>VTFQ01000001.1:26851353-27335944 GCA_036281575.1 Ancherythroculter nigrocauda
TTTTGCTGAAAAAGTAAATCCTCTTCGGTTCAAAATGCCCCGAATACAACATGGGTTAAAACAAAACATGTGCCTTCATGAGTCCCAACAGCTCTGATAGCTACTTTTAATTATTTCTATGTAAACGGAAGATCTCTAACTGGACCACAGAAACACAAGGTCCTTCATGAACATCAGTAAGACTTTAAACACGTGTGTTCATCACGTGCTGCTGTTGTTACACGTGCTTCACTCCTGAGTCGATGGATTTCAGGATGTGCGCCGGTAAATAACCATTAAAACACCAGTGCTTTTATTACCAATAGTGTAAAACTGATGATACAGAAGCAAAACAGCAGCACGTGTTGAATCGATACTCAGACACACACTCTACACACATCATGATCGAGATTTATCCACAAGTTAAGCCTGTGATTAAAAGAAAACCACATATTTACCATTTCTGCGAGCGTCAGAAGTCTGTGGAAACGCGATCAGTCCTCTCGGCGTGTGCTGCTTCACGGAGGACGAACAGAACAGACCGCTGCTGCGCGGATTCAATCTTACTGGAGTTCAGGCGTGATTCGCACGGCGAACGAACGTTCAGTGCTTGTCGCTCCGTGTTGCGTCATCAAAACGAGACGAAAAAAATTGGTCAATCGTTTTGAAAAATATCTAGTTTTTTTAGGCATATCGCCCAGCCCTAAAGTATATATAGCTAGATTTGAGAAAAAAATTCGTTCCTTCCCCCTTTTTTTTTTTTTTTTTTTTTTTTAACAGTCTATGCTTGATATCATCGCATCACTCTCCATCCCAGCAGGTGGTGGAATACGCAGCAAAAGCTGGTTTGCCAACCGCCGTAACACATCTAAGAAGATCAACAACAACAACAAAAATAAGTCGGACGCAGCTTCTCTGTTCTGTTGTACGGAACATTCAAGAAGTTCAATTATTGTTCTTGACATTTGGGAGTAAGTTTAATGTCTTATACTACTCTGTGACTGAAGTGGACTCAGTGACGCCTGGAAATCGGATAGATTTATTGAGGAATGTCTGGTTGGGGAGTCAGAGAGCATTTGAAGATGTTTTGTGTTCAGTGACTCAAAGTTTAGCGAATTCACTCCCTCACTTTAAATGCAGTATTTACTCCTGCCACTTTGCATGTGCGCGTGACTGTTTGTCCTCTCAGCAGCAAGAAAATAATACTTTTATGCAAATAGATCGTGTACTGAAGCGAGCAAACTGTGGAATATTACCATGGTACATTAAAAAAAAAAATAGATAAAGCGGTTTGAAATTTAAAATTCTTTTGGCTATTGATCTGCAGTGCGCTGTCGCAGACATAAACAATGTTGCATATGTACGGTGAGCGGGAGGGGACATGTTTGGTTCACTTAGTTTGTGACCACGCGATATTAAAGGGTTAGTTTAAAAAAAAAAAAAAAATTTCTGTCATTAATTACTCACCTTTATGTCGTTAAGACCCTCGTTCATCTTCTGAACACAAATTAAGATATTTTTGATGAAATCTGAGAGGTATATGACTCCTCCTTTGACAGCAATATAATCAACACTTTCAAGGTCCAAAAAAGGTATTAAAGACATCGTTAAAATAGTTGATGTGACTGCAGTGGTTCAACCTTAATGTTATGAAGCGACTAGAATACTTTTTGAGCACAAAAACAAAAATTTTGAGAATAATTCTTTATTCTCTTCTCTGTTATTCTCCTATGCTGTTTACATTCAGCGCTTCCTGGTTCTATGTCAAAACGCCGGCTCCTGCATTAGCATCACATGCTTGTGTCGTGCTGCTCACGTGAACAACGCCAGCCAATACTGAGGTTGTATTCTGGTGTAGAACATCTGAAGATGAACGAAGGTCTTACGGGTGTGGAACGACATGAGGGTGAGTAATTAATGACAGAATTTTTGGTGAATTAACCCTTTAATTCATGTGAATGTCATATTAACTTGTGGGAACATGCTATTATGTTGTGGCCACGGGATCATTTTGTCGAGGTAATGACATCCTTATGATGTGGCATTGAGATCCCATGTTGAGGAAATGATATTGGGCAAATTCCAATCAGAAGTGAGCATCCCTATGCCCTACTCACTCCGAAGGGCAGAGCTGATTCGCGCATGACAAGTTGTAGGTAATAACTTTTTCTTCTTTTTTTTTAGGTAAATAACATGTGACGCTAACACTGGATTGAGCAGCTAAGCAGTAAACATGCCTTTGAAAGTTGCAAAATATTGTGCAGTGCCAGTTTGTAGAAGAACACAGTCGCTGCATAACCTTCCTTCTGATTCAAACATCAGGAATGCGTGGTTGAACTTTGTTTTTAATGAAGTTCCAGACCACGTGAATAAGACACTGAGCATTTGTTCGCTTCATTTCACTGAGGATTCTTTTGTAAACAAGACACAGTTCAATGCTGGATTTGCAGAGAGACTGAGATTAAAAAACGGTGCTGTGCCTACTATATTTGATCCGACGAGAACGGCGAAACACACTACTGTGAGTAAAAAACATATTTGCTGTCACTATTGCTTTGTTACAGATTGTTTGATATGTACTGATTATGTGTACGTGTCTAACCAAAATCACCAGTGATTTCTGATATGATTCATGTACAGTCAGATGTTCGTTGTCTCAAAATCGTTTATTGCTGTGTAGAAACGCTCCCTTTGCAATCACTAGAGCTGTCAATCAAACAGAGCGAGTTTATCAGTGACTGAGTTCTGGACACGCTCCAAAACTCCCGTAATAATCAACAAATTTCTTAGTTACCATGCATTTGCACTGTTAGTTATGATGAAAGCATTCGCTAGAGTGCAGAAATCAAGTTGCAATGATGAGATAACTGCTTTCATGCACTCAACATGTCTGTGATCATCTACATTTTCATCACTACAGCATTTCATGCCACAATCTAAATATAATGCCATAGATCTAAATGTAATGCTATAATGCTATAAATATTTAAAGATGTATCCTACGTGTTCTGTTTGGTGCAAGGAATCAAATGTAAAATAATATTGGATAGTCTTCCTTGGATAAATCAGAGATTAATCATTACAATAAAAGTTATTCATTCAAGAGCAGTGAGTGTCATTAATGTTAATACAACAACAAAAGACAAAGACAAAACCAGAGACAGCAGCAGGATTATTAAGCTGCTGACTGAATGCACAGATCCAATATACTGTTACACATGCGTTTTTTTTTCTCAACAGTTTGTGCTCACTTAAGACAAAACCGACAGTCTTTTTGCATCTTCAGCATGAGATCGGTTTATGTGATCTGCAAATTGAGAGTTAGAAGCGATTATCGGCCGATAGTAGGGGTATGACGAGACAGTTAGCTCACGAGAACGAGACAAGATTTTTTACACAGTATTTTTAGGAAATCCTCAATGACGAAATACACTACCAGTCAAAAGTTTGGAAACTGTAAGATTTTTTAATGTTTTTAAAAGAAGTTTTGTCTGCTCACCAAGGCTGCAATTATTTAATTGAAAATACAGTAAAAACAGTAATATTGTGAAATATTATTACAATTTAAAATAACTGTTTTATATTGTAATATATGTTAAAATGTAATTTGTGATAAAATGTGATAATAGCTGAATTTTCAGCATCGTTACAGTCTTCAGTGTCACGTGATCCTTCAGAAATCATTCTAATATGCTGATCTGCTGCTCAATAAACATTTATGATTATTTTCAATGTTGAAAACAGTTGTGTACTTTTTTTTTCAGGATTCCTTGATGAATAGAAAGTTCAAAAGAACAGCATTTATCTGAAATACAAAGCTTTTGTAGCATTATACACTACCGTTCAAAAGTTTGGGGTCAATAAGAATTTTTATTTTTTTGAAAAGAAATTAATACTTTTATTTAGCAAGGATGCATTAAACTGATGACAGTAAAGACATTTATAATGTTACAAAAGATTAGATTTAAAATAAACGCCGTTCTTTTAAAGGTACAATTTGTGATATTTTTTTCCGCTAGAGGTCGCTAGAAGCCTATTCAAAACAAAGGCGTAGTTTGATGACGCCAAGTTTTAGAGCGGAATCTTGGGACATGTGGTCTCCATCTCAACGGACGGTGCAAAAGAATAGGGATTGGAGTCTGGAAGAACTCATGTTCGTGGATGCGATTATTAACGTTACTGTAGTATGAAGCAGAGCAGGACCGAGTGTTGCGGGAGCTGAACGAGGAGCTGGAGCGATTGATCAACACACGCCTCACGAGCAGCGGGACTTTTATTATGACACAGTCGCCGGCGCCGCTTCCGCTTTTCCGGTCATGAGTTTACGGGAGCTGTCCTTGTCGACAGAACCAGCGGCAGATGGTAAACAGTAATTATGTTCCATAAATAAGTAACACAATCCACCATAAAACGTGCACGAAGTAAATAAGGAACTGCTTGAAGCAAGCTAGTGGTTTGCTGGACGCTAGACACTACTTCCGCATTTGTCCACGGCACTGTTGTCATGTGGTTTCTACGTCAGTAAAGGCGGTAACAAAGGTAACTGACGTCATTGACAGGCGACTGCACTGCCCCGTGTCACTGTTTAGAATGGGAATTTTCTCATGATTTACAAGTAGTTGAAAACATTAGAGATATTATTTGTAATCAGCTGGACAAAATATATAACACTAGCCTAGTGGTTTTTGGATATTTTACTGCAAAAATTTTACATATTGTACCTTTAAACTTTCTATTCATCAAATAATCTTGAAAAAAATATTGTACCCAAAAATTTTGTACAGTTGTACACAATAAATGTTTCTTGAGCAGCAAATCATCATATTAGAAGGATTTCTGAAAGATCATGTGACACTGAAGACTGGAGTAATGATGCTGAACATAAGAATAAATTACATTTTAAAATACTTTCAAACAGAAAACGTTATTTAAACGTTATTATTAAAAAGTTATTTTAAATTGTAATAATTTTTCACAATATCACTGTTTTTACTGTATTTTTAATTAATTAAATGCAGCCTTGGTGAGCAGACGAAAGTTCTTTTAAAAACATTAAAAATCTTTCCGTTTCCAAACTTTTGACTGGTAGTGTACATGACTTGAAAAATAGTCTGCAGGTGCATTTGAAATGTTTTATCTAGTCATCTTGTAATGAATGTCATTTCAGAACTGCTTTCCACAAATTGATCATAGAAATAAAAATAGTATAACTAAAAATGAATAACACAGTTTTCTCTTAGTCTTATTAAGTGCAAACAATAAGTGCAACCATAATCAAAGCACTCTCTCAATATTCAAAATGCAAATAGAGACCAAATTTTTTTTTCTTCAAGCATGATACAGAGCTGAGAGATGGTTACAACTACACAGCCCAGCCTAAGATAGCTTTCATATTGGGAGATATTTGCATGCATCAGGGAGCCGATTTCAAAATGCGGGGTATTGAAACTGCGTTTGAATGCGTTCTCGCATTTTACTTTCGCTTTCGTGTACTCTGTGAATAGGAAGGTGCTGAGCATGAATTCAGATGCTTTGGCTCTGTTGTGCAACGAATCCTCCGCCATAGTCTTGTCAGTCATCTCGTCACTTACTCTCGTCATGTGATAAATGAACTCTGATTCCTGCTGCACTTATCAAACTGAATTAAATTGTATTTCTATACAAAGCAAAATGACAGTGGAGGCATAATGTAAATGTAGCAGTGGCATATTCTATCCTAATTTCTCAATTCCATCATGAAAATAATACAAGGCAGCTTTTCACCTCAACAAGAAATCTCGTCACATTTTAATCACGCAAGATCTTGTCACACCCCTAGCCGATTGCGATTGTTAGCCAATCGGAGCACCCCAAATAGGATTCTCAAAGCATGTTTTGTTTGTTTTTTGCAAAGTGAGTGACATACTCGATGTTGTCTGCTTCTACATTGTTAAAACAACAATTACCGTATTATCGGTAATGACGAAGATGCATATTACATCCCCTCTAGGTTACAATTACTTTATTATAGGTCTTCATTTTGTATCCAGTGTAAGACACATTGGTCTTATTTAAGATGTAAAATGCTTTTCATTTGTTGAATCATTGAATAAAGTTGAAGTGGAATCAATTGTATGAATAATATCTGTACTGTTTTGCTTTTTTCCTCAGATCTGGTCCTCCAATCACTGCTCACATCTTCATCCAAGCCATTCCCAATTGAAAGCTGTTGTAAAGATGGAAGGGGACAATAATGATATCAGAAATTCAGAAGCATGTGGAGTGAAAGATAAAGATACAGAGGAACAAAGAGGTTGGTGTCCATTTTTTTCATTGAAAAACCTGAATGAAACACATTTTCTGACAGATTAACAGAATTGTAGAGAGTTTATAGAAACAAACAAAAAAAAAAAATAGCATAGGACAAATAGAAGATCTAAAAAACTTATATTTTCATTTCAGATTTAATGAATGTGCAAGAGGAAAATGAAGAATTGAATGATATGAAGAAGAAACATCAGATTCAGGACCTTCATGATGCCAAAACTAGAGGAAAAAAAGGACAAAAAATATCTCAAAGAGCAGAAGCCAAAAAGTCTATTACCTGCCCTCTATGTGGAAAGAGCTTCTCATGTAATTCAGTCTTTATTGTTCACACAAGACGTCACACCGGCGAGAAGCCGTTCACATGCCCTCAGTGTGGAAAGAGTTTCATAAATAAAGGAAACCTTAGTAGTCACATGCAAATCCACAATGAGGAGAGGCCGTTCACATGTGACGAGTGTGGAAAGAGTTTCAAATGGCCATATAGTCTCAGAGTTCATAAGCTCATTCACTCTGGAGAAAAGCCATTTGATTGCGATCAATGCGATAAGAAGTTTCTTAAGGAATCAATTTTAAAGGGCCACATGAAAGTTCACACAAAAGAGAAGCCTTACTTGTGTTCTGATTGTGGTAAGACATTTTCGTGGCTGGGGCGTTTTAAAGACCATCAGAAAATACACACTGGTCTGAAAGATTATTTGTGCTCTGATTGCGGTAAAGCTTTTACTACAGCCACTCAGTTGAAAGTGCACCAAAGGACCCACACTGGAGAAAGACCTTACAAGTGTTCATATTGTGAAAAGAGGTTCAAGCAGATGGGAACCCTGCAAGGACACGAGCGAATTCACACTGGAGAGAAGCCTTATCAGTGCCATCAATGTGGCAAGAGATTCAACTGTTTCAAAACTACACAGATTCACAGTAAGAAGCACTGCCCAAAACTAAATGGTATGTCAGCACAATTATAAAGCTGCTTTTTTAAATATTATTTATTATTATTTGGGAGTGGTGTTTTTATATAAATGTGTGAATTGACTGTCTTCAGAAAAGTGTCAGTGGTGATTTATTTTCTTCATACCTCTGTATAATGCTGAATAAAGTTTATAATGAAGTATGTTTAAAAGTGCAGTACTGCTTTGTGAACCGGGGTAACCTTTTACTCTTTATGATGTGATCAAACACTCTTAAAAATGCTGGGTTAGGGTCATTTTAGCTACCCAGAGCTGGGTTGGACAACACTATTTACTAGTTGTAATCCAGCAACCCATTTGAAGCCCTAATCATCAAATAAACCCACACAAACTCTCGCATCATGTAGTCATAATCACATACCTGCTTTCAGGTTTCATGACACTTTAAAGAATTAGTCCACTTTTAAATAAAATTTTCCTGATAATTTACTCACCCCCATGTCATTCAAGATCTCCATGTCTTTCTTTCGTCAGTCGAAAAGAAATGAAGGTTTTTGATGAAAACATTCCAGGATTATTCTCCTTATAGTGGACTTCAGTGGAGCCCAAACGGTTGAAGGTCAAAATTACAGTTTCAGTGCAGCTACAAAAGGCTTTAAACGATACCAGACGAGGAATAAGCGTCTTATCTAGCGAAACATACTAACTATACAACTGTATATGCTTTATAAACACAAATGATCGCCTTCCAAGTGGTTCCGCCAAAACCGCACTTTCGTATTCTTCAAAACGCTTACGCTGTATGTCCTACGCCTTCCCTATTCAACTTACGGAAAAAAACGAAACTGGCGCCGCGTTCGTTCCGTAAGTAGAATAGGGAAGGCGTAGGACATACAGCGTAAGCTTTTTGAAGAATACTGAAAGCAGAAGCACGTGCAAGGTGATCAGTTGTTTATATAAAGCATATACAGTTGTATTTTTTTGAAAATGACTGATTGTTTCTCTAGATAAGACCCTTATTCCTCGTCTGGTATCGTTTAAAGCCCTTTGAAGCTGCACTGAAACTGTAATTTTGACCTTCAACTGTTTGGAGGCCATTGAACTCCACTATAAGGAGAATAATCCTGGAATGTTTTCATTAAAAACCTTAATTTCTTTTCAACTGAAGAAAGAAAGACATGAACATCTTGGATGACATGGGGGTGAGTAAATTATCAGGAAATTTTTATTTTAAAGTGGAGATCATGCTCCATGAAGATATTTTGTAAATTTCCTCTCGTAAATATATCAAAAGTTTATTTTTGTGAGTGGATATGCATTGTGTAGCAAATTAGCTCAAAAATAAATAGGAATAATTAATCATAACTAGTTATAATTAATTATTAATATTTTAATCAGTTAATAAAATTAACTTAATGTAATAAAATTAATATTACAATCAATTAACCTGTTGTTCAATGAACACACAGTGTTAATTGTTCATTAACTAAGAAATGTTCATTTCCAGGTTATGGGAAATAACAATCTTATTCTACTAAAAGCCTGTAGTCAGGACCGACATGAATAGGGACTCCCGTATATGAGCGCAAAACACGGACAACCTTACGTGTGACATGAACAAGACTTTATTAACTAGACTAAACACTTAAACTACTCTAACATTCACACACATACATGCATACAGTTTACCAAGAGAGAGAGAGAGCTAACGCAGAGTACAGGAAGCAAGAGGTTACAGCATTGTTGGACATTCAGCAGATCAACAGCCTTGAGCAAACCATCAGTTTTAATTTTAACCGGCCCTTCTTTAAAAGGGGTAAGGATACTCAATGTATCCGATAATGAGACTAAGTTTGATACTTGCATGTCTCTCCAAGTTGAATTAAAGTGTCCTGATGCAATTTGTGGAGGCTCCCGTTGAATCTTTGCTGATATTGTCTTGATGAAAGAGAACCAGTTGGATTCAGAGGATCTTTGGTGAATGGAAGGTCTAGGCCGAGGCCTGGCACAAGCTTGGGGTTCCTTAGAAGCTTCTAGCTTCTTAAAGCATCATCTTGACGTCAGCATTTGTCAGTGAAAGAGAAGAAGAGGAGGAAGAGCAGGAAGAGAAGCTTGATATTGTGTTCAGTGAATATAAGAGGTGAAGATGTCACACCCTCTTAAGGTGTCTGAGCCAATAAGGAGTTGCCCCCTCGGAGGGAAGTTTTACGAGTCTTTGTTCTATAGCAAGATATTAGCATAAGACACTGGATTGGACGAATGAGTAAAGAACCCTCTAAATTCTTATAATACTAATGTGTCACAGAGTTAGTAACATGTAACATAAATTACCAAATAGGAAATTAAAGTTGGAGTCCGTAGATACCAAACATGCTGCCAATGTGATCTCAGTCAACTATACATTTGCAACTATGGAACATTAATACCAAAATAGTTCAAAAGAGAGAATTAATACATAGAATAAAGCCTATAAAAGGAAAGTCGTGATATGGGAAAATTGGATACATGTTTATACATTTCCCAAGTGGTTATATAGAGAATACATAGGATTAAGAGAGTTTATTTGTCCCTCTCAGAAAGAATGAGTCACTGGTCTCTGCAAAATTGTTCCTGATCGTAAAAGGTCCAAGTATCTGTAACAGGACACCTAGTTCTTCCTGTAGTTTAGCTAGTTTGGGATGCTAGTTGCAGTTTTAGGGGGATGGGTTCACAGAGCTTTGATAAAGTGAGTTCATAGGTAATTCATTAACTATATTGAATAATTTTGTGTGCCTGATTAGTCCAGACGCTACATATATCCCCCCTTTTGATCGTTGTTGTTCTTTCTGTGGACAACAGCGAGCGACATTGAAGGTGCAGAAAGATCAGGCACACCACTAGCACACAAGGCTGGAAGGCTGTGATGGACTCTGGTTGTATGTGTCTCCTGGAGTGGTGATCGTTCCCTGGTGGTTGACGTAGCCAGTAGGCAAGCTCAGGTCTCTGAGCTGGTGCTGCAGGAATCAAGGCAGCCAGTGCCTTGACCGTGTGTCACCTGTCAGTTAGTGTTGGTACAGTTAATGCGGGCAAGATGTTTGCTGGTAGCCAGGTTCAGGTCTCTGAGCTTGCTCAGCAGGTGTCGAAGTAGCAGGTGCCTTGACAGTGTCACCTGTCGTCTGGACGCCTGTGGAGCAGGTGGTTGTAGGAGGAGGTTACAGGAGTTGTAGTGTGAAGAGGGTTTCAGACTCACCTAGGTCTGATGGCAGAGGAGCAACCGGTGATTGTAGCCTCTGCTCTCAGTCAGAAGCAGTCTGAAGTTTGCAGTGTCACTCTGCTCTTGTGGTGTGGCTGGCTTGAGCAGGGCTGCATGGTGTTGTGTGAGTGGTCAGAATCTTGTGCTTCTGAGTACTTCTCAGGTAAGACCTGTTCAAGAAGCTCTTTTACTAGCATTAGAAGCTCCTGTGGGTCCAATGCAGGCATGTCCATTCGTCCTTGTGCAGCATCTGGATGGCTGCTGTGTGAAGGGCGTGGATGAGGAGGTGGTTGCTGCCTGCTGTTGGAGGTCCTGCGGGGTCTGCAGGATGAGGATGCTCCCATCCATGGCTTCTTCCTGTGGTAGGTCTGGTACCTGGGTCTGTCTGAATTAATCCTTCTCCTTCTGAAGCTGCAGAGGATTTCAGGAAATTGTCTGATAAGGTGTCAAGCAGAAGGCTTTGGCTCCCCCCTCTGTACCTCTGTGCTTGGCTGGGGGAGGTTCTTCTGCTGACTCCATGTGGTGAAGTGAGATGTTTCTCCTGCAGTGGTTCTGTTTGCTGCAGGTAAGAGAGTCTCAGTTCTCTTTTCTTCTGTGTCTCTATTCTGTCAGGGTCCTTGTGTCTGTCCCGAGCCTCCATCTCTAGCTGGTCTATGTGGCTTTTAGCATGCATCAGCTCCTTGTGAGTCTCTGTGATCTGGAGTTTGAGGTTGTTCACCTCCTGTTTCAAAACAGCGAGGATGTGGGCCAAGAAGAAGTTGACTTCAGTCAGATCATTGTGATCACACCTCTGGTTTGAATCATCTGCCTTTACTTCTCTTCCATCTTTGTCCAGTTGCTTTTGGCTCTGGGGCTGTAATTGATCAGCTGCACTGGTTAGGAGGGTGTTCCTCACGACACATAGCCAGTCCTTTTGGTCTGCCATCTGGGCAGTTAGGCTGAGCATCTGCAACATTTAGGCACGCTTGTGGTGAGAGTAAGGGCAAGAGACTACTGCAAGATCAAACAGAATTTAGGGCTAAAGGCACAGTGAGCAGCCAGGTGTATAAAATACAGCTAGGTTTAATAAATGACTTAAGATGGTTCTTGTGGTCAAATTATTTCTTAGTATTTCTTACTGATGGCTCACAACAGGCTTGACCTCTGAACAAATGGAAAAGAGAAAGGGAGAGGAAGAGGAGAGCTTTCCTATTAGATTGTGCTTATTAGTGGTGCTCAAAATTATGCCATAGCAATCATTCAGATTCCTTTGTAACTGGCTCATAAAATTGAAGCAACTGTTGTAAATAAACAAAATCAAGAAGGAGAGTATGTCTAGTTGCTTGTGGTTATATTGGGAAATTAAACCACACAATATTAAAAAGGGAGATGTAAATAAATCACAAAGATGAAAGAAATAATACTAGTAAAAATTAATAGCTGACTGCTATTATAATTAAAATCAATAAAAAGATTTAAAGAAGTGACTAAAACAGCAGAATGACCTGGTATTGGGAATAGTCAATAGCACTAGTGATTAACAATTAGATTAGCTTTGGAAATCACTCTATAGTTGGTCACAGCTGCAGCGTGTTCAGGACCACACCATGTGTGTGTCCCTCCCAGAAGTTTAGTCAACGTGCTATTGAAAAATCTCAATAAATCCTAGAATTCTTCTTTAGTTAAACAGTTTACATGTAATTACATTTAGATTTAATTACCCTAGTAACTGCAGATTTAGCTGAACAGTGTTCAGGGAGAAATGCACCTAAGTGCAGGTGAAATTAGCTGAGAAGAATTAAAGGTAAGGAAAGAGAGAAATCAGAAAACCAGGAATGTGGTTAAGGGAAATTGGTTTAGATCAGTTCACACTGCATACACACAAGCTATAGTTAAAGGCTTCACGTAAATGATGCTAACCACTAACTGTAGAAGCTATTATTTAGCTTAGCCTGAGGTGCAGGGCTGCTAGGTGAGGTTAGCTTAGCCACCTAGCCTGGTTTGTTTACAATATGGCATCACAGGGTGATGAGTTAGCACTTCCTGTGACAAGTCGTTGTCATGGGAACCAATGCACTTAAAACAGTTAAAATTAAAACAGTTTATTGAGACTGTCTGCTCATTTCAAACAAGTTACGTATAGAGTTAAAATGTGACGCTTATACTTTCAGATTTTCAAAAACTTGATATTACATTCAGTAAAATGCAAATATGTTTTGGCATTTGCAAATTTTACTCATGTAAACTCTTCTCTCTACTTTAAACAACGTCTTGTACTTGTTTAAAGGGTAATTACACAGTTTGCTATAAGTCAAAGCTTGTTTAAGCATATATAGCTAAGTCCGTCTTGTGCATGAATACTGATGTTCCTTTCAGCGAGTGAAACACAGTTTTGGTCAAAAGGTAGCTATGCTTGTAGATGCAGCCAAAGTTTAGATGAATGACATCAATCTTAACTATAAAAGGGGAGCATTACCCAAATCTACATTTATATAACACTGTACTGAGATTCATTCATCAGAAACAGGTTAAGCAATACTGCAATTGGTATTTCTCCAACCAAAGCAGAATAATCAATTCTGGTACAGTTTACATGCCGCTGAGCTGAGATTCCTTCGTCAACACAGGCTTATGCTCTAATACTGAGATTAGGATTTCTTCGCTAAAATCAGATTAACTTTACACTGATACCATTTGAACATATGCTAAAATGTGTCAAGAGTAGACTCTTTCAGTTACAGTAGAGATGTCAATTCAAGCTATCACTTTATCAGCATCTAACAAGCCCGCAATTAGTGACCAAAATGCGCATCGTCTGACATATTCTGACTGGAATTATCAAATGCACACTTTTAAATTGACAGTGGTTTAAGCTCATAACCTTTGTTTATTCATGCCCATTGCATTCTCCACCATTTGTAGCAAATTAGCTCAAAAATAAATAGGAATAATTAATCATAACTAGTTATAATTAATTATTAATATTTTAATCAGTTAATAAAATTAACTTAATGTAATAAAATTAATATTACAATCAATTAACCTGTTGTTCAATGAACACACAGTGTTAATTGTTTATTAACTAAGAAATGTTCATTTCCAGGTTATGGGAAATAACAATCTTATTCTACTAAAAGCCTGTAGTCAGGACCGACATGAATAGGGACTCCCGTATATGAGCGCAAAACACGGACAACCTTACGTGTGACATGAACAAGACTTTATTAACTAGACTAAACACTTAAACTACTCTAACATTCACACACATACATGCATACAGTTTACCAAGAGAGAGAGAGAGCTAACGCAGAGTACAGGAAGCAAGAGGTTACAGCATTGTTGGACATTCAGCAGATCAACAGCCTTGAGCAAACCATCAGTTTTAATTTTAACCGGCCCTTCTTTAAAAGGGGTAAGGATACTCAATGTATCCGATAATGAGACTAAGTTTGATACTTGCATGTCTCTCCAAGTTGAATTAAAGTGTCCTGATGCAATTTGTGGAGGCTCCCGTTGAATCTTTGCTGATATTGTCTTGATGAAAGAGAACCAGTTGGATTCAGAGGATCTTTGGTGAATGGAAGGTCTAGGCCGAGGCCCGGCACAAGCTTGGGGTTCCTTAGAAGCTTCTAGCTTCTTAAAGCATCATCTTGACGTCAGCATTTGTCAGTGAAAGAGAAGAAGAGGAGGAAGAGCAGGAAGAGAAGCTTGATCTTGTGTTCAGTGAATATAAGAGGTGAAGATGTCACACCCTCTTAAGGTGTCTGAGCCAATAAGGAGTTTCCCCCTCGGAGGGAAGTTTTACGAGTCTTTGTTCTATAGCAAGATATTAGCATAAGACACTGGATTGGACGAATGAGTAAAGAACCCTCTAAATTCTTATAATACTAATGTGTCACAGAGTTAGTAACATGTAACATAAATTACCAAATAGGAAATTAAAGTTGGAGTCCGTAGATACCAAACATGCTGCCAATGTGATCTCAGTCAACTATACATTTGCAACTATGGAACATTAATACCAAAATAGTTCAAAAGAGAGAATTAATACATAGAATAAAGCCTATAAAAGGAAAGTCGTGATATGGGAAAATTGGATACATGTTTATACATTTCCCAAGTGGTTATATAGAGAATACATAGGATTAAGAGAGTTTATTTGTCCCTCTCAGAAAGAATGAGTCACTGGTCTCTGCAAAATTGTTCCTGATCGTAAAAGGTCCAAGTATCTGTAACAGGACACCTAGTTCTTCCTGTAGTTTAGCTAGTTTGGGATGCTAGTTGCAGTTTTAGGGGGATGGGTTCACAGAGCTTTGATAAAGTGAGTTCATAGGTAATTCATTAACTATATTGAATAATTTTGTGTGCCTGATTAGTCCAGACGCTACAATTGCTAAGAACTTCATTTGGACAACTTTAAAGGCGATTTTCTCAATATTTTGATTTTTCTTTTTCTTTTTTTTGTACCCTCAGATTCCAGATTTTCAAATTGTTGTATTTTGGCTATTCTAACAAACCATACATCAATGGAAAGCTTATTTATTCAGCTTTCATTGGATGTATAAATCTCAATTTAAAATATATTGACCCATGTGACTGGTTTTGTGGTCCATTTTCACATTTAGGATGGACAGTATAGACATTGGGACACAGGGAGATCCCAGGTACGACTTGAATATTTTGTAAAGTCTCTTTAATATTAAACAGCTTGAGGTTCCGGTGTGTCCATATATGGTGTGTCGCTGAGGCGCACTGGATTGTGGGAGAGTCTTCAGATCGGCCATAGCTGTCTTTCCCCGCGGCTGAAGGAGAGGAACGGAGTCATGACGGGATTCAGAGGTTTCGCTCATCTCTCCGTGAGTCCTCTTTCTCTCAGAGTGCACGGCTTTCTCCTCTCTGTTTAAGTGTCGTGTTTTAAACGCATTCGCGCTTTTTAAGGTCACCCCAAACGACCCATTCAGGTGTCACAGGCTAATGTTGCTAGTGTCATTGATGAGCCGGTGTTTGACATGCAGCAGCTGCTGAAAACTTTCCTCCGGTCGACGGAAAAACTCGAATAAACACCCGAACACACACAGATGGACCCGGCAGGCTTGTGTTTTCGAGTGTCCTGATAGTGTTAGTTGTGAATCAGCTGTGCGGCTGTTGTGATTGTGTGATGAAGGTCATCATGACACACACTGATACTGTACTTTCAGTCACGAACTCCACGAGAGCACACGTGACCTTTAACCCGGTCTGATCTGTGATCTTCATCATCGTACAGGATCATGATGAGACCTTCAGATCAAATGGTTTCATAGGAATACCTCATGAAGAACCTTGGGATATCAGGGAATTTTAAAGTTGTGAATTTGGGTAAATGTTCTACACTGAAACAAGGGCTTTCTGATTTTACTAATTTTTATTAAGGCAAAATAACAAAATCATTTTCTGAAAGGGATAGTTCATCCAAAAACGAAAATTCTGTCATCATTTACTCACCTTCATATCGTTTCAAACCTGTATGTTTATTTCTTCATTTGAACACAAAAGAAGATATTTTGAACACAAAAGAAGATATTTGAAAGAAAGTCAGAAGTCAAACAGTTGATGGACTCCATTGACCCCCCCCCCCCCCATACAATCAATGAGGTCCATTACCAACATTCTTCAAAATATCAGGTTTTCAGATTGATGCGTGTCGCTCTGTTTCTATAGTCTTAAAGTCACCATGAAATCAAAATTCTAGTCCTCAAAGTTATTTCTGTAAAAGAAAATATCTCCCTTTCCATTGAACTTTGTGTGTTGTAACTTTGCAGATGTTTTTTTATGCTCTAACAGCAACATTACACACTAACTAAAGTTAAAATCATAGTAAACCATCCTTTTAACTGTATTTTTTTTTATCAAACACTGTAAACCCGAATAAGTTGGGCTGACTCAAAAAATTTGAGGTAATATCAGGTCACATCAAATTTTTTGAGTTATGATGTTCCCAATTTTAAATAAGCAGAACTATGAAGTTTTGAGTAGCATAACTTCTACGCTATTGGCTGTGAGACATTAATCATAACTTTAATCGTAAAATAAACATAAACAACAAAGTGACAGGAGCGGCCAACTGCGACATAAAAGCATAATAAAAACAGCAATGTAAAATGTCCCAGGCTCTAAAATTTCCTGTTGGATTGCTGGAGGTGATGATGACAACTCCCGTGATTCCACGCTCATTCAAGGCATCATCAAGCTACGCCTTTATTGTTTTGAAAAAGCGACCTCTAGCTAAGAGTATAGAACCCAAGAGGCGAAACTCTGATGCTTTTTGGGTAACAGCCACGAGGTGTCGCTGGACAACAGAATCCATTACATCTTGCGCACCCAAAATCGGAGAAACTCACAGCCAAATCAGAAACACAATAGAAATTTTCTCAAATTCAGTAAATTTTATAAAACCTACAGTAAATGTTGTATTGTCTTAGCCTATATATGTTTTATATTATCAGTTATGGAATCCATCCATTACACATCTGAGGTAAAGTTAGCCTACTTTATTGAGTATTTCCATTTTATGCAACTTTACACATTTACAATTAATAGTAAATTAATAAATTAATAATAAAGTTAAGTTCGTCATGTTTGGAGCATGATCCAAGGGATTAAAATGTATATCAGACCTAGTGGAGTAATAGTAATAGTAATTAATATTAGGCCTCTTACTTACTATCAGCCTACTCCACTAGGTCTGAAATATATATTGTACGTTTTAATCCCCTGAATCACGCTACAAACATAATGATCTGCTGTGTCTTTTTTGTATACATAGTCTTGCTTTAACGTACATTAATATATATGTATATATATATATATATATATATATATATATATATATATATATATATATATATATATATATATATATATATATATATATAAAATATATATTTGTCCAACATTCCCAGTTTTTCTGATGCATGTCCTTAATTTAATTTCATATATTGGTAATAATTCAGTGTTTATAAGCCTTTTAATGAATTTTAACCCAAACTGACTGGGTTTCTAGAGAGCAAAGGTTTTGTGAAAAAAGTGAAAGACACACAAAGTGTGTAAAATAAACTGTAAAAAGGATTTGATGATCACTAGTGATAGTATTTTATTATGTGTTGTCATAATTCAGGTTGGATTTCAGCTTTAATGTACGTTATTTTTTTTAACAAAGCAGCTGATATTGCCATAGAAACTAGTGGACTGCCGAGTCGCTTTCAACACAGAATGGCGGAAACGCAGGGCTGCTGCTGGGCGCCGGTGTTTCAATGATACGTTCTATTGAGTGTTGCTTCTTGTCAGTATAATTTATTTGCCTCTAGTGGTGAAACTTGCATACTGTGCCTTTTAGCCATTAGATCAGTGGTTCCCAAACCTGTCCTGGAGGACCCCCAGCACTGCACCTTTTGGATGTCTCTCTCATCTACACACCTGATTCAACTCATCAGCTCATTAGTAGAGACCGCAAGACCTGAAGTAGGTGTGTCAGATAAGGGCAGTGCTGGGGGTCCTTCAGGACAGGTTTGAGAACCACTGCATTAGACACTTGTTCATGGATTCACAAAATCAATACCTTCTATTAGCAAACCATCAGACTCTTGAAAAATTTCAAAACTAAGGTTTGAAACAGACTTAACGAAGCCTCGTTTGTTGAAATCATGTAACGTCAAAGCTCTGATTTAAAAGAAAAGATTCGTAAACATTTGAAAGCTTCATAAAGTGGTGTTTCAGAAGCGGCCATCACTGGTTTACTCACAGCAAGTGTTTTTCACAGAGACGCTGTTACGCTGCCGCCAGGAGGAGCGAGGCGTTAACTGAACCTCTGGTCACCCGAAAGCCTGCGGCAGCACCAGCACTCCCACCACAGGACGTCCAGGTAATGTACTGTTATGCTTTCAGTTTAAATAACTGATCAAAACCACTACTTAACTTTCGATGACCACGGTTTGGTTTAGGTGTCCAAGCTTCCTAGTGGTCTTCTCGTTGCCTCTCTGGAGAATTACTCCCCCGTCTCTAAAATCGGCGTGTTTGTGAAAGCCGGCAGTCGCTATGAGACTGCGGAAAACCTGGGCGTCACTCACATGCTGCGATTGGCAGGCAATCTGGTATGATTGTTCAGAAATACTAGTATCAGTGAATGCATAATCATGCTATTGTCATCAGAATCTGCTCTGTTTAAACATCTGTGTGAGTTGATCAGATGTGCAGAGGATGTTTTGTTGGTTTCAAATGATGAGTTTGTGTTGTGTGTTTCAGACCACTAAAGGTGCGTCAGCCTTCAGGATCTGTCGGGGTCTGGAGGCAGCGGGCGCCAGCTTGAGGTCAGCTTTGTTTTTATCCACTTATCCACTATACTTCTTGTATCGCACTCTATCATTCTTTCACTGTTGTTTCATTTCCTGTTTAGTGTGACGTCTTCGAGGGAACACATGGTGTATTCTCTGGACTGTCTAAGGGATGATTTGTGAGTATCTCACAGTAAATGAGCTGTAGGTAGAGGTGAAAACGCAACAACTATAATATGGAAGCTTGTTACCACCACTGAATAAAAGTAATTGCGACCTTTTTATCTCACAATTCTGATTTTTTTCTCATAATTGCATGATATAAAGTCACAATTACAAGTTATAAAGTCAGAATTGCATGAAATAAACTTCTTTTTTTCCCCTCACAATTTACCCTTTACCGGGAGTTTGATTGACAAGCGATCTAACCAATCATAACGCCGAATCTGCCATTTTGTCCTACAAAGCAGTCAGGAGTTAGAAGATTATCCTCGGTGGACTTGAACTTGAAAAATGGTGTATACTGACGTCTTTCCGCGTTTGAAACAACATTCCTTCTGATGTTCATTCATGTTTATTTGACGTTATAAATTTAACTAGTATGAAGAGATGATCGGTTCACGAGATGGCAAAACTGCAGCACATGCATTGCTTATAATAAACAGAACGATATCGTCCGCTGGTGTGGTGGACACTAATATAGTTATCATCATGTCACATTCTTGGTGTGGACAGCCATTTGGATCGATGCACATAAAACATACACTACTGTACTTTTTTTTTTTTTTTCTGACATAATATTTGACCGCAGCTGTTTTACTGTTGTACCTCTGTAAAATAAGGTATAGGCAACAGCTAGGCAATTGTTAAAAACAGAGTCAAATTTCATTCAGAGATTTATTTATTGGTTCAATTTGAGTGAACAATTCATTTAGATGTCTGTAGCTGTGCAGCATATTTGTTTGTTTGTAGTCTGTATCAACTGCAAACTTTAATCCCTAAGTATATGAGTAGTTTTATTATTATTTTGTGTATTTTACTCAGATCAACTGTGTGAGATTGGCTATAGCAGAAGTCAGCAACCTTAGGCACAGTTTGTTCTGTTTTATTTGTCAGTATTGAGTTTTATTATCACTGTTTTATTCATTTCCTTACTATGGCAGCCAAGGTAGAAATAGCAGCTGGTATAACTAGTAGACCGTCAGTCCAAAAGATCGTATTTGAAAACTATTTGTGTGTTTTATGTGCAGTGACGGCGTGATCGAATACCTGGTCAATGTGACCACCGCACCTGACTTCAGACCCTGGGAGTTGTCTGAGCTCACACCGAGGCTCAAAATAGACAAGGCCGTTGCAGACCAGAGCCCACAGATAGGTACAGTGCACCAATACCAAGAAGTGTAGTAAATCATCTGATGACATGCAGAGTCTGATGAGATGTGCTTTCCCTGCACAGGTGTTATTGAGAAGCTGCATGAAGCTGCATATAAGAATGCTTTATCCAACTCACTGTACTGTCCAGACCACATGGTGGGGAAGATCAGTGTTGATCATGTAAGTGACTGACAGCAGCTTCTCATCTGTTATTTAAGCTGAGCCGTTTGCAAACGCTCTTCTCTTTCTTCTCTCAAATTCTAGCTGCAACAGTTCTTTGCGAATAATTACACCAGTGCAAGAATGGCTCTCGTTGGATTAGGTAAGTCTTTCTCATGAATGTACACCACGTTCCAAATTGACATCAGTAAAATTTCAGTTATAATAAACATTCAGATTTTAGTTTTTCTAAGAAAATGATTATTTATCCATGTCTTTTTAGATAACTTGTATCAATTTCAGACAAAATAATTTGCCAGGTCTACTTAGGTAAGTGGAAACCCTACTTAGAGGTTGTTCCACGTTATTAAACAAGTCACAGTTCTCATGCAATATGGGGAGGAAGAAAGATCTTTCTGAAGATGAAAAGCATGTAAATGTTTCTCTTTGTGAGCTTTGGTTTGGAGTGGCTGAAACGCATCTTTACGCACAACTGCCAGCCTGCATGGAGAGCTTCTTGAGACTCCAGAGACACCAGCAGCTTCAAATACCTGTTTGCTGCTCAACACTGGCTTTTTTTTATAGCTGACCTTTTAATACAATACATTTTTTTGACAGGAACTTTCCTCAATAAGCCTTTATCTGACCGAGTTCTGCTGTGCTCTAAATCACTCACAAATCTTATGATAATTCAATAATCTCCATTCAGTTTCACACAATATTAGTTGTTTTCATGCCTTTTGCACAACATTGCACCATTTCATGCTTTTCATCTTCAGAAAGATCTTTCTTCCTCCCCATATTGCATGAGAACTGTGACTTGCTTAATAATGTGGAACAACCTCGAAGTAGGGTTTCCATAGACCTGGCAAATTATTTTGTCTGAGATTAATACCAGTTATCTAAAAAGACATGGAAAAATAAACAAATAAACATTTTCTTTGAAAAACTAAATCTGAATGTTTATTGTACTGAAATCTTACTGATATGTCACTTGCATAATAATTTGGAACGTGGTGTATGTCTACTTGCTTGGTCAAAATTGTGGTTTTAGTTGCTCTTATTGAAATAAAAAAATACCTTTTATGTGTTTTATGTATGCTTTTTCGGATATCAACTTTCATGTAGTGTGTAATATAGCTGTTTGTGAATGTAAAAGTGCTGCAACATTTTAAATGTCAAAGTGCACAATGAATGGAATTATAAGAAAGAACCGAATCTGAACTGCTGAAACTAGTCGTCAGTAATTCCAGTCTTAGTTCCTGCTGAACCTATGTAGGTTTGTTATAAATTTGCACAATGCCAGCCAGCCTATGGTCAGATCAGAGTTGACCAATCAAAGCAAACCGTGTCATCTGACCAGTCAGAGCAGAGTAGACCAATCACAACAGAGTGGGACATCTGACAGAAAAGAGGGGTTTAGAGAGACTGAATCCCTTATTGAACTGTTTCAGATGCTGAGAAAAGAGGTGATGCTGCAAAGTATTTTTGATCTTGTATGCATGTAAACTCCAAAACAAAATGATGAGCCTTTAAAATAGCATAATAAGGGCACTTTAAGAGTCGCAAAAGAATATGTATCTGTCTGACCCAGCCCAGACTGTGTGTGATGAGTGTATGATGTTGAATCTCTGTGTGTGTGAAGGAGTCAATCATGCTGCTCTGAGGAAGGTGGGAGAGCAATTCTTCAGTGGACACACAGGGGCCGGCACACCAGGGGCTCAAGCTGTTTACCGCGGCGGTGAGTGACAACATGCAATTGCTTTACAGTAATGAACGTTTTGTTGGCAAATGTGTTTAAATGTCATGAAAATATGCTGTGCAATGGTTGAAAATGGTTGTAAATAGGCTTAATTTTCTTTGTAACATTTGTGCATGTGGTTTATGTGAAATCTGAGCTAGATATATTTTGTGAGATTGACTGAGTGAACGGTGTTTGTGTGCTGCAGGTGAGCTGCGGGTGCAGAGCGGTGGAGGGCTGGTTCATGCGCTGCTGGCCTGTGAAGGAGCCGTGACGGGCTCAGCGGAGGCCAACGCCTTCAGCGTGCTGCAGAGGCTTCTGGGTGCTGGACCGCACATCAAGAGAGGATCTAACATCACCAGCAAACTCAGTCAGGGCATTGCCAAGGCCACCGCACAGCCGTTTGATGTGAGCACTGATCATCTGTCATCACTTCTCTCAAAGTATGCATGCTTACATAAGCTATTGCTACAGTTTAGATGCTCCTGATGTGTTTTCCATGCAGGCCACGGCTTTCAGTGCCACATACTCTGACTCTGGGCTCTTCGGAGTGTATATCATCTCTCAAGCAGACTCGGCCCGTGAGGTGAGTGCTCTGTGAACAAACCTTTTTTTTTTTTTTTTTTTTTAAGCTTCCTTGCAACACAACACAATTTGAACTGAGCTGGCTGATGGCATCACTGTTTCCTGCAGAGTTGCTTTATAGCTGTATTGACTATAAATAATGTATTTTGCAACACTGACAGTTATCCAACTGAATTGAATCAACACTGAATTGACTCAAAGTGAATAACGACTCTACTGTGTCTTCTGTATAGCTGAATCTAACTCATTTGATAACAGATGAACTTTTCACAGTTATTGAACTAGTCTGAATTGACACTGAACTAACTTGAGCTGAATTATGACACTGTTCTCTTTTTAGAGCAGCAAAATCTGAATTTGTCTCATATTTAATGAAGTTGGCATCATTGAATCATTATTTTTCCTGTTGAAGCTGCTTTGAAACAATCTGGATTGTATAAAGAACTATAGAAAGAAAGGTGACTTGACTTGAACTAGCTGTTTGATTAAAGGGTTAGTTCACCCAAAAATGAAAATTATGTCATTAATGATTCACCCTCATGTCGTTCCAAACCCGTAAGACCTTCATTCATCTTCAGAACACAGTTTAAGATATTTTAGATTTATTCCGAGAGCTTTCTGTCCCTCCATTGAAAGTGTATGTACGGTGCACTGTCCATGTCCAGAAAGGTAATAAAAACATCATCAAAGTAGTCCATGTGACATCAGTGGGTTAGTTAGAAGTTTTTGAAGCATCTAATATAGATTTTGGATATAAATAACAAAATAACAAAAACTACGACTTTATTCAGCATTGTCTTCTCTTCCGGGTCTGTTGTATATCCGCTTTCACTCCAGTGACGCTGCTTATTCTTCTTCTTTCCTGCATTACCGCCCCCTTCTGCTCCGGACAGTGACGCTGATGACGTGTTATCTAGTGCGCCCGAGCTTCGTTTACAGTCTGAGGGAGACGCACGCTGTATTCAAGCTATTCTACATTGTTTGTATTTTGGTATTGCTATATTTTTTAAAATGGTGCGTAGGTGTTCATGTCGCGGATGTCCTAATCGCGTCACTGTCCAGAGCAGAAGGGGGCGGTAATGCACCAATAAGCTGGATGCCAACCGCCGTAGAAGAAGAAGAAGCATCGTCACTGTGGATTGAAAGCGGATTTAGAGGATTTAGATTTTTTAGATGCTTCAAAAACTTTTAACTAACCCACTGATGTCACATGGACTACATTGATGATGTTTTTATTACCTTTCTGGACATGGACAGTCTACCGTGCATACACTTTCAATGGAGGGACAGAAAGCTCTCGGAATAAATCTAAAATATCTCAAACTGTGTTCTGAACATGAACGGAGGTCTTACGGGTTTGGAACGACATGAGGGTGAGTCATCAATGGCATAATTTCCATTTTTATGGGGAACTAACCATTTAAGGACAGGTTGAGTCAAAAATGAGTCATTCACTCACTCTGATGTTGTTCCAAACCCATATGTTGTTATTTTTTAAGCTCTTTTAGATACAATGACAGTCATCATTTGTGGGTGAACTGTTCCTTTCAGGGGTGCCTGCAAGATTCTCATCCATGGTATTCAAAACACATTTGAACATGTAGCCACCATAATTTAAACTTTGCCCTCCTGTAAACTCTGAAAGGTAAAAAGTATAAAAGTTAGACACAAATTTTCAGTTTCGCTGAAGTTTAATTATCTCATCAGCTCTTTAAGGAGGTCATGAAATGCATTTTTTCATTTTTGTTTCCTGGGGTGCACTTATGATGCAAGTATAATTTCTACATCAAAAAGTGTCATAATTTAGAAATAAAAGCCCATTTTCTATCCTAATTTTAGCCCTCTGATTTGAACGCTCTGTTTGAAAGAGCATTTTTCCTGTGAGACTTAAATGCTGTGTGCCCACTGCTGTGATTGGCTGAAATCAATACAAAATTTTACATGTGGAACTCTCAGAATTTTTACTACATTTTTTGCTATAACTCTTGTGAAGATTAACTAATTGTGAAAAGTGTTGATTACAGCATTATGTTCTACTCCCGTCACATGAAAGCATGAGCATTGTAGCCATTGACAGACATGTCTTTTGAGCGCATGAATGCAGTGATCTCGTCATTACAATTCAATTTCTGCACTCTCACGGATGCTTTCGTTTTAACTAATAGTGCAGACACAATGTAAATAATAGTTTTGTTGTGCATTTTAGATGTGTCATTGATTATAATGGGAGCTTTGGCGAGAGTCCACTGATAAACTAAACTAAAGGCTGTGTGATTGACAGCTCCAGCGATTGTCAAGGGAGCGTTCTTTGATGGCTTTCTGTAGCTTATATAAATTACTCAATTTAAATAACAGATGATTTCAACACTACTAAGAGAAACGATGTGAAGTTGATTGTTTAGTCATTAATGCATAAACAGCAATACACAATTTTGAGACAAAGAACGTCTGACTGTACATGAATCATATCAGAAGTCCCTGATCACAAATCAGGCATTAGAATTAACACTTACTTACATATTGTGAGATTACTGTCAGGTCCATATCTTGCAGTAAAAGACTGTTTGCAAACCCTGCACTGAAAAGAATTCACAATGAAATGTATCAAAAAACAAATAATGCTCTACTGAGGCATTCACATAGTTAAAAATAAAGTAATTTAATATTTAGTCCAATGAACCTGTATCTATACTCATCTCACTTACACGCCAGTGGGCGGGGCCAAAGATGCAATGATGTAGAAGTAGGCATTGATCTGATTCTGCAGAGGCGGCCTTTCGTTGCACAATAACATCATACAAGCTGCGTCTCATTTCAAAGGCTATGCATGCACTAGACAGGAAAAGAAATTAGTCAGTGGAGACGGCGGGAGTGTGCAAGTGTTTACTGTATTTCAGTCGTCTTTGGCCATTGTGCTGTTTTTCAGCCACACTTATATTCCACTGCACTGCTCTGTCTCGTGTTTTTAAAAGCAAAGAAGTGCTCTGTGTGACGTGTGTTCATTCAGCTCACTGCATTTCATTCTGCGTGAACACCAGACCTATAAACCCGAGATCTACTACGGTCAGCACGTCGCCCTCTGCTTTTAATCACGGATAGATGGACTTATTAGACAAACTACATTGTTAAAGAGAGACCGACATGAAATGTTATTGTTCAAAAATTCATTTTTGGCATACATGATTGCTGACGATGATAAATGACATTACAGAATTCATATTGAAACGCTGGTGATGTCATGTGTGTACTTCGCCTTCAGGCAGGAGCGCCACATGTTCCTTTAATGCTGACGGTGTGAAGCGAGTGAGTGATTGACATCTGCATTGATCTATTTACCGCTCTCTCTGCAGGTGATCAATGCTGCTGTGGCACAGGTGACGGCTGTGGCTGAAGGAAGACTTACTGCAGATGACCTCACCAGAGCAAAGTGAGTCTACTAACACCAGCCTGTCAGCAGACCAAATGAAACACATTGGCAGTGCTTTTACACCCATAATGTACTGCCAAATAAGCTATTTTGACTTCCTTTTTTCTGTCAGTGTTATTGCTTGTTGATATATGGACGGGCGTGGTTTTGAATGAAGGTTCTGTTGTGTTGCGTGTGTTCAGGAACCAGCTGAAGGCGGATTATCTGATGTCTCTGGAGAGTTCAGAGGGTGTGCTGGAGGAGCTGGGCGTTCAGGTGATCAGCAGCGGCGCCTACAGCTCGCCACAGTCTGTGACGCAGATCATCGACTCTGTGACCTCCAACGATGTGGTCAATGTAAGCCTTTTAACTCGTGACAAATCCTTGATCTTTTGAGTTCAGTGTACTGAGGGAAGTGCCAAGCATCCTCCCGGTCCAGCAAGCCCATTTATTAAACCGAAGTGACAACCTCAAAAACAAGAAAGCAGCCAGAGCGAGAATGTTACCACATTTTTGCCTTGATGACGTGTCCAAAAAAAGCCTTTTTCAGCAAATATGTAGCAAATATTCAGTCTCCTCCACTGAACAGTTTGTAATGCAAATCAGGGGCTCTCAACTCTGGCCCTCGAGATCCACTCCAACCTTGATCAAATTTGTAACTTTCTAGGCCACATCTGAAATTGCATACTTTCCTACTATATAGTATGTGACAGAAGTATATCCGAATTCATAGTACTCATAAAAGAGAAGGCAAAAAGTACACGGATGACCTACTACTTCTGGCGAGATACAGAAGTGTGCATACGATGGACACTTTACTATAGGGGTGTTAAAGGAACTAGCCACCAGGGGTGCGTTTCCTGTACAACGATGTTACTCTCTGCTTCACTATCATCGTACGATGCATTGTTGAACAAATCAACTAGCCTAGTCACGACTGTTTCCCGAAACCGCATTGTCGTAAACTTGTCGTTCAACCACGTTGGTGAATGACTTCACGCAGGTGGTGGTGTAATAACTTCTTTAAATGAATTTGAGATCGAAATTAATGCTAGATTTTCTGCTATAAATTACAGATATGGCATTAGAGGACTAATTCTCATTTTTCTCGGTTATTTTGTGTTATTTCCAGATTAAATCAAATGCTTGTTCTTACGTACTAGAGCATGTACGCGCATTCACACTCTTCACAAACGGTGCTTAAAATCTCTTGACAAACTAAAATATGTAAATGACATTTTTATAAATTCGAAATAAAAGATATACATTGTACTTTGTCAGCTTGCTTATTTTTATGACGATTTGTTAAGTCCACATGTCATAAAAACAGGAAACTATGCTTCGAACCACAGCGCGAGAGCTGTCGTTCCAACCACACAAGTTTGCGATGCAGTTTGTGAATGTTCGTTTGAACTGTGATTTCGGGAAACATCAAATCATTGAACTATGTAAGTAATGACAGAACTTGCGATGTTAGTTGGCTAACGATGCTTTTGAGAAACGCAACCCGAGGATGGTTCACAGAGAACCAAATGTTCCCCTAGGGCCATTTTCTTGGTTGCAATCGCATCGGCAGTAGGAACTCTGAAGTGATGTAATCTGTCACTTACGTCCTGCTACTCTAGTTGTTGTGTGGGACTTTTATTTTGACAGCGCTGAGAATGCCAGAGCCTGAGCACACAGCGCTACTATTTACCATTTTCATTAGTTTACGATCTGTTTAACAGTCCTATCTAATACGTCATTATCATTTGGTTGATGCTTAGTGTCGCTAGTTATGCAGTAAATGAAAGAAGTAAAAAACAACAACTGTTGAATTATATTTGACAGCAGACTTCTCTTTTGTTTTTTCGACAGGCTGCAAAGAAGTTTGTTGAAAGCAAGAAGACCATGTCAAGTTGTGGACATCTGGCAAACACACCATTTGTTGATGAGTTGTGAGGGGAAAGTCCTAATCCAAAGTGCACACATTGTGCAGCTGCTTATTCAAGTGTAAAATAATTCTGAAACCCTGATTGTTGTTTTTTTTCGTCAGTTCATCATGAAATCTGGTCCTAAATAAGGTGTACAGAGAGCACAGCCATCATTTTCTTCCTTTTCACTGTATATCTGCTGTACATTCATTAAAACAAATCTATCAGTCATAAATGCCGCCTGTCTGCTTCATAATGTCACTGAAGGGTCTGTGGGATCATGATTTCTGACCCATTGCCTGTCTATGTTAGTTCTTCAAGTAGCCTGCAGAGGGAAACATTGAGAAAGTAAATGCAAACATTTTCTTATTTGTGTTTAAGGTTTAAAAAGGTATGCGTGAATTATTAAAAGACTAAAAAGATATTTGTTTTAGCTGCATTAAAATATAATTTCACACTCTTCATTTCGTTTTTGACCCTTACAAGGCATGTTTTAAGTTGAAAATTTGGCATAAATGTGCTAAAACTGTCTCAAATATATTTATACATATTTAAACGAACCTATATAGTTTTAAACTATCTCTAGTCAAAGACCAGTAAATAAAATAATTATGATAAAAGACCTTTAACATGCTTTTCTCATAGCTAATCACAGTATTGAGTATTTGTCATAAGGTTACTGAAGTATGAACACTAATAATACTGTTTATTTACTATGTGGCTATTTCTATTTCCAATAATATGTAAATGAATTATGATTATTAGCATGCATTAGAAAATAACTTTCCAGTGTCTGTCTTCATTTTTGTCTAATAATAACATTTTCCATTTATTTGTAATTTATCTGAAATGTAAACATATACTGCTAAATAATATAATTAGTAATCGCACATTTTGTATTAATGCAAAATAAGACGTATTTTAAGGGTTTTTTCATCAAATAAACACGTCACGGTCTCTGTTGCATAACACATATATTGTTGATGAAATGTATTTTGAGGTTACTGCGTGCATTATTAAGTGTGTAATAATAATTACAGAAACACTCGTGATGCCCCCACACACAGAACAGACCCCCTTTAACCAAGCGGAGTCTCGCGAGAGCAGCAGACGGAGCGTGATCTCGCAGGCCTGTTGTGTGTGTCTGACGATAGACGCTGCGTGGGGGTTTTCGCTTGATGTCATTGGGAAAGACGCGAGAGGTGCGTTTACACTACAGCTTCTCATGCTCCTGCGGCGTCTCGCAGGCGTTTCTTTCCAAACTCGCGCAGTTAACGAGCTTTCACCTTACAGAGGCACATTTTGACGGGTTTTTGGGGATGAAGGTGATGCAGCGGTGCTGTGCTCGCGCTCGGCGTCCGTGCAGATGCGCGTGCAGCTGAGCAGAAAGATGGACCACAACACCGTCGACGAAAACGGCCCTGAATCGCTCTAACTCGTTTCTTTGACGCTTTTGCTGTTCAATCCCGCGGTCGAGACCTTCTTGGAGATGGATATGTGGACGTCGAGTGGCGTTAGGCCCTCCGGATGGCAAACAAACCGTGCGGATCTGTAGCCTGTTAGCTAGTAACAGAAGAAGACCGCAGTCTCCGTGTGAGGATGGAGCATCAGCTGTTAGGAGGAAGATCAGGGGCACATCCTGGTCTTTAGGGAGTTTGTTTCGCTCCACAAAGCTGCTGGACTTCTAGCCATATCATATCACAGCATATCATGCGGTCAGACCCGAGCAGTGTTTACTGACCGCCGCCGATATCTGTAGAGAGACTAGCTCAGTTCTTCACTTCTGTGTCAGAGTCCAGGGAACCTGAGATGGATAAACTCACCATTATTTCAGGATGTCTCTTTCTGGCTGCGGATATATTTGCCATCGCGAGCATTGCCAATCCGGACTGGATCAACACTGGCGAGTCAGCAGGTGAGAAATCAGATCAATAACTCTTTATTATTATATTGACAACAGAACTGCGAGTGTGCGTTTCTGATTAAGAGCCATTTCATGTTTACACGCCTCATATCTGTGTTAGATAATAAAGGTCTGACTCTCATCACATTATATAGATGCACTTCATAATAAATGACTTTAAAACATGATTACACTCATTAGTTAACACGCATTCAAGCGTTGGTTTCTTGTGTCTTCATGCACTATCGCATTTGAATGTGCTGAGCTGGATAAGTATTACTATTATAATGTTTGTTTAATAAAATCAAAATTTTAAAGGGCTGGGTATTGACGCAAATTTCACGATTCGGTTCACAAGCTTGTGATTCGATTCTGAACTCGATTCGAAATCGATTCTTTTGGATATCAGGTACAGTACATGAGTCAAAACGGCATTTATTGCTTGAATTTCGTAATAAAAAAAGTTGAGACTCATAAGTTAGAGGTGCACCGATATATCGGCTAATAATCGGTATCGGCCGATAAAAGCAAATTTTCACGCTATCGGCCGATAGTTTAAAAACGGCCGATATCGTGTCAATCAAAAGAGGGCAGGAAAATTACTGAAAATTACTGAATTTGTGTTAAGATAATGCTAAGAAACCAGTTTGATATTAATTCATACAATTACTATTAGTATTGAATAACATTCAGAAAGTTAAGAAATATTAATTTAATCTTCAGAATTTAGTTAATGCGTGTTAATATTAATTTGAGTAAGGTGTTTGTTTATAACTGATATCAGTTACTCTGAAACAAGTTGATGAAATGGAAAGATTACATTTTTTTATTTGCGTTTCTTTCAAAATATAATAATTATAAAAATAATGAATAATTATTAATCGTAATTATCATTCATTTAAAAGTTATAAAAGGCAGAACCCCCAAACTATCATTATCGGCAGATATCGCTCTGAATAATCTATCGGTGGATAAATTTAGTATCGGTGCATCTCTACTTATTAATCGTAACACAGCGATTTATTGGAAGGTAAGTGAGCTACAAATAATGTTTAGTGAAGATTTGTTCAGGCATCAGCTGAAAACAGCACAGACTAAAAGATCAATTCTTAGGATTTAAGAAGAGATATTTTCAACCCAGCCATAATATATTACCCTCAGGTTATTGGTATATCAGTAAATTTTAATGTAGTCATTTTTCAGGCCTTGAATACTCATAGAATGGTCTGAAGTTTGTATTTTGTAGCTCAGAAATATTTTGAGTAGTGAAATATTAAAACTTGTTATTTTAGGCTATTAACTTTAATAGCCTACTTTTAGATTATTTTTGTTTCAACCCATGTTTGGGTCAAATATGGACAAACCCAACCTTTGGGTTTAGAATTTTAATTTAAAAACATGGGTTGAAACAACCCAGCATTTTTTAGAGAGTATTAAACATTGTTATTCAATAAAAAATGTAAAATCATGTAAAAATCATTGTCCAGGAGCGACCGAAAAGCATTGCAGTCAAAAATTGCATCATGTTTCTTTTGTAATATTTAACCTCATCATAGATATTGTAATCTGACCACTAAAGCTCTAAACAAAGCTCAAGATGTGATAAATAATTTAACCTAAGCGATTCATTCATATCCAGTTGTTCAGCTGCCCTGTTTCAATGATTCATCAGTTTTATTTGTTAGGACATCTACACGGTTATTATTAAACATCTAAAGCGGTCCTGCAGATCACAACTGTCTTCAAATGTCCATGTGCCGGCGGGCTGTTGATAAACAGCTGCTCTTTGTTCAGCATGCATGACTGCTTGGTAAGTGGGTCAGCAGGGGTTCAAGCACAATCCACTCAATTCAGCAAGAATCGCTGACCTTGTGCTGTTCTCTTACATGTCAAATGCTACAGTGGTGAATCAGGTGTCAAAACATGCTGCCATGTGAAGAAGATATTCTTTTGTGTCGTGTTCAGCCGTCCAGCACAAGATGTTTAGCACATGCTTCCTATCTAATTCCTTTTTCCCACATGTCTGAGGTTTATTGTTGTCTGGAGCAGGCATTATTGTCCCATAGTGGTAGGAAGCTATTATAGGTGAATGTCACCGACACGCACACAAAAAACACAAAACAAACAAATTATATTTTTCGTAAAGCAAATGAAGTGGTTTTATTACATTAAGATCCACTACATTATTTTATATTATTTAATTGATAGTTTAGCACATTAACCACACACACACACACACACACACACAAAATCTCTTCTCATTACTGTAACGTGTCCAGGTGTCTGTTTTACTTTTTCTTTTTTTTTCTTTTTCTTTTTTTTTTTTTCTACTTTTTCCTCACTGGTAATTCTCATTACAAAATACCCTGTCCTCTTATAGTCCTTTTTTATACTGTTATGAAATGAGTGATTTAAATGGATGATAGATCACTGAAATATTTCAAACTCTTTAGTAAATTGGGAAACCAAAACATGTTTTGACATGCGCGCACACACACACAAAATACATTCAGGGTTCAATGCTGAAGATTTTTTCTACTGTCCCGGTTGGGCCAGTGGTTCAAGTTTTTACTTGTCCTGCCAAAATTTTCACTCTCCCCACCACAAAAAAATAATAGGCTAAATACATGAAATAAAATAGGCGTAGTTATTGTTTTCAGTGTTTCTTTTACATTCAAGAAATATAGTTGAGAATGTCTATTTCATAAGTGTTTATTTGCACTACCGTTCACTTGCACTTACTGTCATTGTGACTTATTTGCACTACCGTTTCTGACTACCATCTCTCATATGTCATATATATGCCATTTTATATCTGTATTGTTATCTTCTTTAACTTTATTAATATCATAAATATGTTTATTTGCACTACCGTTAAGCACAAGCGACATATGCTGTCATTGAGTGAATTTGCACGTTCACTCTGGCAAAATCGCTTGGGTATGAACACGAAAATCGTCTCGAAAAATGCTGCCGATAAACACGTGCGATATTCGTCCCGGTGTGTACAGGCCTTCATGTTGTCAATCATGTTTACACACTGCCTCCGAAACTTTCGTCGGTCATAAAAAAAATTCAGATCGGATAAAATGTTCTGCTTTTTTTCATATCTTGAATTACACATTCTTGCTGGCCCCGGGCCATAGGACAGTCATTATTGTCAAGCCATGTGAATTGCAATATACATTATGTTGTGTGTGAGTTTATTTTGTAATAGAAATGTCAATTTTTTGGAGGGTAACATGCTTAACAACAGTTATGTTTCCAACCACCTATTTTTATGCACATTTTATGGTATATCACATAAATGCTGGATGAAAAAAAACAAGATGTGCATTAATTTATAAAAATGCACTCCGACGTGTTCATGAACTACTATGGAAACACATTTACCAAATAAATCCCTCGATGCACAATGAAAAACGTGACTTTGCCTCAGCAGAGGAGGTGATTGGATAACTGGACTAATCAGCAGACCAATTGCATAACAGCATTGCAAATATTTGTTTGATAATTCTGAAATGCCTGAGCCAAAGTCTGTCATCAGAGTGATTGTTTAATTTCCTCCCAGAAGCGTCTCACACGATTGTGTTCCCAAACACCAGCATCCAAACACAAGATGACATCTGAGACACAAGTCACTTATGATGGAGGAAAAACAGCAATAGCAACTTCCATTTTTATTACATATTTTGCACAAATTTCCCCGGAAGTGACAATTTTGTTCCTTCTACACAAGATTTAAATGGTGTTTTTGCGCACAACTTTGAATGGAAACATGGTTAATGGAAAAAAAAAACCTAGAGATTCACTCTAAAACAGCCAAAAGAATGACTTGATGAAAACAACACCGTAAAGACCTCATAGATGTTTGTTTGTGTTAAATTGTTCTTTCAGCCTGCCAAATGAAGAATTCTGAGTTCATTGTTTAGTGCATGACTGCATGCGATTCAGTAAACTGAATGGGCTCCTTTGTGAGCTATTGTCAGATTGTTTCCTTCCTGTGAATGGTAAAATCATTAAAGTGTTTGCAGTGTCCCTGCCCTCTCTTTGATGTGGTCTGTGACCAGAATGAAGCAGAATAATTGGCTGATGAGACATTGTTTAGGCTCTTTCAGGGAATTTGTGTCTTTGATCTTCTTCTAGACATTTTGACTAAACGGTTGCATTGAAGTTTTTGTTGATGTTTTGATTTATTATTTGTTACTTTTTTCTCTGTGTTGATGGATACACAAAGAAAGCCATTTTCTCTAAGTGCAAGAAAGATTGCTGTCTTTTTTTCTTTCTTTCTTTTTTTTTTTTTCTAGTATTATTATTACTGTTGGTGATAGTGAATCAAATAAACCTCTAGTCCAGTGGTCTCAAACTCAGTTCCTGGAAGGCCACTGTCCTGCAGAGTTTAGCTCCAACCAACAGACCTGCCTGGAGGTTACTAGTAATCCTGAAGACCTTGATTAGCTGGTTCAGGTGTGCTTAATTAGGGTTGGAGCTAAACTCAGCAGGACAGTGGCCCTCCAGGAACTGAGTTTGAGACCACTGCTCTAGCCCAAGTATTCAACTTTGGCATGTCATTTATCCAGTACCAATTGTGCTACAGCAGGGCTCCAGTCTAACATTTGAGATCACCAATTGTATCACCGATGCCACCAAGTTCTACAGATGGTAGCACCACCACCTGAAAAATGGGGTTTAAACAGATCATTGTTGATCCATGATCTGTACAGACCAGGCTCCACGTTATTTCCGCAGATTATTTCAAGTTTAACTGCCATAGACTGAAAGTTTATAATTTGCACGTTTTGTCTTGCTAATTTACACTTTCAATAGATTTTAGCACTAGAAGAGGCAAAAGAGAATTTAATTTGGTACACTCGAGGTGCGCACACACAGAGAGAGGGGCGTGTTTCAGAGAGGTACTCTCGAATGGATTCCTTTCGCTTCTACTTGCTAAGCTAGTATTTTTTGCTGTTGTATCAGAGCACTCAAGTTACCCCCACCCCCAAAATATTTTTTTTCTTGCTGATCTGAAAAATTATCAGATTTGTGACTCAAAAACAATAATATGATCCGAACCCTGAGTTTTGTGATCCGTTGAACCACTAAGCAAACATAATAATTATTAATACTATTAATTATTTGTATTACATGTTCTGTCTCTTAGAAATGCACATTTGACAGCAATTTAAGTTGACAAGCAGTGAGCTTGATGCGAATGTACATTTCTTTTCATTGACAAAACATTAAAATCTGTAAAAATTAGGGCTTGGTACAAAATATCGATTTCTCGATTTTAATTGATTCTCATTTTTACGAACAGATATCGTTTTTTAAATCCCAAGAATCGATTCATCTAGTCTGTTTTCAGTTGATGAATGAGCAGAATATGTAGCGCCTCCCATCCAATAAATCGCAATAATCTTTGTGCTTTGTTACTTTTGATATGAAGCAAAGTCTCAGATTTCAAATGATGTCCATCTTATTATGAGATTCAAAAAATTTTGTCGCTGTTTAATGTGGCGTCACAGATCGCTTTAGCGCCTCAGTTAAAGAGAAGCGGCAGCACGAGCGCATGTGAACATCCTCTCCTCCGCTTTAATATCAGTTACAGTGTGAAATAAACCCGACTAAACATCTGAAGGTTTGTTCAAATATACAGTACCACTTACCGAACTCCGTATTATGTCTCATGTAATCGCTCAATCAGTGTTTCAACCTCGGAAAGACGTCAATAAAACAGCTTGTAAACAATGTCCCGTAACGTCACATTTACCTCAGAAAAACACATTCAGTGACCATAAACTCATTAGTCAGCTAGAAAAGTGAACTCTAGAAAGCAACATTCTGATAAATATAGCTATGCACCATTACATATTCATTATAATTTTTAATGTTCTTCAATATTTAATGCATGTTGGAATAAATCAGTTATGACAGCCGCGATTTAAATGTTTATATTGCAAAAAAATGAATTGGAGTAGAAATATGATTATGTAATTCTAAACTTTACTTACAATAAAAACATCATTGAGTGTAATTTAAGTGTTTGTATATAAATAAGTTAATTTAACCTTCAGTATTTTATAGTAGTATAATGAAATATAAGAATATTTTACATTTCTGTGTCGTTGTGGCACAGTGTTGTTGAGAACATCATTGCCGTTTCATCTGACTCTATACTATAATCATCGAGACTAGATTAGTGGTTTGTGCCAAACTTGAACGCTTCTCACTGGATCTCGCAGTGTGTAGTTGTGCAGTAGTGGTCACTTGATGAAGACATTCAGCGAGTGAACATGTTAGCTCTGAGCTGATAAATGGTCTGTGTGGTGCACGGTTGAAACAGGTAGCGTTGTATGATTCTAATTTTGGCTCATTTAATGTTTCACGTACGCAACATAAATGATGGAGCTTATCAGTTTAGCAAATTGGTGTCAAAACCAGTGCGACCTCTAACAAAATTTAAATACACCAGCAGGAAAAAAGGTTGCAAAATGCAACCATTTAGTCTAGAGCCCTGTACAGACATGAATGACCCCTCAAATCATGCTGCTTGTTGCAAGCGATCAGGCAAATAAAATAAAATGGGGAAAATATACCTTACTTGCTTTGAAGGAGGCACCTGAGCATATATAGACTGAAATATTAGACATTTATCACGAAGACTCTTCTGACTTGGCCTAGAAAGCAACAACATAACAACTTGCTAAAACCACTCAGAACACCATAGTAAAAGCATAACAACACCCTGACATTGTGACAAATGTTTCACAGTCAAGCCCCTCTTGTGTGTTGGTAAGAATTGTTTTGAAACTTTTTCTGGAGCATTTTTGAATCAACCTGCAAAGTAGAAAATGCTTGCATTTTAAATCCCCCCTGGATTTTGCATTTTAATATGTATATAATTTTGCACTTGGGAGTTATTGGTGTTTCTTTATTAAAAATATAGATAAGTTTAATATCAGAATCGCTGTGTTTGTTCAGCAGAACTGTTGGCAGCATCCCCCATGTTGCTTTGTTTTGACCTAAGTGGTGTTCAGCAGTTTTGTTTTTATTTGCGTACAGTTGTTTCCTACTACTTAATCATGTTTATGTCCAGCCAACATTATCTGCTGGTAATTACCTTTAGCAGACATTTAGCAAAAAATGTTCTGTTGTTCAGTTAGGATGAGTCTTCATCTTTACATCATAATCAGGTGATCTGATCACAGCTGGTCTGCCCAGACATCTGGCATGGTGATCTGTGAAGTCTTGGTACGTATACGAGATTATCGGCATTGGCCAGTTATTATTCCCAATTCATTAATTTTTATAAAGGGTTACTGAAAAGTATTGTCTCACATGTGTTCTCAGCTTGTCAGGCCTGTCAGTAAGGGCATTTAAACCTCATTTCCCTCAGACTCATGCTGTTTGGTAGAAATGTGTCAGTCTATCCCCTCGAACACTAGAGGAAAAAATACTGGGAAACTGTGATTGGCATTTACTGCTCCGTTTCACATCTGCGCTGCCAGTGAGACAGCTGAAATGATGGTATGTTTGTTCGCTTTTTCTAAAGGAAACGACAATTCACAGGCGGGAGTCACGGCAAAGGCAGGAAATTATGCAGAGGAGACCTTCAAACTCAACCCGTGACCGAGAAACCAAAAGCTCGCAGGGACAAAACACGAGTTGGTGGTCGTGACATTTACAAAATGAAAAAAGCCCTGCAGGCCTTTTATTCCCAGAGAAACACTCGGAGTGAGAAGAATGATTAATTCGTCTCAGTGTCTCCTTGTGACAGCATACAGTACACTTTTCACTCTCTAGGCAGGGAGCTGATTGTTTGGAGCTTGTTTTAGAGGTGTCGAAGGCATTTTTAACAGTACGGTTTCTGTTTGCAGCAAAATAAGCGCCCGGCTAGAAATGCCACTTCCTCCCACTGCTTCAGAAACACTTGCTGATGCACAATTCGGACTTGAAAACAAAATATTTGAGTGTTTTAAACTGAAGGTTGTTTTCAAGTCAATGCAGGATATTGTAAATTTTGGCAGCTATTTTTTAATTTAGTGTTAGTCTTGTGTCAAATGTACTTTTTTAAAATTAGTCAACATTGCCCTGTTTTAGTCAAGTTTTATTCGATTAAGGCCCAGTTTCACAGATAGGGCTTAGATTAAGCCAGGATTAGGCCTCAGCAGTAAATTTATTTATTTTTTTAGTTCAAATGTTTTCTTTTATTGAAGAAAAAAAAAAGGCTTCTGGCACATCATTTTAAAAAATGGTGTTAAATTTTATTTGACAAGCCAACTTACAACACAAGGCTTTTAATGATGTGTAATGTAAAATTCCTTATTGACACACACACATTTTAACAAATGCATGACATTAACCCTGGCCATCTATTAAAAGGTAGGCCTATCACATAAAGAATATCTGAATGGATGATCAAAGTACTCAAATGTTTAAAACAATAATTAAATTTGTTAAAACCCCTACATTTACACTTTTTAATGCAGCACTAAAAGAGTGTTTTCCCAGGAGTAACAATTCAAAACAATGTAATGCACTGGTTGCCATGACCACGGTAAAGTGCACTCCTGTGCAATTTGTATTTGTCCATGTTTGGCATACATCTTTGGCTGACGCATCATGTTTGTTTGCTCTTTTTTTTTTTTTTTTTTATTCCACAATATTAAGATGCTGTGCCAAGTTAAAAATAGTTTTCTGTTTTAAAAATGTGTATCGGGACCATCTCTGTTCCATTCTTTTGCAATAGTCAGTACAGCTGTTGCCCAGCTTCACTCTTTTGGCCCTTGTCGTTCAAAAGAAACCCTTTACATGCATACATTGATGCGTTCTACTGAATAGTCACCATAAATGCTGCATTAGAATGATTGGGCAAGTGACTGTCCATCGTCTGGTCCAAACCTCACACACTTTGGCATCCTTGCCAAGCCCTGCTCTTATTAGAAGCTGAGAACATAATCCAATTAGGCCAAATATTTAATAAACAAATGCGCGAAAGGACCAGACCATTAGCAGATTTTTGTGAATGTCAGGTGTTCTGGTTCTAAGAAACCTGCAGAGTTTTCTTCAGGCACAGATTCCATGCGGGCCTGGTTATTTTGTCCCAGTTCATTGTAATTCATTGAGCTACATACTGAGGAGCTCTTAGGAAGAGGATTTTATGAAAAGGACTAACATGCTCTCAGCAATGCTTATCCGAATACATGAAAGGAATAATAAGCAACCGAGAGAGACAGACCTCTTGAAAAGTGATGAGGCCAGTCTGTTTGCCACTGACTCATGGCTGCTTGAGAAAATAAAGTCCAACTCGCTGACTCAGTTCAGCATGCAGGGAGCATTTCTAGAGCTCTTGCTGCTGACCAGATTTATTTTCTTAATAAACGTCCCTGCTCTTATCGTTAAGTACTGGTCCACTGATGTGGGTTTTCAATGGCAAATAACGATAACTAGATTGCAGCGTGGCCTATGGTTGATAGTTGAGCTACTGAAATGTATAAATGTATTTTAAAGGTGCTCTAAGCGATGTCACGCATTTTTAGGCCAAAACATTTTTTGTCACATACAGCAAACATCTCCTCACTATCCGATAGCTGCCTGTCCCCTGAACACACTGTAAAAAAACGCAGTCTCTGTAGTCGCCACAAGCTCCAAAAACAGCAATAAAAACAAACCGGTGCAGCCTGGACCACGAAACATAATAAACACGCTCCAGCCAATAACCGACAAGAATGATTTTAAATGCGCGTTCATGACTGTTTCAGGAAGCACGGAGGGGAGGCGGAGGAGGAGGAGGAGGGAGGGTCTAGCTAGCCTCTGTTTTGTTTGACAACACTTCGAACGTCAACAGGAAATTACTCCACCCAGGATCGCTTAGAGAACCTTTAAAATTACTCTTTAAAAAAAAACCTACTTAACCCCAAAATTAAAATTCTGTCATCAATTACTCGCCCTCATGTCCTTCCAAACCTGTCCTTTGTTCATCTTTGGAACACAAATTAAGATATTTTTGATGACAGAACGATGTTAGATTTCCTTCCATTGACTGCCTTTGTAACTGCCTTTTGTGAGCTTCCAGAAGAGGTTTGTTCTTGTGCGTTATTCAAATTAGGTTGAGCTTTTGCTTATGTTTGCTGATCAATGTTTACATGCAAGTAAAAGCCTAAATTAAATCTGTCCATCATAACAAGTGATTTGGACTAAACAGCTTGATTCATATCGATTAGTTTTCTGATCTTTTTATGAAGTTTTTGAAACAAAGTTGGAGTTTCAAAGGTAGTCAATGGAAGGAAATCTGACAGCATTCTGTCATCAGAAATATCTTAAAGGGTTAGTTACCCTTTAATTTGTGTTCCGAAGATGAACAAACGTCTTACGTTTGTGGAACAACGTGAATTAATGACAGAATTTTCATTTTGGGGTGAACTAACCTTTTAAGGCAGAAGTTTTACATATTATCTATTAACAAGGCTGTTGGTAGACTTTGGAACTAACACCAGGGATGCTTGAGAAATATTGACCAATATTAATACTTTCCTCAGTACTCTTAACTAAACTTCCATGATCTGATCTAGTGAAGTCCTGTTATTTTTCCACCAAATTTTGTTTCATGATTAGTGAATACTAATACTAACACACTATCATCATTTCAGGAGTTTGTACAAATACCTGTAAAATTTATTGGTTCTCTGAACCATTTGATACCATAGCAAGAACTATTGTTACACACTCTTCTTTTCGTCCATATTGAAGTACATTCAAGTGAAACAGATTATCAAAAAAGAAAAGAGGGTTATAGGGTTATATGCATCGGCAGGACTCGAATTTTGCTGCGGGATTGCAGGTATCACGCATAGTTTTGTGTTATTTCTCTCTAAATGCGCAAATGACTTCACAGCACTGCATCTGCACTACAAACCCGCTTGACCAGTCAGGCCAGTGTTGCATCATTAAGTTTAACATTTGCATGTCTTTTTAAGTCTGACCAAAGTAAACATTCAAGCAATTTCAAACCATTCTTGCTTGCTCTCTAAGAAACTGTTTTCTCTGCACGCACACATAAAGCCGCCTCAAACAGCTTGTGATTTATCAAATTGAGTTCTTTTTCATTGCTTACTGCACTTAAATGGGCAAAAACACACAATATAATGTCAACTTGCCCATCTTGGCAAGTATCCTCGTACACACAGCCAGTTATGTCTTAAATGAACATAAACAGTTGAAAAAGAAAATGCATGTGTAGCAGTATAATGGATCCAACCTCCTGTGCAACAGAATTACCTAATTGTAAAAACTCACATCCACTGAGTGAGCAAACATTTAGGTGAGAGATGTTATTTTTTTTAAAATGTCTATGAAATGTAGACTGAACTGCCTCCTTAAATTTAAAAAATCCCCCATATAAAGATTCACCTAAAAGGGTAAATCCCCCCACCCTATTTGCCAAAATTCAAGCCCTGATTGGTGGTTGATTGGATCTTAGCAGATCTGAAGATCTGAAAACATATGCATGGATGAATTGTTTGTTGTTGACATTAAGATGCATTTAGAAAATGGAGTGAATTTCCATTTCATGATGACTTTTTTTTTAACAGTTTTAACTATTTGAATACTTTTCAGAATCGACTTGGTACCAATGTACCTTGGTACATTTCTTCAAACCAAACTCAGGTCTTCAGCTGACAAAGTTTAAATCCTGTCTGTCTAGCACACCTTTCATAATGTTTACGCATTAAGTCAAAAGGAGGAGAATAGGCAATCTTTTTGTGGCTGTTCGAACGCATTCAATCACATGAGCATTTACATTACGAAAACAATCAGGTCGAATGCAATTACAACCATTTCAGGAAGTGGTCAAAAGTGGACAAGCTTAATGTTTTACACCCCATTTACACCTGTATTTAGTGTTGTCCACTTGTGATCCGATTGACCAAAACACATCTTAATACCAGCTGGAAACTTGGCCCTAGAGGAGGCTTCAAAACAGTTTGACCATAGTATCTTATTCTTATACTATATTATTTCGTAGTGTTTAGTTACATCAGCTGTTAAGCCCATTCAAATTTTGTTATGATAAAATCTTATGCTTCCAGCAATACATTATCCTTGTGTTTACTGTGGGTCCATCGCGGGCACAGGATGTGTATGCATCAGTGTGCGTCTGAAAGAATTCAGTGCATTAAAAAAGAACAAGCCTGTAGCGCCATGTACGGCCCCCGCTTTCCACCCACTAGGGTTCAGAGGCTGTTTGACTCATCTCCATAACGCTCCATATCTCCAGAGCTGCTCAGCCTGGACTAATGAGAGAACGGCAATGCTCAGGAAGCACTTCCTGTTGTTCCACGCATAGGCTGTGAACAGGAGAGTGGTCCAGAGTCTCTGAATGTGTCAAGCCGCTGTTAAAATGGAGTCTTCGAAAGATTACTGGTGTTTACCGCTTTGTCTGCCAATGAAATGCAATCAGTGCCCACTCATTGTGAGAGAAACCCCTCCCTTATAGGTTCTTCACCAGTGGCATGTAGCTTTTGAGTATTTTTTAATTAAGTAAACAATGCTTCAGAAAAGACAAGGAAAACTGTTAGCAATAAAATAAAGAACGAATATACAGTTGCAAGCAATAGAGCTAAGATAGCTTGAAGTCTTTCTGTAGCTGTAGAGGGTCTGTTACAGCTACTACTACAAGTTAGCCAGGCAAGGGTAGTGAGCTTTTTCCCCCTCAATACTGCGGTTTGATTTTTAATGATGAAACGGACAGTGCCGATCTATTACCTTTGCTTTTCCTTATACTGCAAGACCTAATTCTGCCTTCAAGTGCATTTGATAAAACTTGAGCATTTGTTGTTATGCATCACACATTCAAGTCGGAATTATAACAGGGAACAAAGCAAACAAATTATATTATGAACAATAAGTTGAGTAATTAATGTTAAACTATTTGCGACAGACTTGCTGCTCACTGATCTCTATAGATTATTGTTATATTGTCTATTTTATAGATCAGCATTTACACCGTCTTAAATTGACACACCCCTTCATAGTCACAACTCTGTAGCTCTTGTATTGTCTAATAAACAGTGGTCTCCTTAATCAAAAACACCTGATTTATTAGTAGAGACTCAAATGCTTTGTTTGAAATCACCCCCTATACCCTCATTCACTATTCCCTACATTACTCCACTAATATTGTCCACTTGAAGGAGTGAATGAAAACGAGTGAGTGAATTCAGACACTGAGTGTGCCAGAAGGGCTTCCGCTTTTACATAGTTTGTGCTTGCTGTTTAATAATCATTTGAAACTAAACAAACTGGCAGCTCTAGTAGTAATAAAAAGATTTATCTTGAACTCTGTCTTGGAAACTATGTATAAACCTTAATTAATTTAATAATCACTTAAAAATGCATTTATAAAATATTCTGCTGTTGCCACATTGGACCAGCGCGGTTTGGAAGATGGATGGATGATTCAGCTGCGGGCGCCATCTTCTGGCGGTGGTCAACTCTCAGTGCATTGTGGGTATTCTCCAGCCATTGAGCTTGCATCTATTGTACACTTGTTATTGTGATGCATTGTAGGATTAAATGAGTGTACTCGATATTGTCCACTATGGTTCTGGACAACACTACAAATGGCTGTCCCCTCAAATAGTGCCCTATTTAAGGGTATAAGGGGTGATTTCGGACACAGCCATAGACTTGAAATGAGTGTGTCAAAGGAGACATGCAAAATGTGCAGTGTTGGGGGGGCTCCAGGAACGTGGTTTAGAACCACTGGTCTAGAATTACGAGTTTCCCACTTGTAATAATGACTTTGCTCAGTAATTTATGTTCTCGGAATTATGATACAAGAAGTTCTCGTAAAACTTTTAATTACGATATTTCCGACCCACTTGAAAGCCACAAAATGCACATCTATTTTGACATCAGTTGTTTTTTTGTTTTGGGTTTCATTTTACGTATATCTGGCTGTGTTTGCACAGACAAGGATTTTGACTAAGAAGTGCATTTGACCACTCCCACAGTCACATTCGCACAAAGAGTGGCTGAAAATATTCATGACCACATTTACTGAATTTGATTGCAGATAAATGTTGTGTGTATCGATAAGGACATCTGTTCTGTGATAACCACAGTCAATAACAATCTGCTGAAGAGTATACGTCTAGTTTCCACCGAGGGCTACTTGGGAATTTGGCAGAGCTCCAGCGCTCTGACTTGTTCCAGGTTTATTTATCCAGATGTGTTGTTCTAAATGACGTTCTTCGTGTGTGTGTGTGTGTGTGTGTGTGTGTGCGCGCGCGTGTGTGTGTGTGTGTGCGCGCGCATGTGTGTTTGGGAAAAGGACACAGGGGGTTTGTGTCCTATGAATGTCTAAACTGTAGTTGCGGGTGCGATTCAGAGTTGTCTGTCTTTTTAGTGTACCATAGCGTGCCAGCTGGTTGTAATGATGGAATTAGACATTGAAGTTGTGAATCAGCGGGGGATTGGTGGGTGCTGGGGGAAATGTTTACCGGATGCAGACACTAGTCTTTATCAAGCTCTTTAAAGGCTTTCTTCCCACCAAGACAAAATGCTTCTTTCCCATCATCAAACTCGGGCTTAAACTCGAAGATCTGTTTCACATTTGCAACTCTGTAATGGTTCAAGCTGAGCGTAAATCAGCTTTCTTGCATTATACAATGTTAAATCTTCCTCTGTAATGCAGATGAGCTTTTTTGTCTGAAGCAAAATCAGTACATCATCTGTTTACTGAACTAATTGAATTCATAGTGCTGTCTATGCCGAACATAATGTATCTTTTAGTTTAAAAAAGGTGAAAAGTAAATTATTTTTGTTGACTTTTTTTTTTTTTTTTCAGTTGAGAAAAACCAATGTCTGTTGCTATTTTATACTAAAAAATACTCTTATAACCAAATTACCTTAATTTACTGTAACTATCAAAATGAAGGCAAATAAAAATTGCAATTGAAATCTGAGGATCAACTAACAGAAAATTCATGAAATTCCATAATACAAGAAATTTTATCAACTGTCAACAATGGAAAAACAGTAGTGCAGTACAGTCATCTGGTCATCATTGCAGAATAAACACGACAGAACCCAAAAGTGAATGATTGCATGTATAAATTTGATATTTTTTGGCAAAATCAGGATGCCAAGTTAATCTGTTACACCAGTGACACAAAAGTATATTTGGGTAAGTTTGATATAAAGGGATGCTCCAATCAATCAGCCACAGATGGGTATTGGCTGATAATAACATTCTATGACTCGATCTGTACTTCACATCTCTCAGATTTTCGCAGTTGAATGAGGTAAAACCATTCAAAAAAAGGATTTATGGATTGGATTGGTCAACCAGATTGACAGGTCTTGATTTATACGCCATATAGGAGCTCACAGCTGAAACAGTGCTGGAAGATCCCTCATCATCATAGGATCTTATTACTTACTTTTGGTAAAAAGGAGGCTTATAGAGTTAAGCCATTACTTTTAAAGGGATGGTCACCAAAAATGAAAATTGTCTTTTACTCACCCTCAAATTTCTTTTTTCTGATTATCACAAAAGATATTTTGAAGATTGTCGGTAACCAAACAGATGATGAATCCCACTGACTTCCATAGTATTTTTTCCATACTACGTCCCTTTAACATGCCATTTAGATGTGAAAGCATTAAATATCACTTATATAAAACTTAAATGATTGGTATTGGCTGATCATGATGACAAGAAATCGGTAAGCCATACTGGATGCAAAAATCCTGAATGGAGCATCACTAGTATAAACAGTTCTTTCTTTAGAGTACTAACAACAAGGCACAGTCACTTTAGCAAACTTTGACGAAATTTTGTAGTTCCATTTGTAAATCGTTTTAACGATGCATGAAGTACTGCTTACTTGAGGCCTGTTCACACCAACATGTTTGGTATAATCATTTCATATGCGGTAAGTCTATAATAAAATAAGATGTAGCAGTCTTTCATAAAACTAGTAGTATGTGCTTCTTATTTCAACAGCTTGTGCTGTCTGACTAACAGACTGCTTTTGAATACTGTATACACAAATATTTCCAGTGAAACGGCACAATTCTTGATACAGAATTGAAGTAATGTTTCTCAGTAATGGGCCATATATGGACCAGTTTTGTCAGTGTTGCTGAAATGTTTCAAGCTTCAAAGCATTGTCTAACTAAGAGAGGTGCTGAGTTGTTATCATTATCCCTGTATATGGAGTAAAGGACAGGATTTCCTTTGTTCTTCCATGTCCAGGATGTTTTCTTGGTGGATTCTCCACAATCCACTGCCTATTTTCCAGGGCGTAATGTGAATTCTTCCTGTATGTGAACTTTGGTTCAGTGATGCATTTTTTTTGAAGTCCACTTACAGCTTCTTTAGAGCTGCTCTTAGCCTTCACAGACAACACTGCACCAGTCTGAGCTTCAGCGCCGCAGCAGGCATGTACAAGTGCACTGACAACATAAAATATGAGCTTGCTTTTAGTGTTTTCGTTTGATGACGTTTCATTTGTATTATGTTCTCAGAACCTTCATGTAATGGCGTCTTCAGTAAGCAAGCCTCTTCTAAGAACATAAGAAAAGCATATAGATGCAAGCGCATCAATGAAATTGACATCTTCAGTAGTCAGAAATCGGCCAAGTTTGGCCTTTCCCTGCCAGTGTCAGTATCTTGTCTGCACATATGCATGTTGAATTGACAACGCCGTGGCAAAAGGAATATTATCGGCCTATATTATATTGTGATGGTATTACTACTTCAGTTTCTGTCAATGTTAGATATTTATCTGTGGGCACTTGTTGAAAATAAAGGCAGCCCTATGAAACCATGTTGTTCTGAGGTCAGCTCTTTCCTGAGGCCGTGTGAATGAAGACTCATGCTCCAACTCTCTGCTGTCTTGATGCCTTATTGAGTCTGTATGATGAGTGACTTGATTAGAAGTGCATCATACAGATTTGTTTGGTGTAAACTCTTAAAAAAAAAAAAAAAAAATAGATAGTTCCAAAATGAATGTTTAAGAGCAAACATGTTGAAGATTAACCGATGGTGTGTCGATTCATTAAATAAGCTGTTTCTTCACAAAAGCAGTTTATTTAGCATACTGAAACCTCTCCTTCTTTGACATCCATTCCAAAAAAAAAGTTTGTTATAGACCTAAACGTAGACTTCAATACAAATGTTATAGGGCTGAATTAACACTGTTCAAGCATGCCGTACATGTTAAGACCGGCTCACACTGCAACAAAACACAACAAACGTGCCTTTATGTGTAGTTGTTCATCTTTGAAAGAAGACAATTAAAAATGGGGTTGTGGATGAAGCCCTATTTGTTGCACTTTGATAGACAAGAAGCTTTTTTTTTTTTTTTTTTTTTTTTTTTTAACTTTTGGTAAAACATTTAATACATTCAACTGTATAGTAGAGCAGTGCATATGGTATTTTTACACATTTAAGACTATGTCCATGAAGTGTAGGGAAATTTTCTTTGGTTCGTTTTGTTTTTTGCTCTCTTAGAAATATATAATCTGCTGCTGAAGTCTACCTCTGTATGGTGTCTTTTTATATAGTGCATTTTGTACACACATTCTGCTTTTTCCTCACTACCCAAAAGGTTACGAAATCACAATTCACAACCCTATTATTTCTGCTCCACCAATGCAGTTGCACTTGCACACCTCAAGTCGACAGTAACGCTTACCTCAGCGCCAGACTCGACAAACACCTATGGACCCATTTCACAAACTGTGATTTTGAATTGAATTTTTCTCTCTCTCTGTCTGTCTTCTGACTCCATAATCATTTCTTTAGGTTTTTTTTTTTTCTTCTTCTTCTTTTAGAAAGTCAGGGGAATGGTATCAGGGATTATTTTTTCTTCTTTCGCTATTGGAGCAAATGGGAATGCAAGAATCATATTTGCTGTAGCCTCCCATTCACCACTATAGAAGTGTATAGGGCTGGGCTATATATCAAATGCTTTTGTCACGCGCATTTCGTCAGTAAAGCCGGTTCCCTGATTGCCGCTAAATCGCCATCACCTGCTCTCAAATGAAGCGGCATTTAATAGACAGAGCCGTAGTTCACCGATAAGCCACGCAATATCGCGTTCAATATCGATATGAATCGCCATCGATATTGAACGCGATATTGCGTGGCTTATCAGTGATCTACGGCTCTGTCTATTAAATGCCGCTTCATTTGAAAGCAGGTGATGGCGATTTAGCGGCAATCAGGGAACCGGCTTTACTGACGAAATGCGCGTGACAAAAGCATTCGATATATCGCCCAGCCCTAGAAGTGTACCCGTCGTCTGATGGCTTCCACTTCTGAGATCCCCAGAAATATGAAAAGGGTCCATTGATTATTTAGTCTGTGAAAGCAGACACCAACAGAGTGAACACACTGATTCCTCAAAACCCAACAACAGTTGTTGATGTTGGGTCAGTGTGATTTGGCCTTCAGCTGTGATTTTCCCTGGTAGATTGCCGGTCTTTGGCAATGAATTTGTCACAACAATCATTGAAAATGTTAATATTGGCTATATCAAAAAGGTATCACATCTACATACACAAATACCTGCAGTAGGCATGAACAAATATAGCAAATAAAAATGGTCCATGGAAGAAAATCATTTGGATAATGATTACAGTAACACTTTGGTATCTATTAACTATGACTTTTGCCTCAAATTCTTAATAGTTGATAAGGTAGTTGAAGGATTTAAGTTTAGGTATGGGGTAGGATTGAGGGATGTAGAATATGGTTATGTAAAAAAGGCATTAATACGTTTATAAGTACTAATAAACAGCCAATATGCAAGCTAATAAGCAACTAGTTAAAAGTGAGAATTTTCCCCTATACTAAAGTGTTACCATGATTATTTGCAGGGCAATTTCTGGTCCTAACACATTAAACCTTGTCTATGGACTTAACTGGATTGGCAGACTGAGCCCTACAGGATAACATACAGTCTCTTATAGGTTAATCTCTGGTTAATCTGTTTGGGTGGCTATGTGTGATCTGTCTGTAAAGCTGTCATAAGGATTTAGCTGGCTGTGAAGACAGACCTTGAGTGTAATGTTGGATAATTATCGGCCTATGTCACGATTGTCTGTTACAGCTAAAGAGTTTGAAACTCTGGTAAATTAAAATTTTAAAGCACTATTTGTTGGCTAATAATATCTTAAGTCAAACTCAAAACACTTTATTAAAGCATTTGATTCTGTGGATCATGGTCTTCTTTTTCAAATTATTTGACTGTAAGAACTCGGTGTGTGTCTATAGATAATTATATTTCTACTCCTTTAATAGTGAAGACAGGTGTTCCTCAAGGATCAATTTTGGGACCAATTTTATTTTCTATGTAGGATTGGAGCCAGCAAATGTACACTTTTATGATACTATCATCTGCACTATGGCTCCATCTTTAAAAGTGGCAATGGACTCTTTACAGAATGCTTTTAATTCATTTCAGACCTCTCTTGATAACTTAGCATTGAACACACACCAAAAAAACAAAGCAGAAATGCATCATTTTCACATGCTCCAGATTATCACTTAATGACTTTGATTAAAACTTCTGATGGTACTCGGCTTTAGAGGGTTGCATCTTACAAATATCTTGGTATCTGGCTTGATGATAAGCTGACTTTTAGCACTCATATTGATAGCCTTTTAAATAGCTGAATAGTATTTATATTAATTGTTACCAAAATTTTAATTGTACAGACGTATAACAACCTTATTTTGCTTATTTCAGTACCTGTCCCAGACAACAATTCAGCTGTTCAGGCAGTGAAATTTATTTTAAATCCATGTAAATGTCAGCCTTAAAATGCCTTTTGATTGTCTGATGGTGTGCTTGAGTACAGCAGCGCGAGCACAGCCTCAGGGACTCTGCGTCTGACAGGTGCAGTGTGTTTTTCTGCAAGAAACAAGCTCTGAACTTTATACTCGGCGGCTATGTTGATTTTGTTTTTCCTCTAGTGTGCCGTGTTATAGTTTAGTCCCTAGCTAAACACCCTGATAAAGAGCAGATCCTGCAAGTTTTTGTGGGTTGAATGTGACTCGCACGTCATTGACGTTGTTGTCTGTGATTCCAGGAGCTCTTACTGTGGGGCTGGTGCGTCAGTGTCAGACCATTCACGGACGAGATCGAACCTGCATCCCCCCGCGACTCCCCCCGGAATGGGTCACCACGCTCTTCTTTATCATCATGGGCATCATCTCCCTCACGGTCACCTGTGGCCTGCTGGTGGCCTCGCATTGGCGTCGAGAAGCCACAAAGTACGCAAGGTGGATCGCCTTCACAGGAAGTGAGTGACATGTCTCATGTTTGAGTCACCCAAGCTGTTTTCCTCTTGCCTTTTTGACCCGCCCACCACAGATATGAAGGTGAAGTGTGTCATTTTTTCAGCACACCAGTGGTTAGAGCTGGGCAATATATCAGATATTAACAATATTATCGAAATGAAAATTAAGATTAACGTGCCAAAGATGGCACCAATAGGTCTTTTCCTTCCTCTTGCAAAACTAGTCAAGTACTTGTGTTCCAGCAGTTAAAGGTGCAATATGTAATATTTTGGCAATAAAATATCCAAAAACCACTAGGCCAGTGTTATATATTTTGTTCACTTGAGTACTTACAATATCTCAAATGTTTCCAACTATTTGTAAATCGTGAGAAAATTGCAATTTTAACCAAGGCTCCGGGACGTGTGAGGAGTCGCCTAGGATGTCCAATCAAGCCATCCAGCATTTAATATGATATTCTAAAATCGATCTATCTTACTGCAGTGTGTAACAGTGTCTCACAGCAGCCGCCGAGCGAACGCACAGAGTAACATTATAACATAATTTTCAGCACACTCAAATGTATCTAATATGATAAACAGAGCTGCGTTACCTCATACTCAGCACTGGAAAAGCGGAAGCGGCGCCGGCGACTGTGCCATAATAAAAGTCCCGCTGCTCGTGAGGCGTGTGTTGTGCAATCGCTCCAGCGGCCTCGTTCAGCTCCAACAACACTCGCTCCTGCTCTGCTTCATACTACAGTAATGTTAATAATCGCATCCATGAACATGATTTCTTCCCGAGTCCTATCCCTATTCTTTTGCACCGTCTGTTGATGTGGAGACCACATGTCCCAAGATTCCACGCTCAAACTTGGCATCATCAGGCTACGCCTTTGTTTTAAATAGGCTTCTAGCGACCTCTAGCGGACAGAAAATATTACATACTGCACCTTTAATTCCCCATCTGAAGTTTTGAGTTCCTGTGGGAATAGTGTCATACCACAGAGCATCTCTTAAACCAAAAAGTGTTGATAGATTTGTGTTCTTAGCTAAAAACTTGTGAAATGCTTGCATAATTTACCCCAGTTGCACAGTGTAAGATACAGTATGTGAATTACAGTGCTCTAAAGAAGCTGACAAGTGTGCACCTTTTGTACCTATTTTGCACTCACTTTTTTTTTTCATATTGTTACATTTACATGTTAATTTAATAAAAGTTGTAAAAGAAAATAAGTGAAATTGTAACTGGGCAAAAGAAATCGCCTTTTTTAATTATTGTAGAGCTAATGCAAAAATACCAAGGTCTACAGTAGTGGCCAAAAGTGATGTCCAATCTAGGAAAATTGACATTTCACCCTTCATTCCAATATTATTACAAATTTGTTAAAGAATTTGTAAGCATGTCTTTTTTTTATTTTTTTTTATTTATTTTTTATTTTTTTGTGCAGGACTCCCTGGTAGAAGCGATTTTGGTAACACTTTACAATAAGGTCTCATTTTTTAACATTAATTAAAGGTTTAGTTCACTTTAAAATGAAAATTGCCCCAAGTGTATATGACTTTCTTCTTTCTGATGAACACAGTCAGACTTATTTTAATAAATATCCTGACGCATCCAAGCTTTATAATGGTAGTGAACAGGAGTCATGAGTATGAGCTGAAGAAAGTGTCTCCATCCACATCCATCCATCATAAACGTGTACTCCACATGGCTCCAAGGGGTTAATAAAGGCCTTCTGAAGCGAAGCGATGCATTTGTGTAAAAAAAAAAATCCATATTTAACAAGTTTAACAAGCCTTCCATGTTCAACATACGAAAAAAACGGAACTGGCATTGCGTCACTTAAGGTTTTTCCGTAAGTTGAATAGGGAAGGCGTAGGACGTAGTCAAAGCTTTTTTTGAACTGCAAGAGTTTTACACTTTCTTCATAAGTTGAAGAAAGTGTCTGGCGGAAGCTAGATGTTTTACTTTATAACTTGTTAAACTTGGATTTTTTTTTTTTTTTACACAAATGCATCACTTCACTTCAGAAGGCCTTTATTAACCCCCTGGAGTTTGTTAGTTCACAGTGCATTAACTATTAAAATTAAATGTTAACAATGTATTTGTAAATTTTGAAATTAACATTTAACTAAGATTAATAAGTGCTGTAGAAGTATTGTTCATTCTTAGTTCGTTAACTGAAGTAGTTTTACTGATGGTAATTAATGAAACCTTAATGTAAAGTGTTACCAAGATATTTTGTTAATGGTACCTTACTGGTTAAATGAAATTTAAAAACAAATATAATAGTTGTGTTTGGAGTCAATTGTTTTACATCTGATAATGAAGATGAAAGGCAATGAAACTTGCCAAATTGTGCGGACGTAAATTTTGATCAGGCTGTCACACGAAGAAATTATTACCGCATGCAAATTCAAGAGAAAACCAACTAAATATTAATATTAATAATCAAACTTGTATGGTCATTAAAAACATATATCCCCTATGGACATCACTTTTGGCCACTACTGTATATCAATTATCATCATGCAAATTTGGAAAGATATTTAGTTCAAATTTTAGGTATATCGTCCAATCCTACCAATGATATGGTTCAGAATGGCAAGAATTTTGACTTTCCAATATTGATATGTCAGGCTGCTCAAACGAATTGCAATTAAATTTGCTACCTCTAGGGCTGCAGAAACCACAAACGTAACCTTTAAGACCAATACGTACCGCCCATAATGCGACAAACCTGCGTGGTATAGTGAAAAAAATAATGGCTGTTGGCAGTAAAAATTACTACATCTGTTGTCATATCACTTATTAAACCCACAGTATACCTTTTTTTCTTAAACATGTACACTAGGGTATGTGTACAGTGTGCACAACATAAATGTCGTCATATGCGCACAGTACGTGAATACTTTATTCAACTACGCATGCTCTTTACGCTCAGTTTGCACATACTCGCAACTAAACGTGCAGAGACTTTTTTTTTTTTTTTCATTGGTCATAGTAGACCACCATTAAATATAATTCATTCAAATAATGACTGGTGTCTCAAGTTCTCAACACAAATGGTTCTAATGGAAAGAGTGAAACAAAAGCTGAAAATGTGTATAGACTTTCCACATGCGCTTGACAAAATAATGGTTTTACCCTGTCAAATGAGGTGTCGGTTCTCAGCTGTGGGGAGCATGTAACAGCGACCGAGTCCTGCACACAAGCAAGCAGTCAGTGAGACAGATGATCTCTGTGGTTTGGGGTTGAATGGGGCTGCTGAGGTGTTGTGTGTCTGTCGAGCATGTGCGTAGCATCTGTTGTGTTCGCTCACTGGAGACACTATTAACTTTCTTCTCTGTTCCTCAAGCTAGTGTGCAAATCCTTTGTGTATCCTATGAAGAAACCCTTCAATTTAAACTTCGTCTCAGGATACAATAACTATAGTTCACAGTGCTGCAAATTCATCACCTTAATATAGTGTCATCTTAGCTTCAGCACAGAAGTGTCGAGAGCCGTACTGGTGTCGCTAAAATATTCAGAGTGGTTTTTACAACATTGCTATGTAGTCACAAGGGTGTTGTTGGCAGGGTGTTGCTATACTTTTGTTATGAGTGTTTTTAGAACATTGTGGTTGCTAGGGTTTTCTTGGTGGTTGCTAGGGGGTATCTAGGTGGTTGCTTACAGAGTGCAGTGTTTGGGTTTCGGAAGTAAAAACTTGATTTTTAACAATGACTCAACTTTAAAGACCGTTTTGAGTTTTGAGGTTATTAATCGATGGTATATGCTTTTGTTGAAGTCATCCATTCACATTATTTCAACTTATTTTTAAAGTAGTTTAACAATGAATTAATGGTGAAAAACCATAAATTACCATAAAATAAATTACCCATGATACTGTACAGACAATTCCAGTCACAGCGGCCAAGTGGCACCAAAAGAGCTCTTTAGCTCTGCCCACTCCCATGATGCACTGCAAATTATGTAACAGAGTGAGTCTATGCTGGGTAATTCTACAATTGCAGATACATTTAGTGTCCAAAGTTTTCTGCTTTTTTCAAGTGGTTATATTTTTAATTATTCTAATAATTTGTTACTCATTGTCATGGATCACAAGATGTTACAGGCCATAGCGATATTATATTTTGTGTAAAAGTGTCTTATATAGCTTGATTTCTTGTTGTCCGAATTAGTCAGTGTATTTTTCCATCATATTTTATTTTAATTTTCTTTTGGTAATATTTAATTTATTTTATTTATAAAAGCCCTAAATATTAATTTTCCTAATTCCACAACATTAAATTGTTTAAAAAAAAAACTTTTATAAAAATGTCCATAAATCTTGCGTCAATTCTGTTACCGTACCATGCTATGCCTTCAAACTGGTGGAATTATCTCCTACAGCTATGTACGATACAGGAAATTGTCATTTTCCCTCACTGACAAGGTATGAAGCACTGAAAGGTATGTGTGCTCCCTCTGAGAAAATTTTAATCTAAAGTTATTACACCAAGAGTTTTGTAAAATGTACTGTTACCACAATATCAAAAGGAAAACGGAATTTATAACTGATCACACAGTGGGTTGTTTAGAAGTCTTTTAGTCATGATTTCATTAGTGCCATGTGCTCTTAGCATTTATGCTAGCAAGTGGAGTTTTTGGCTAAACCGTCTAAAATTGTCAATTCTGTTACCGTCAAACACTGTTACCAAGGTAGAGTAACAATGACAGTATGTATGTAACAGAATTGACAGCAACAAAATTGACAAACAATACTATAAAGAAATGTTTGGTTTTTTTTTGGTTTTTTTTAAATAATAATAAGTAGTAACATGTTTGGCAAACGTTGAATTATTTTCAATAAGATATTGGAAAGAATTTCTGTTGGTTTTTTTCTTTCACGTTTTAAATGCAAAATGTATCTCCAATTTTAGAATCACTCATATGCATATTTTACAATTAACTTTAAAAGATATTGTTTCTATAGATATGATCAACAACTTCAAATGAATTGGACGATGTGTTTAATTCAGTTATGTAATTTGAGGGGATTCAGGGCATTGTAGTTTTTTCCCTCAGTAAAGTTCACAGTCTTCAGAGTATTACAGAGTATTCAAATACATTTGTTTCAAAATAAAAGTTTGTAATGTTGTGGTTTACCTCGTAGCTGGTTGGCTTGGTGTATATGGCTTATAACAATTTTAACACAAATACTTTAACATTCCTATGGGAAAAATTAAAGGAAATAAAAATGCCGGAACCAGCTCAATGCCACTGAAAAAGTGGGCGGGCACTAATGCACACTATTGTTCAAAAGTTCCCACCCCAAGTCTCATGATGTTCGGGATATGGGTCAGGTTGCTCCTTTAGTCCAACTCTATAAAATTTTGATCACCATTTAATTGCCCACCAGATTAAGAAAACACAAGCCATCTGAGCCGAGGTAGAAGGCAGACAGGAAGTTAGAAGTAACAGCATACCTCTCCTGAACAAGCCCCAGGATTTGAGGTATTGTGTAGAGTGAGTGTATTATACAAAAGCTATTTCTAATTTGGCAAAATATTTCAGATTAGTTCCTGATTATGTCTGTCCTCTCTGTTATGTAATCAAAAGCCCAAAATCGGCTCTCTAGTGTGTCACAATAGCCAAGTAAAGTGTGATTATGAAATGGTCTTTTTACTGTTGTCTAATGGGTGGCATTGGCAGTGCATGCAGAGAGATGCTGTTGAACGGAGAAGTCATTTTGCTGAGAATCGCATACGTAGTGGCATGGTTGTCGTGGTAACAGGAAAGAAATAGTCCCAATTGTCCAGGTTCCGCTTACCGTCTCTGAACCTCAGTGACTCACTTGTCTTTTTCTATCGCTGTGTGTGGGCGGTAGTTACGGCGTTTAAAAGAGCAACAGCTCCTTAACTAGAACACCTCCGCAGGCTGGGATCATGACCTGCTCCATCGGGGTTACATTTGAAGACTGACAATTTAGCAAAATACACAAACACAAATATTTCTTAAAGGTCCTAATGGTTAAACTCTCCAGATAGGTAATTCCTCAATGTAGGGAAAACATCAATGTTTAAAATGCTGTACTTGTATTGATTATTTTTAAGTGAGACAAACCAACTTATACTACAAAACATGACAAATCATCAGTTCCCACCAAAAAATAATGTCAATTCCTGAAAGAAGGAACTGACTGTTGGTATTTTAAAGGGATGTAAAGACTTAACAGGATGTGGAGTGATATTGAGGACATATTCCCAATATTACCAGCCATGTTTTGTTTGAAACATTTCAATTAGACAAGGAAAAATGAAACACAAATTTCAAAATTGCCAGTTTTCACATCAGCAGCACCCATGAACATGGCAAAACAATTGACATTTCTGTTCAAAACAAAGTAGTAAAATCTCACCTGTAATCACAGTTGTGATAATGACAAAACTAATAATTAAAAACTAAAAATGTTTATAACTAATAAACATTTTTAAATATAGTGGATTAAATGTTAGTCCACTATTAGATGAGAAAAGGGCTTAGTCAACCAAAATGTTATTAATCAGTTAGTCACGAAAGATAAAACTCCACAGGAAGTGGCGAAAATCATTGTGGTAATTACAGTTTGTTGGGCAGGAAATCCAAACTTTCGCCCTATCATCCATTGACCTCAAATGTGGTTTATCATTTGAAACGTATAGTAGCAACTAGGCTTGCTACGGTAGACGGTGTTACCGGTGTTCAGTCGCAACACCGGTTTCATCACTTGCCCACCGCGGCCATTTTTTTTTTCCACTTTAATGCATTAAAAAGACTTGCATTTAATGCAATTAACGCAGTATCTTTTTTCTGCATTATATGATCAAGCTCTTTTTCGTGCTAATGCTTTTAAACCATTGAAGCGCAACAAGGCAAAAGAGAACGTGCTGTCTGTGAATGTCCTGCCTATGTGACACACACAACGCGTGCGCGCCAGTATCGAGTTCTCTTCTGCTCTTAACGAACCATAACTCACACAAATTATGCCAAAATGTACGTTTTGTCAAGTGTTTTTCAGTAAGAGTAACCCACCATTCAAGCAATTGCCATTAATTTGAAAGTGAAAGTCGGCCTTTCCGTAACAAAACATCGAAAGCTCAGCCGAACAGCTGATCATTGCTGTGCAGGGCGGGTTTTTATTTTTCATGTCAAAAACATTCCTCATTGCGGAGAGCGCAGTTCATGGTTGCGTAGCAACCACAGACGCCACAGTAGTGCAAACGCTTTGGAAATGAGAAAGTGGCGTGGCCGCGTTTTCCATGCGTTTTTAGACGGGATATGTGAACAGCCCCATAAGCGGTTAAAAAAAAAAAAAAAGAGGCCCCGCCCTCCCCGCCGGTGACACCGGTATTACCGGTGTTGTCACATGTCGATTAACCGGTGGGAAAATTTTCTCACTGTCACATCCCTAGTAGCAACATTACATGGCTGCTCACTCTAACGTTAACCTAAATAAATGTGCGCTATTATTAGGCACATATCCAAGTATTTGTGTGGAGTCTGGAAGCTGAAGTATAGCCTGCTTACTGCAAGACGTGAAGGCGCCGGCGCGATCACTTGCAACAGTGGAAACTTCTGAATCTTAAAATACTCCATTTTTGGTCATACAGATAAAAGTAACACATCATTTGAAACTTGGTCTACTTTTGTGTAAACTCACAATAACAACAAAACATTATAATTTTGTAAATTAAAGAAAACGCACAGGATGTGCTTTCTGCCGTCTTGGTCTCCTGTGAACTGAAGCGCGTCAAAAAATGAACCGAAACTACTTGCCTCACAGATGTGAAATATATCTATAGAAAGAAACATCTACTTTTAAACGAACCAATTCAAATAAAAACAAGCACTCTCTGCTTATGTAATCCATATGAAAGCTGCATTTCTCTCTATAGGAGCGTTCACTATACTTCAGAGATGATGAGGCAGCATCGTCAGCTTCATCTTAGAAGCCGACACTGACTCAGAAAACACTAGTTTATTCATAATGTCTCCATATTAAAAATGCCTCCTTGCTATTTTGTGACACATTCAGTACTTGTGATGGTGCTCTGACAAGCCATGCCGCTCTCACGCCACACATCTTTCTCACACAATGAAATGTACATCACGGAGCAAAGAGGACCTGATAATGTGCCGACTGACAAGACAGAGGTGGTTACTTTAGGTATGAAACAAAGTCTTAGCTTTCAAATGTTGTCCTTTTTAAAAAAAAAAAAAAAAAAAAAAAAAAAAAATTCAAACAATACCATTTTGTGCCTCTTTAATGTGTCGTGACAGATCGCTGTAGCGCCTCAGTTGAAGCGACACATTAACTGATCATCTCTTCCTAGTTATTGCACTAAATAAACATGAATGAACATCACAATCAGAAAGTATGTTGTTTCAACCACAGAAAGACAAATACACCATTTTTTAAGTTCAAGTCCACCGACATTAATCTACTAACTCTCCTGTGGGGTTTGTTTATCTGAAAAAAAAACGGCGGATTCTGTCAGTCAAACTTGACGACGGGTCAATTGGAACTTGCAAATCTGCAGGGCAAAAATAACCTGCAAATATTTTAACACCTTGCTTTAGATCTGATGTACATTCACATTGATTTTGGGCCTGCATATAATCCATTTAAAGCTCATTGCATGAGCGTTTGGGCCCCAGGTGGGGTTAACACAGGTGTCTGGGCTAAAGCTGCCACTGGCCTCAAGCCATCCAAACCTGAAAGAGCAGCTTTGTGTGACGAACACAAGCCCCCTGTGTCCCTTCGCACCACGCCCAGCTTGACCAGGTTATGCTCACGGCTCAGCGTCTGGTGTCATGTCCGCAGCTGTGGCTCTGGCTTGCGTTGGCTTCAGCATATGGTGCGTCAGCGGGGACAGACGTAAACATTAGCTGCTCAGACTTGTGGCCTAACCAGAATGCACTGCTGGACAACATTAAATAAAAAGAAAGTAAAACAGAGACGGCGTTCATAACTCGGTGGGGGGAAAAAAAATACCATGCTTTGAGGTTGTTGATGTATACTCTAATAAATTCTGGGTTAAAAACAACCCAAGTTGGGTTGAAAATGGACCAACACAGTGGTTAGGTTAAATGTTTGCCCAATGTGCTGGGCAGTTTTATTCAATCCCAACTATTGTATAAAAATTATTGTATTGCTTACTTAAAATCAACCCGAAGTATGTTGGAAATGTTTAATAAATGAACATTTATTAATGTTTAATAAATTAACATTTATTATTAAATTTAATGAATAACAATTAAACGATAAACATTAACTTTCTTATTAATAAATGTTCAACTTTTGATTTTTATTGTTGCCTCTGGTAATTATTAGTCTGAATTTTTTAATTACCAACCTATTTTGGGTTCATTTTAAGCCAGCCATATAGTAATTTTTAAACAATAGTTGGGTTAAATAAAACTACCCAGCACACTGGGCAAACATTTAACCCAACCGCTAGGTTTGTCCATTTAACAGGCAAAATTGTTTATGAATAGTATATCGTCATATCAATCCTTCTTATCAGTTATTGGCTATAATATAAAAAAATAATGTTCAGCTATGAGTGTTGGGTAAAATTTTTATTTGTGTGCATCTCTTCTCAAAACCAACTGAGAATATATGATGAATCATTAAAGGATTAGTTCACTTTCAAATACAGTTTTCCTGATAAATTACTCACCCCCATGTCATCCAAGGTGTTCATGTCTTTCTTCAGTAGAAAAGAAATTAAGGTGTTTGATGAAAACATTCCAGGATTATTCTCCTTATAGTGGACTTCAATGTTACAGTTTCAGTGCAGCTTCAAAGAGCTTTAAACGATACCAGACGAGGAATAAGGTTCTTATCTAGAGAAACGATCTGTCATTTTCGAAAAAACAAAATGCAACCGTATATGCTTTATATAAACAAATGCTCGCTTTCCAAGTGTTTCCGCTTTCCATATTCTTCAAAACGCTTGCGCTGTATGTCCTACGCCTTCCCTATTCTACTTACGGAACGAACGCGGCTCCAGTTCTGTTTTTTTCCATAAGTAGAATAGGGAAGGCGTAGGACATACAATGTAAGCTTTTTGAAGAGTACAGAAAGCAGAAGCACGTGCAAGGTGATCATTTGTTTATATAAAGCATTTACGGTTGAATTTTTTTCAAAAATTACTGATCATTTTGCTAGATAAGACCCTTATTCCTGGTCTGGTGTCGTTTAAAGCCCTTTGAAGCTGCACTGAAACTGTAATTTTGACTTTCAACCATCTGGAGGCCATTGAAGTCCACTATAAGGAGAATAAGTCCTGGAATGTTTTCATCAAAAACCTTCATTTCTTTTCGACTGAAGAAAGAAAGACATGAACATCTTGGATGACATGGGGGTGAGTAAATTGTCAGGAAAATTGTATTTGAAAGTGAACTAATCCTTTAAGCTTTGAAGCGCTAGATTGTAGGTTTCCAAATGCATTTCTGTATCCGTCAATCCATCCCACAGAAATAGACTCTCCTACAGGTCTGCTAGCAACATAAATGTGTCAGGGCTGAAGCCTGTTTCTATTTCCGCTCTATCCATTCAATTAGTTTTTCTTCATTGTGCTCAAAAAAGCGCCTCACCTCTTTTCATGGAACATGTTATTCTTTTTTTAACAGCATGAACTGAGTGGTAGTGTGGCATTTACCACAGCAGGAAGTGCTTTTTTTTTACTCTGCGCTGAGGGCATGACCTTTTGTCCACAGCCTAGTTACCACTCATCTCCTTAACCCACTCCTTTGTGTGCATCTAAGAGCCAAGACCGACTAAAGTGGTTTATGCAATAAATGTTCAAAGGCAGAAGCTTAATGCTGACACCACAGCCTCAGTCAGATCAGTGCACTTCTCTCAAGGCCATCGTGTTTAATTGCAGCACAGCATTCTGCTGAAAGATGCTATTATCTTGCTTATGGGCACCAAGATTGAGCCGAGGCTGCACTCAGGCATCTATTAGCAGTGTCTGTTTTTATCTCGCTAAAAGCCTTTCTGCCAGACTAACATGAACCCATGCTGAGTGTCATCACTCTGATCAGGGAGGAGGTCTGTTTTAGACGTGACGGGCCAGAGGTCTGATGGGTTGATGATTGGGAATAGGCATTCCAGGGCTTTGCTGTTGTCAACATGTTTTTTTTTTTCTTTCTTTCTTTTCTGCAATTACAATTATGGGTCGAGCAACTATATGGTAATGAGTTTGGTGCAGGTTTGGGCAAAAATATGATCGCAATATTTTTTTTTTTTCCCCCATATTGCTCGATATTGAGATTTATCACAATATATAATTTGATAATGCTGCCAGCTTGAAGACGATCCTGACAATGACTGAAGCCTAGAGAAATCAGAGGGCTCGTTAATTAAATTTTAGAATATAGTTTAACAAAAAATAGAATAACATAACGTAAACTTAACTGTACAAACATGCTTTTTCTGCCTTAAAACAATAGAAGTTAGGTTGCCTTGTCACTTATTTAAATAGTGGCAAACATCTCATATTTGAAGAGGTACAACCTATACAAAAAGTTCACTTTAAGATAAAATAAAGTTCAGGGGCCGTATTCACAAAACATTTTATCTTACCACTAAGAGTTCCCCTAAATGGCAGTAAAAGTTCTTAGCTAAGAGTTTTCTCTTAAAACCTATTCATAAAGCTGCTGAGACAAACTTTTACTAAGGAATAGACTGAAGTCTAAGCTAAGAGTAGGCGGGGTTGACCTCGTTGCTATGGAGTATACACACAGTGATTGGCTGAAGTCAGCGATTTAATCATAGAAATATTGTAGAATAAGGTGTCATGTTTCCATATTAAAATAAAGGTTTTAAAACACAAATGTTGCCCTATTCAAATAAATATTTTTAATAAAAATGTTGCCATATTGCTGCCATAAAGGTTTTAAAAAAGGCTAAGTGTCACTAATTAAACTATTATATACAGTTAATTGTCCACCTCTTGGATGTCTGCATCTCAAGAGAATGCAGAATTCAAGCGACAAATTATGTTTTATAAACAAAGTTTGGGAGAAACACATTCAAACGGTCTATCTAATCACCACCAGAGGAGGAATATATACACAGATGAAAGCCAACTCGCCTGTAGTTACTTTGACAGTTTTCTGTATCCCTTCGCCACCCTGTCCCTCACTCTCGGCTGGGGATACGTGGAGAACTTTGGGTTTGGGCTAAATTCCAGGCTTGGAGCCCTCTATGCCCTTGGACAGCACACCAAATAGGCTTATTACATATTTTTTTTACTCTATTTAATCATTTGTAAGTGTGAACTCATGAAAACCACTGCCACAGGTAATCAGACAGTATTTATTTATTTATTTATTTTGGTGCCTTATCGTAGATTCAAATCTATAAATCAAAATGTATTGCATTTATGAAGAAAAAGTTCAGCAAATAAGGCTCTGTCGCTATTGCCTCATGGTGTACAGTGTCTTTAGGTGGATTAGGACTGATTGTAATTTGATCTTAGTAACTTAGGAGTCCTCTTGACTACTCCTAACATTTCACAGATTTAGGAGCTAGTTTTAGCACTAAAATGTTTTGTGAAATACTCTTAGTAGGCCTGGGACGGTATTGAATTTTTCTTACCGCGGTTGAAAAGCAATAAATTCCCGCGGTATTGCGGTAAACCGCAAAGAAAAACTAGCATGTTCACTTTGTCAGGTTTAAGGGAGGCCCTGAAAGACGTAACGACGTTACCTGCAGCACTGAACACACGTTCTGAGGGAATGCTTGTAGCGCAAATGGTCATATATTTTCGAGCTACTTTGGAAAGCAGAGGGAATCGGACACTATTGTGTCCGATAGAGGGTCTGCGTGGGAATCCAGGGCTTCCTCCTGCAAATACCTTCTGATCTCTGTGTCTACACGAATTCTCTTGGGGGTCGGAGTAGATGTTTTTTCTTTTTTCCCCCCAAGTAAGTCAGCCAGATTCGGTTTTTTGGGAGGGTTGGGTGCACTTGCTCCCTTTCCATCACCGTCATCACGCTGCTCTTCGGGGACATTCATCATCTCCTCCATGAGCTCATCCTTCACCTCGTCAGAAATGTCAATGTCCTTATACCTAGGGTCGACAAATGCGGTCTTTGCCAATAGCTGTTGAGTTGAGGGTGCACTGTATTTTTCCATCAAAACGGCAGACATTTTTTCTTTCAGGTTGCGCGTCAATTGGGTGTCCTCCTCAGCGGGGAGCAGCAGATCCTCGGTGACTAGCTGCAGCACCGGTTTCAAAGAGGATGCAGTCACTGCTCGCTCAGAAGACAACATTTTTCAGGGCTGCATTCACCGATTCCATGACCTCCATGTCCTGCCACGTCGGAATTAGGTGTTGTGTGCGCCGGTCATCCAAAACCCTCAGAATGGCAGGGCCTTGTTCAAGAATGCGCGCAATCATTTTTTGCTTTGTTCCCCACCTGGTGGGGCAATCCTGTGAACAAATTAAAACACATTTAGGATAGACTTTGCTTTAACATTATTTAAATTAACATATTTTTATATTACTTATATAATATATGAATTATATTTAATATGATTTATATTTTATATTACATATTTGTACATGTTTAGCTATATTAATATTTATATAGATATTACGTGTGCGCTTTTTTGTCTCAGTGGTTAATGAAGGCTATTTAGCGAAGGCATATAGAGTAATATAAATATGTAGACATATAGGCTAAATTAATATAAATATTTAAAAATCTATAATATATATAAATATTATTTATATTATATATTTGTACATATTTATATTTATTTAGCCTATATCTCGTGTGCGCTTTGGTCTCAGTGTGGTACAAGGCTATAATTTAACGAATGCTATTTAATTTAACAAAGTGTCACACACTGCCGTGATTGTAAGCCTGGATATCTTTTTCGATGGCCTTTTAATGAAAATGGAATTTCAGAATCACATACTTAAATGTTTAATTGCCTACAATAGATTATTTATTGATTATATTGAATTAAATCTCGCAGGCCTAGCCTATTTGTAGTCAATCTTTCCAAAAACAGAGTTGGAAGAGAGTTCAAACTTACCAGTACTAAGGAGTGCTGAGGCAGGTCCAGCTCAGTTTGTTCTTTCTGAAGCCGTTGTTTCTTTTGCCAGCTATGGGAGAAAGCGTTCACAAGCGTTCGACACACCCATGGCCCGGGCAGTGCGTTCTTTTTCTGCGTTCATGGAGTTAGTGACGGCTAAATGGAGGTTGTGGCTGAAGCATGGTAGCCATCCCCATCCAAGTTTTCTCACCGCAGCCACAATGTTTGCTCCGTTATCACTAGTGACACAAGCCAACCTCTTCTCATCCAGAGACCATTCTTTAAGAGCTGATCGCAGAGCCTCGGAGAGGTTATCACTTGTGTGACTTTCTGGCATGAAGGATGTCTCCAAACACCTTGACTTCAGCTCCCAGTTGGTGTTCAGGTAATGAATTGTCACGCTCATATAGGGCATCATATTAACGCTTGACCACATATCTGTTGTGATAGAAAAATGGTCAGCGTCCTTTAACTCGCGTGTCAAACTGTCCTTCATTTTCATATACTTCTCTGGTACTGCCTTTATTGAAAAGTATTTTCTGTCAGGGGGGACATATTGTTTGTCGAAGGCCTGTAGCATCGCCTTAAAGGCTGGCTTCTCAACTAAGTTAAATGGCAACTGTTCCTCGACTAGGAGGCGAGTCACACTATCCGTCAGGGTTCGCCACTGATGGCTGTCGCGTTGGTACTTAGTCCCTTTAGCAAACGAGTCTGCGATGCCCAGCTGTCGTCCCTGGCCTGAGGTTGTGGGCCGATCTTCAGACGAAGCACTTGTTGTGCTCCCAAGGGCAGCAAATGTTGCCGGATGATGGATTCGAAGATGCGTCCTCAGGTTGGACGTATTTGAACGTGATACCGGAATCTTTTTGTAGCAAATTCTACAAATGGGCTCATTAAAATTGCCTGGAAGTCCTTTTTCATCAGGTTCAAAGCCAAAATGTGCCCATATTGGCGACGTGACATTTGGCTTTGCCACCAAGTTAGCCCTCTCTGCCATGTTTCGATGGAATAGTAGCTTAAATGCGCAATTGTCAGCTGCGCAACCACGTGAGAGAATTGTGTTAAACAGAATTTACGTGCAATTAAAAACTGAGGTACTGCTTTTTTGGCTTTCTCATGAGTCATCCGCCTGTATTTTATGCTTTAGTAAAATGAAATGAAATTCAATATATAGGCAACAAGACATTACACAGGTACTCTAGGCCTAATAGTCAATACAAATGGAATGCTATTAGTCTATTAGAGGTGCATAGATACATTTTTTAATCTAGATTAATCTCACTGTAATCTTCGAATTAATCTAGGCTCATTTGACTTCTACCGAAGGCATTCAGATGTGCAGGCCAATGTTTTGTTTTTTTTTTCCTTGTGCGGTGATGACGGTTACAGGTTTAGACCCGCGGTAGGCGTCACGTGACCGCGGTATTGCGGTAATGCGGTAATGCGGTAACTGTCCCAGGCCTAACTCTTAGAGCAAAAATTTAGGACTCCTAAAATTAGGACTGACACGCCCATTATTTTTAAGAGTTTCTCCTAAATCGGCAATTTAGGAGCTACTTTTAGCCTTAAGATGTTTTGTGAATATGGCCCCAGAAATATTAACTGTTGTCGCTGGGATGGAAAGGTTTGTTGCATTTCCCATCTTGGTTGGAACCGACTGACGATATATTTTGCACACCATCTGGCCCGTTTCACACAGAAGACATTTTTCCATTTCCCATTCTTTTTCTAAGTAAATGCTCTAGAAGGACGTGTTTGACCATTGCGCTCGCATCTTTTGTAGAGTCTCACGTGACGCTGCTTTATAAAAATGCGACACTCAAATTAAAAAGTTCAGCTTATAAAAAAATGATCTCAAGAGCTTGCATTTTTTGTTTTTCCCATGACCCTTTGTATTTAACCGCAAAAAAGTGTTCTGTGTGAATCAGTCCTTAATCTGTGGCTCATCGTTTTTTGTTTTTTTTTTTTTTAAGATACCCAATCCACTTCCATATAATTACCCTTTTTTTTTTTTTTTTTTTTTTTTGAACAATTTTCATTTTCTCTATGGTTTCCCTTGCCAGCCGCCTGCACACTGACTGACTGTTAATGCATTTATTTCTGCTGTGTGATAGACTGGTAGGGTAATCCATATCAGGTAAAAAATGTTCAGAGTTTATCATTGTGATCAACATAAATTTTGTCCCAATCTTGATATGATTTGGTTTATCGCCCTGCCCTAGTTTTTCATTCATGGTGCCACTTTTGGGAAGGGGATCAGTCTCAAATTCTCTAGTGCCACCAACAGAACAAATTTTCATGTGAAAATTCATGTCACAACATCACATCTCACAGCAGTTTCACATTCACTGTGGAGAGACAAATTGCTTGTTGCTGGAAACTCATTGTATGCCACCTAATTAGTACATGATGTTACGCCTGACTAGATTTGTGTCTCTGTGGATTTTAGTGAAAATGTTTTTTGCTTGTCTTCCTACATATTTTGTCTTAAAATTTGGCTTTGACAATCTTCAGATCAAACCTCACAAAATATATCAAATGGACTTTTGTTAATCTACTATTAAAGTAGGGCTGCAACAACTAATCGATCAAGTCGATTATCGATAATGAAAGTAATTGATTATAGTCATGTCTATGTGCTGTGCTCAGAAACCATCAGCCAGTCACGTCGCTTTACAGTAGTGAATTACCCATTGCTATGGACTAGGGTTGTCAAAAGTACAGGCTTCGGTACCAAGTCAGTACCACAATTTAAAAATGTGACTATACCAACATTGCCCCCTAGCATTCTAAGCACTGATGAGCAAATTTATAAACACCTCTGATTGGCCATTGTGTTCACACACTCATAAGATATGTCTGTGATGTGTCCAACTTGGTACCGAAGTTGGTACTTTTGACAACACCTCTGTGGACATAATACATATGGAAAATAGCAGAGGACAGAGTGAGCTGCTGCGGAAAGGTACATGATCTTGTCCGAAACATGAGAGTGGTTTATATTTATATACGCTTCAAACAAAAGCACAAGCGTTTTCTTGCCTTGTCATGCTTTGACAGATACATGCGCTGTTTAATGCAGGAAGTGATACTGTATCTTGGACTGGAGGATTTCTCTATATTTTTCGGATGATATTCAGTATTTAAGCATTTGCTCTGAAATGGCTTGATTATATCATTCATATATTTTATAACAAATGCCGTTATGAAATAATACATCAGCTGAAGTTGACAATTTGAACTGATTCACAAAAATCAGCAAATGACAAACATAACAATTTAAGATACTGAAGGTGAAATCAGGCACAATTAACATTTTTGATGTTCTTATACTTGCAGTTTGTGAGACACAAAGCAACATGAAAGGATTGAGTCTTTTGGAAACTTGAAGGCTAATTACAAAACACACTCAGGAAGTCTCTTCTTTTCATTTTATACTGGGAATAAAATAGTTGTGAATACATTGTGAATACGGTGGCCAGCTGTAACTCTATATTGGTACTGCTTTAGTGGGGAAAAAAATAGAAATTAGAGTGATCTAGTGAAAACGCCCTGAGGTTTTTGGGGCCCCCTGTTGGTCAAAAAAAGGAAATATTTCCTAAATGTAAAGTTCGGTTTCCCTTATTCTTTGGACAAAATTACTTTTTCCCCTGTAATTGCAGCTTTTTTTAATCATCCCATCTATATTTTTTCCTAAGTATTGTATGTGTGTACATTCTGCTTATTGCCCTGATAACACTTGCTTTCTTTCTTTCTCTTTTACAGTGATCTTGTTTTGTATGGCCGCCCTCATATTCCCAATAGGCTTCTACATCAATGAAGTAGGGGGACAACCATACAAATTACCCAACAACACAGTGGTGGGCTCCTCCTATGTACTGTTCGTGCTCTCCATCTTCTTCACAATAGTGGGGCTCCTGTTTGCGGGAAAAGTCTGTCTTCCTGGCTGAGGGGACGGTCCCAGCTTGGACAGCTGGGGTGTTCAATGTGAAACGGAAAGAAACGGCACTCATCGAGAAGGGCGACGACAGGGGATGGTATTATATGGTAAACACTAAACTCATTAAACTGCAAAACTAATAAAGACGATTACTGCACACACTGCATACGAGTGCGTCCGACCACATGCTCCCCTTCGCCCAACCTGTGCTTAGTTAAACCTGTGCTGTCTTTATGTTGCACCTTTGAGTTTCAACCCAAAGGATTGGGGGTGTTGAAGTACACAGGACCATCCGGAAAGGACCAAGTGCATCCACAGCGGCTTCTTCCGGTACTACTTCACTATGGAATATAGTTGTGTTATCTTCGGTTCGTTTAAGTTTCGCACTCATGTATGCCCCCTGCCTTTGTGGAGAGGAAGGACAAGAAAGTGGTGGAGAATGCGGGCAGAGACACGTTGGGCCGGGCGCTCAGTCCAACAAATCGGACTCCCCACATTCTCTCTAGTGCCCCAAGAGCTGGCCAGGACGCTGCACTGTTACAAAAGAGGGAAACCGGTAAAAGGGAACAGTATTAAGAACAGTTTTGCTCACACACTACAACGAGGCAAGCTCTCCAGGACTGCCGGTCAGGACCCTGCAAGGCTGTGCCTCACTGTTAAACCACGCTCAGATATTGACAAATGCGTCTCTGAATCTGACATCATACCAAAAGTAACTCCCGCCTGTCCTCGCTTGAGTATGGGGCGAGTTGGGTTGAGTCACAGGCGGATGTGTTTTTGACTTTACACCTGTTCATCTCTTCTTGTTTTGATCTCTGGATTTGCAGAGCCCTTTACTTGTTTGGTTTGATTTGCTAATGTGCCATAAACCTGTTTTCATTGTATGAATGCTAAGGGCATGAGAGGAGCACTGTGCGGTATAGCCATTTCAGTAGGTAAAGCACTACAAAAAAAACGAACTCCTTACCTCATTATTTTGCGATTCAGCATTATTTTTCCCCTCACCATGACAAAATGTGTGCCCTGTAAGTTATGATCTGCCTTGATCACGGACGTTTCATTAAAATGCTGCGATCATGGCAATTTATTTATCTGACACTGAATAAAAGGAGCTCAAGAATGTGTGCTTGTTACATCAACCCTGTTTTTGTTTTTGGAAAGCAAATGTACCGTGGAACGTAATCAGAACTGTATTTTATTTATGATGGACGTGTGATATGAAGGTTACATTTTGCCCACAAGTTATTTTGTTTTGTTTTTTCATCAAATCTCCTCTTAGTGTGTGTTCGGTTTTATTTGAATGCGCTTTTCTGTTCAATCCATTTACGGAAGGTCATGCTCACAGTCGCCTTTACGTTCTTTACTAAATTAATTTCATTAATGCTTCGATAGACTGCACTTTCCTTGGAAACACTCATATTCATTATAGTATGGAAGTTTGACTTCTCACAATTGTGAATTTTTTTCTCACAATTCTGACTTTTTCTCACAATTGTGAGTTTACATGTCACAATTATAACTTCTCAAAATTGATATAAACTCGCAATTGTGATTTATAATGTCAGAATTGCGAAATATAAAGTTTATTGTGAGAAAAAAGTCAGAATTGTGGGATAAAACTCGCAATTGACTTTTTACTTGCAATTCTGACTTTTTTCTCACAATTGCAAGTACATCTCGCAATTGACTTCTCAGAAATGCGAGATATAAACTCGCAATTGCGAGTTATAATGTCAGAATTGCGAAATATAAACCATTATGAGAAGTCAATATTGCGAGAAACTTGCTATTCTGACTTTATAACTCGCAATTTTATATCACGCAATTCTGACTTAATTTCTAGCAATTGCAAGTTTATATCACACATTTCTGAGAAAAAGTCATAATTGCAAGAAACTCGCAATCGTAAGAAAAAAGAATTGAGATTAAAAAGTCGCAATTTTTAATTTTTTTTTTTTTTTAATTCAGTGACGGAAACAAGCTTCCATATTATAGGGATGGCAAACAGATGAGATATTTATTCAAATTTTAGATGATTCTCGTAAATATATGGGGTAAGAACATAAATTCTTGGATTGATAAAAATGTTTATAATAAAATCTCCCACCTGCATATTCAGGCAAGATATGTACAATTGCTTTCGGCAAAAGACGACGTATCGCACTGGGACCTAAATTAATGTGAACTGTGAGAACAACGGTGGAAAACATCACCTCCGTGCTAAAGACTGCTTCTGCTTTGGATATTTTTGGAAACCCATCATAAAATGGAATACAAGTATAGGGGTAATGAACATCAATGACATCTAGGGTAATGAAAAGGTATTATTTATAATTTCAAAAGGGAAGGAAACAAATGTAAGAGTAACAGTATTATCTATCAAAGGATGTTAGCAGTCCTTGTGCACAGTTACTGTTAACAGATTCATGTTACTGGCAAGACAACTGTTTTCTCTGCTACTCTTTGTTTCAGTATCTCACTGTATACAATAAAAGGCATAAAAGAAGGAAGGTCGACTGCTTGAGTTCAGCTGAGCTTTGCTTTATTGAGAATCCAGTTGTAACTATTGCTCTACTTTCTACTCCTTTGATGAAAATTAAGCAAACTTTGCATGCATGAAGGGTCTGTGGCTAATTGCGTTTTGAGTAATTTTTGGAAGCATGGGCTGTATGGTTGCCTAGCAACTAGCATTTAAATTTGCAATATTCAAAACATCAGCCCGCTACCCTTTTTAAGCTAGAGGAAGATTCTCACAGCAGACTCTGTTTGCTGATGGTCCCTGTTTTTTCAGTATGTGACATTTAAGTAAAACCTAAAAAAAAAAATAATAATAAATGATTCTTAGAAACTGCCATCAAATGGTTTTTTTGAACTTTTACAAGTTTGCAAAATTGAAATAGATTTGTTAGATTTAAATGTTAGACTTGTAAATGCATTATCAAAGGGCGCTCTGTTTCCTCACATCAGGTAGGTTGGCAGGTCCAGGCTTTGGAAGAGATGGAGTGATCTACCGGAAACTCAAGTAGAAGGCACTAACGGCCTTTAAATGTGTCATCCCTCATATATTATACTGTTGTATGCTCAAATCTGATTGGTTGACCAACATTAATTATTTTCAGGGAAATGCATGCCTAAAGTAGTTCTAGCAGGTCTTGACCGCATTAGTTTCATATCACTTCGCCAAATGATTTCAGTTATTTCAAAGGTCCTACAGCCTACAACCGCAAAAGAACCAACACCCACAAAGACACAGACCAAGAAAATAAATATAATAAACAACAGGTTAATAACGACACATTTTTTCCATGTATTTTGTCACAAAATTACATTTTATTGTGCACGAAAAACACATACTCTCTTTCTCCAACTTATATACTATATATATTTAGTTTAACTTGATTTTAAAAACTAAAACTGAATACCTTAGCAACACCCTATCAACCACCCAAAGCTCAACTGCCTAGCAACTTCATAGTAACACCCTAGCAACAACATAAAAATCTGTCTGAGAGACTGCATGGCCATACTTTGAGCTTTTTAAAATACAAACATTCTGACATTTTATCGTTTAATTTCTTAATTTCTAAAATAACTAAAACTGAAATAAAAAAAAAAAATGTACAACTATAGACATGAAAAAATAAAATTTTTAATATTTTACAATTAAAATGAAAACATTCAAAGTATTAATGAAAACTACTAGCATCTCGATGCTAAAATAAAACCACAATAAATGAATCATTTTTTTTTTTTTATTCATATAACTATTGTTTAACATTAATAAACAAATATGCATAAAGGTTTGTGACCTTGGACCATACATGTGTCCACGAATGTTTATGTATTTATTTGTTTAAAGACAGCATATATTTACATATATGGATGGTTGTCAGAGTGTTGTTATGCAGTTGCTAGGTTCAAATGTTTACATGCCTCCAATCTATGACTGTTTCTCGTGTTTTGTCGCATTACGTGTACAGACAGTAACGTTACACCGGTTCTTTACCCGGAGAGCTGAAGTTCAATACTCGTAGAGGTGTATTCTAAGTCTAAGCAATATAATAACAGTGATGCTTGAATTAATAGCAAGTAGCACTGGTCATGAAAACGTGTCTTCTTCATACATGTCAACGTGAGATCGTGAGCTCAGCAAGAGCGCTGGCTACACTCGAGCTGAATGGCTCAGTCGGTTGCTATGGAGACGCCTAACACAGCGCAGCTGTCAGTCACTGATGAGTTTGAACCGCACAAGGACGTTTGCTGATTTCTGCGCGAGGATAATTAATGCTGCTGCTGATCACGCGCGAGCTTCAGAACACAGCGCTCGGAGCGCGTGAAGGTAAACATTGATAACCTTGCAACACCTCAATAACTGATGTTTCCTGCAAAATACCATAGTTACTGCATATTAGGTCGTTGCCTCGGTAATATCACAATGAAGGGATATATAGATAGAATTTCCTTTCAGGAACTCTTCATTCTTTCTGATTTTTTTATGTTTTTAAAAGAAAGTTTCAACAAGGCTACATTTATTTCATCAGAACTGCAGTAATATTGTGAATTATTATTACAATTTAAAATAACTTTTCTATATTTCAAATGTAATTTATTCCTGTGATCAAAGCTGAATCATTACTCCAGTCTTCAATGTCACATGATCCTTCAGAAATCATTATAATATGCTGATTTGATGCTCAGAAAGTTAAAAACAACAGCATTTATTTGAAATAGAAGTATTTTGTAACATTAAACACAACCAAATGAAATGTGCAGTTCTTATCTGGGTCCCACTTTATACAAACCGAATTCAGGAAATGTTGGGACGTTTTTTAAATTTGAATAAAATGAAAACTAAATCACATGAGCCAATATATTTTATTCACAATAAAACATAGATAACATAACAAATGTTTAAACAGAGAAATTTTTACACTTTTATCTACTAAATGAGCTCATTTCAAATTTGATGCCTGCTACAGGTCTCAAAAAAGTTGGCACGGGGCAACAAATTTAACAAACGTGTGCGGGGAGGACCATCCTGCCAATACACAAATGTCCTCCAGGAGGACCCCTATAAAAAGAGCTTGAGAGGAAGCCACACTTCTGGTGGAATGTGCCCGAACACTGAGAGGTGAAGACAGACCACAGACCTCATATGCCAGCGAAATAGCCTCCGTAACCCAGTGAGAAATTCTCTGCTTTGATGCGGCAAGCCCGCAGCGGCCAGCACAAAAACATACCAAAAGCTGAATTGTTCTTCTCCAACCGCTAGAGGGATCTACGTAAGACTTCAGAGCTCAGACAGGGCAGAGCAAGTGAAGTTTTTCATCCTCGTCAGAGGTGAAAGGAGGAGGATGGAATGAGTGAAGGGTGATAACTTGAGAGCGAAATGGTGTAGACAAGACTTTGGGCACATATCCTGGCCTGGGTCTTAAGGTTACCTTAACTAGACCAGGGGCAAAGTCCATACACGCCTCGCTAACAGAGAGAGCTTGTAAATCCCCCGCTCGCTTTAAAGAAGTTAGAGCCAACAAAAGAGCAACCTTAAGAGTCAGAATCCATTCTGGAGCTGACTCCAAGAGCTCAAAAGGAGCCTCCATTAAGCCCTTCAGGACGACTGACAGATCCCAAGAGGGAATTCCAGGGGGGCGTGCTGGCTTCAGGCGCCAAACCCCACGCATAAATGCCGAGACCAACCTATGTTTGCCCAGGGGAATTTCATCTGACTCCCTTCGAGCAGCAACGGCTGCGACATAAACTCTGAGTAGTTGCAGCTGCCCCTGCAGCAAATTTTTCTTGTAGGAGCTCCAGCACTGAACCCACAGGGCAGTTGACTGGATCCACATCATGAGCTGAACACCAAGACTCAAAAACCCTCCACTTGGAGGAATACAGCCTTCTTGTGGAAAAAGCTCTCACACTCGCGATGGTCTCCTGGATGTCGGCAGGCAGACTAGAGATTAAAGCTGGCGGCCTTTGATGGGCCATACCTTCAGCTTCCAAATCTCGGGACGAGAATGCCATATCTTGCCCTGAAGCTGAGACAGCAAGTCTTGTCTGATTGGGATCTCCCACAGGGGGGAGTCCAGAAGAAGAATCTGCTCCACAAACCATGTCTGGGATGGCCAGAATGGGGCTACAAGTAGGAGACAGATTCTGCTCTCCCTCACCCTGCACAGAACAGCCGGGATCAGCTTGACAGGCGGGAACGCATAGAGTTTCAATCTCAGCCATGGGTAAGCGAACGCATCTATGCCCAGAGGCACTGGGGAGCTCAGGGATAACCAAAGCGGGCACTGAGATGACTCCTGCGACGCAAAGAGGTCCACTTCCGCTCTGCCAAACACTTCCCAAACCTGGGCTACTGTTTGAGGGTTTAGCATCCATTCTCCCGATCTGAGTTTCTGCCTCGACAGAAAATCTGCCACGAGGTTCAGGGTCCCGGGTACATGAACCGCTCTCAGGGAGAGGAGTTTGTTCTGAGCCCAAAGGAGGAGACAACGCGCATACCTGTCCAGGGTGCGTGATCGTGAGCCCCCTTGCCGATTTATATGAGATACCACCGCCATGTTGTCCATCCTGACAATGACGTGGTGTCCCCTGAGAAAGGGGAGAAAGTGCAGCAGGGCCAGGGATACAGCCCTGAGCTCCAAGCTGTTTATGTGCCAAGAGAGGAACTCTCCCATCTACACTCCACACACCGGCCTGCCCTCGAAGACTGCGCCCCAGCCGGTCAGAGAGGCAACCGTTGTGATCATTTGCCAACTGAAAATAGCACCCATGTTGACTCCTTTTTGAAGAAAGACTGGGTCCCGCCACACCGTAAGGGCGCGGAAACAAACGTGCGACACTTTTAACAGGTGAAAGGCGGGTCCTGTCGATCGGACCCCTAAGAGCTTCATCCACCAAAGAAACGGTCTCATGTGAAGCAATCCTAGGGGCAGCACAGGGGATGCTGTGGCCATGAGGCCCAGGAGCCTGTGACAGGTGCTTACAGAGACATGATGGCCTAGCCTGAAACAGGCCAAACATGTAACAAGACTGGAAATCCGGGCAGGAGCCAGACGGGCCTGCATCTGAACAGAATCCAGGTGAACCCCTAAGAACACAGTCTGTTGGGATGGGTCGAGAACACTCTTTTCGGAGTTCAGTCTGAGGCTGAGAGACCAGATGTGGTGAAGAACGACATCTCTGTGGCGAGTCACTAATTCCCTGGAGTGGGCTAAAATGAGCCAATCGTCCAGGTAATTGAGTATACGAATACCTTGGAGCCTCAACGGGGCCAGAGCAGAATCCATACACTTCGTGAATGTCCTGGGTGCCAAGGCCAGGCCAAAGGGAAGAACCTTGTACTGATAAACCTTTCCTCCGAAGGCGAATCTGAGGAACTTCCTGTGCCGTCGGACAACCTGAAAATGAAAATATGCATCCTTCAGGTCTATAGTGACAAACCAATTCTCCGCACGAATTTGAGACATGATAGTCTTCAGCGTCAACATTCTGAACTTCCCTTTGTAAAGGGAGAAGTTCAGACGACGGAGGTCTAGTTCCACTTCCGCTGGAGTAACTTCTTCTATTGCCCCCTTGAGGAGGAGGGAAGATAGCTCCCGCTGTAGCACAGAAGCCTCTGAGGCACGGTTCACTACAGTCAGAAGAACCCCGTTGAAACGGGGGGGATTGCGACAGACCTGGAGTGTGTAACCGAACTGCACTGTTCTTAGAATCCAAGGCGATACCCCTGGCAGACGCCTCCATTTGTGAAAGAAATGCAATAGTGGAAGCAGTGTGTCGCAATGTAAAGGACATACCTGCATTAGAGTGTCGAACTGGTCCTTGCTAAGTAGCATGGAGTAGCACCGCGAAGGAGAATGCCCGGCATCCTGACACGGGACGAGAGGACCCACAGCCTGTGTGACCGATATGGGGTCTGCCAGCTCCTGGAGAAAACTGCACATGTCTCCAATTACGCGAGCAGCAGGCGATACACAAATCAGCAGTGAGGGGAGAAAGCTTAGTGCGTCTCCTATCTCCCGTGACAAAAAGGGGTGAGGCTGATCGAACACTGTACACTGAAACTCTGGTGGATGTGACAGAGCTGGATGAGGAGAGTGGGTGAGAGGTGGGCAGAAACGCTTGCACGGTCTGACCCAACCTCGGAAGGCAGGGGAAGCTCTCATCTTTCTGACGTGAGGGTAAGGAGCGACTCGAAGGAACTGGGGCGGAGGGCTTGGTGGGCCGCTTCAGTTCAAGACGCCTATGGGGTCACTGGTGGGGCAATGGGCGACCACAGGCTCCCCAAACCATAGTCGGTGGGGGATGAATCGGGTCACTTCTCCTACTGGCGGACTCCTTCCTATGCAAGGAGCGCTCTCTGGGTAGAGAAGAGGAGGGAATAGAAGAGTCCATAACTCTCCTGGGAATAAACTGCCTGAGAGCAGCTGACTGGGACTTGGTGGCCCGAAATTTGTCAACCACCGTTTTGTCCGCCTCCCCGAACAAACCAGACTAAAAGATAGGGGCATCCATGAGGAACACCTTCTCCTTATCATGGATTTCCATAAGATTGAGCCATAGGTGGTGAGCCATAAGATTGAGCCACCAGACTGAAAGATAGGGGCATCCATGAGGAACACCTTCTCCTTATCACGGATTTCCATAAGATTGAGCCATAGGTGGTGCTCTGCAGCCACCGAGCCCACCATGGAGCGCCCTATAGCACGTGCAGTGTGTTTGGTGGCTCTTAAGGCCAAATCTGTGGCTCTGTGGAGCTCCTTGACCACTTCCGGCGTCAGACCATCGCCCTCGTCCATTTTTTTCAAAACATCCACCTGGTAAGCTTGGAGAACGGCCATTGTATGAAGGGCCATGTCAGCCTGACCAGCTGCCATGTAGGACTTTCCGATAAGGGTGGAAGTAGTCCTGCATGGTTTAGATGGAAGGAGGGGGCGGGACTTCCAAGAAGGAGCCGAAGATGGAGAGAGGTGTGTAGCCAGCGTGTCTTCAATCGCTGAAATAGCAGTATAGCCCTGCTCCACAGAACCAACAAGGTTTGTGAAGTCAGCAGCTGCTGCATTAGTCAAGCGGGCAGAAAACGGCTGCTTCCAGGATCTGGAAATCTCACTATGCAGATCACTGAAAAAGGGCAGCTTTCTCCGCACTGGCCTAGAATTGGGGCCACTCAAAGACCTCTCATCTAGTTTAGATGACTGAGATTCGCAGGGCTCGTCGGGCCAATCAATAACGAGCTTCTCTGTAGCGCACGAAAGCACATTGATAAGCTCTGAATAGGCCGCGGAAGGCTGTGCTTCCTGGCTGGCAGGCGGGAGAGTGTCAGCTGAAGCAGGCCCGAAATCCTCAGAGTCGGATGCTGCGGTGTAAATAACATAGTCTAGCCCGAAGGAAACCGTCTTGCACTCCTCCGGGCTAGGGCACAGATAATCATGCGAGAATTCGACCGGCAAAACCCAGCGCGTGTGCTCAGGAGAGGGAGGGAGAGAAAGGGCGAGGCCCGTCTGCTCGCTCTCCATGTCCTCAAGCTCTACATCCGAACCCCAGGACGTGGATTCACGTGAGGCCTCGGCGGCTTCGGGAACGCGACAGAGAAAAACAGATGACTCCTTCTCAAAAACCACGAATCTAGAACGGAGAGTTTTGAGAAGGAGATTTTCACAGAATTTACAAGCAGAAGCGCCATGAACAGCCTCACGTGCCTGCGAAAAACCCAAACATTTAACACATTGTTGTGAACAACAGTCAAGATGGCATTCCAGGGGCCAGTTTACGACAGGGCCCCTCTATAACTGCTGGTGCGTAAGAAGATGTTCCACAACGTGATTGGATCTTAGGTGAATGAACATAAACAAATGTTCAGCAACATCAGATAAGATGTTGGGACAACTACCAGACACCTCTTCCAGAGCGAGGACTTCTCATTGGACGACACATTGACTCTAACCACCAAACTCATTCCTAAGGTTTAGGCAAGGACTGCCATAAAAATTCCTTCAGGGCCTCCTGGATTGAGCAGCAGTGACCGAAATAAAGAGAGGCCACATAGATCTATCTAAATCCATTCATACCTATGTTTGGAGGCCTTCATTTGATCTAAACTGCGCCACACCCACTCCGTCTTCATGCAAAGCACAGTTTATGTTAATGGTTACTGACTGTTAAAACAGCAGGTCATGGGACAGACCTGTTAACAAATAAACAAATGCATGGATGATGATTTAACCATTTGCTATCGTGTTTGGTGACTATCTGTTCCCTACAATGCCTTTAATAATTTGAAAGAGGTTTGGTAAAGAAATAATCCATGGGTAAAATGTTAAGGACACTATTTTAACACTGTACTTTATGCTATGCAAATGAGTTCCACACCAGGGTAGGCAACACCGGGGCTACTTCAGATAACAGTGGCCAGTCACACTCCAGGATAGGCAAGGCGGCCAATTTCAATCTCCTCCTAATCAGAAAGGGATAAATATGTCCCCCGGGTAGACACACCCTTGTTCTGCATTTCCAGCTCGACGGGGAAGGAGACATTAACAGACACACCATGTCCTGAGTTTCTGACCTGATGAGGAAAGAAACTACAAGACGGTTAAGGTGAAACTTTCACATTCAGTTCAACAGAATTGCATTTATCCATTCTGTGTTCACTTCGTTTATGTGTTTCTTTGATTTAATTCAGTATTCTCCTTTGATTATTATTTTACTATCTTTTAGAAGTGCATATTCAGTATTTCATTATTAATCGTTGTGGTATTTACTCTTGCATGTCTATTGTTAATAAATTTCATTGATTTTATTATAACTGTGTCTTCCTTGTGTTGATGACCAAAGACTCTACTAGTTGACCAGACTCACAAATCCTTCAGATAAATCAGTTGACTGACTCCCTCCATTTTATATTAATTCTGAATTATTGAACAGCTCTTTTGGAGTGTTCTTAAATTGTTAAGATAGTATTCTTAACTGGTGCCCCACATTACAAAAGGAGGAAGGGGTCATCTGATACACTCATAACCACACCTTAATTGACACATGATCAAACATCACTACGTCACCGGTGAATGGAGAAAAATACGTCAAAGACGACCACAAACTCTTCAGCAGCTGGAAACCTATATCAGGCAAGAATGATACCAAATTTCAACACCAAAACTCCAGAAACTCATAACCTCGATATAAGTCTTTTAGTTTTCATTTTATTTAAATTTAAAAAACATCCCAACATTTCCGGAATCCGGGTTCTATTAGGTGGCCTTAACCACTATGTACTTACATAAAAAATAAGTAAAATGTACTTATTGTGTTCATAATGTTTTGCAAAACACTTGTTGCTATTGAGGTGGGATACGGTTTAGGTTAGGGACAGGTTTGGTGGTATGGGTGGGTCAACAGTGTGATCATAAATGTAATTACAGAAATTAATTACAGATGTAATTACATGCAGGTATTTTTTTTAAATATAAGTGCAATATAAAAACATGTATGTACACAATAAGCATTGTATCAGTTATTAATTTAAATGCAACTACAAGTAGTTAAGGCCACCTAATATAAAGTGGGACTGTTACCTGTGTCTCTGGTGCCTGATAGAAGAGTGATTGCAGAGATCAATCCTCAAAGAGTTAATCAATGTTCATCGCATTACACTGTTATCTCATATAGTGCTCACAGAGAACCTGCGGCATCTGGAAGTTCCTTCATCTCCATATGGAGCAGAAGGACCCCTCAAATTGTAAACTTTTATAACAGATTCAGCCTCATGTTTCTACAGTCATCTGTGCTTGATATGCAGATTATAAAGAGATATTTTCATGTCTTATTTTAATGGTTTTTAGGGCAGAGAGCTGTGAGTCTCACATAGAGATGAGTGATCAGTCCACCATGGATGTCCCTCCAGTCTTCAGACAAAATCAAACTTCAGATGTAATGGTGACTTCATTCTTTTTTTTTTCTTTTTTTTTTGTGTGTGTGTGGTTGTTGTAGTACTCAAGACCGAGAATATTAATAAAGAAGCAGCAGCTCATTTGCATTTAAAGGCACACACACAAAAACAGCATGTTTTTGCTCATACCTAAATAGGGGCAAATTTGACAAGCTATAATAAATGATCTGTGGGGTATTTTGAGCTGAAACTTCACAGACACATTCTGGTGACACCAGAGACTTATTACATATTGTGAAAGGTGAATTATAGGTTCCCTTTAAGTGACCTAGATTTTAGTCACAAGTTTTTGCTATTTTGGCAACAAAAATAGTTACAAACAAATCCATAGCAGAACTGTTGTGTTTCCGAGCAACACGTTGCGGTGTTTCATAATTAATTCAGCTGCTTTGAACAAATCAGATGAATGAATGATTCGATGACTCACTCAGTAAGTCAGTTGTCACCACCAACTGGCAGTTTCATATTTAAAAGTAGGCTTATCATTTTATTGTTCCATTATAACTCTATATTCAAAATATCATTTTTTAAAACGTTAATCTCAACATTATTTATGCAGGTGTAATTGTACCAGTTCAGATGCAACTTCTGTGTCACCTCTGCAACACAAAGATGAATTTTATTGTTAGTTTTTTGACTGGTAACAGCTCTATATAGTGTCTTATTATTCTAATTTATTATATTATTATTGTATTTATTTATTGATTAAATATAAGACATTTCTCAGGTAGTAGATATGGATCCTTTAGATGAGTGCTGGTCTTGTCTTGGTCTCAACACACTCTGGTCTTGGTCCTGGTTTAGGTGGTCTTGACTACAACACTATAATCATGCAGTTATTACAAACTGAGTTTTTTAATCATTAAATTGTAAGTTCCATTGCTGTATGAAATGATTTGTATCAAGCTGTTGTTGTGAGCTCACTGCTGTACTATTGACCTGTGAACCATCATTGATATTCAGCACGTGCAGGAGCAGAGGGATCGCAGTGAAGCATTCGAGAGCTCAGAGCTCTGGCTGGAGTCAAGAAGTCTGGAGAGCTGTGGACTGTCTCTCTCTCACCTCTTCTCTCTCTGCACCACTCTACCAGTGTAAGTTTCTCTTTCACACCCTGTGCTGTTTGACTTACACCCATCTACACTGAGACTGATGTAGCTCAACCAACCTACAACACTCCTATTATAACTAACAAAGCTGCCGTTAAGTGTAAACCTGCCAGTTTGTGAACAGATCACATATTTTTATTTTATTTTTATTTTTTTGGCACAGGTTTTGCAATCAACAACAAATTCCCCACACAATATCTGTTCAGCAGTCGTTTCAAAGCACGTGAATTAGTTTGGGTCCTAGAAACCAGGTGGTAGAATTGTAATTACCTGCTGTTCTCAAAACAAGAGTAATAGATGCAACCTCAAAATCCTCTCCGTATTTTTTTATGGAATATAAACCATGCTTTCAGATCTAATACACATCAATAATACCGATAATAAACATACCATTATTTGCAGACAACTGAGTTTAAAGGTGCTCTAAGTGATCCTGGGTGGAGTAACTTCCTGTTGACGTTCTTAGTGTTGTCAAACAAAACAGAGGCTAGCTAGACCATCCCTCCTCCTCCTCCTCCCCCTCCCCTCCGTGCTTCCTGAAACAGTCATGAACGCGCATTTAAAATCATTCTTGTCGGTTATTGGCTGGAGCATGTTTATTATGTTTCGTGGTCCAGGCTGCACCAGTTTATTTTTATTGCTGTTTTTGGAGCTTGTGGCGACTACAGAGACCGTGTTTTTTTACAGTGTGTTCAGGGGACAGGCAGCTAGCGGATAGTGAGGAGATGTTTGCTGTATGTGACAAAAAATGTTTTGGCCTAAAAACATGTGACATCGCTTAGAGCACCTTTAAGGTAGAAATGTGTGGCCTCTTTTACAGTAAGAAAAGCATACCATACTTAAGTCTTATTAATATTATCAAGTTTTCATGTGTAAAAATTTTGAGGGAAAATGTGTTTAATTGTCCTACAATGACATATAGGTCCTAAAAATAAGCAGCGTTTTCTTTATTCAAAGCATTTTTTTTTTTATTTTTTTTGATTTTGAGGTGAAATATAACTCTGACATGTTTTTTCCCAACTAGTACGAGACTGTAAATTGTGTTCTCTCTCTCTCTCTCTCTCTCTCTCTCTTTGTGTGTGTGTGTGTGTGTGTGGCAGATCTGAGAGAGGAGACGGGCTGGGCAGACAGATGCACATCAGCCATGAGTCACTGGCTGACTTTGAGGAGCAGCTTTACATGTGAGAATCATCTCCTCCACTTGTTTACAGTCACCATGACAATGCTTTATCATTCCCAGTGCTACTGAATGTAGCATATATCATTTATATATATTTATAGCCCCATTAAAATGTTGAATTAATTATATTATATGAGAAAATACATTACAATAATTGTTTTGTGGGGGCAGACAAGTAAAGCATTGCATAGACAGCAAGTGGCATTAGAAGTCAATATATTTTTATTTGTTTTATTACAGAATTGACAAATCAAGGGTCATGATTAAATGTGTTAATCTTATAATACATTATTTTTAATATAATAAACTAAATTAACCTAAGTATTAAAGGGATAGTTCATCCAAAAATGAAAATTCTACCATCATTTACTCAACCTCAAGTTGTTCTAAACCTGTACGGAATTTATTTATTTTCTGCTGAACACAAAAGAAGACATTTTGAAGAATATGGTTAACAAAACAGTTGATGGACCCCATTGACTTCCATAGTAAGTCAATCAGGTCCAACAACTGTTTGGTTTCCGACATTCTTCAAATTATCTTCTTTTGTGTTCAGCAGAAAAAAAGAAATTCATACAGGTTTGGAACAACTTGAGGTTGAGTAAATGATGGTAAAATTTTCATTTTTGGGTGAACTATCCCTTTAATATGAACAGTGTCTATTTACAACAAATGCAATTAGCCCCCCTTGTTTGCAGAGGCTATTTACACTAACTCCACCCACCAATGTGTGGTTGAGGCAGACTAAATTACAAAAGAAACCTGTCTGATAACAGGATTGGTGGCATGGAGAGAGTAAGGTGGTAGGCATTAACGTTTGACTACTGACATGAGTTTGAACAAAGTCCCTTTAGAGGGTTAGTTCGCCCAAATGAAAATTATCCAATAATTTACACACCCTCAAGCCATCCTAGGTGTATATGACTATCTTCTTTCAGCCAAACACAAGTGGAGTTATATTAAAATATCCTGGCTCTTCCAAGCTTTATAATGGGAGTGAATTGTACCCAAGAAGCCCAAAAAAGTGCATCCACCCATCATGAAAGTAATTTATAAGGCTCCATAGGGTTGATAAAGGCCTTCTGAAGTGAAGCAATGTGTTTTTGTAAGAAAAATATCGGTAACACTTTACATTAAGGTTCCCTTTGTAAAGGGTTTATAAAGGTGTTTGTTAATGAGTAATAAGTCATTTACAAATGCATTATAAATCATTAATAATGCAGTTATAACTGCATGAATAAAAAGGCGACTTTAATGCAATACCTGCCAAATAGTGAGCCGTTTTTAAGTCACGTGTTATAAATGCTTAATAAATGTATTTATTAACATATTTAACTCAAAACCAGATTTCTGGTTTATTTTATGATGCATCATAATTAGACTGAAGGTTGTTGTATTTGTGCTTTCTTATTAATATTTCATGACTGCCACTTGTCTTACTATGTTGCTTACCAGAAGTTTCTGTCTTACCCATGATACTCTCCAAAAAGGTCATGATGCCTCTCCACAGCAGTGTATAAAAACAAAATTATTGTTTTTTAAAGACAAAATTCCAACTTTATTTTGAAAATAAAACAAAAGATAATAACCATAACTTGATTAGATATTAAAGTCTGCGTGAACCGGAAGTTGCAAACGACTCTTCTCCAGTGTTGTGACGTATTTGCAAGTGAAACAGAATATTGAATAGAGGGCAGAGTTTTACTTTAGTGCTCCTCCTTTCCATCTCTCGCACTCCTCCTCTCCATATCTCACTCATAGCAGACGAACGGTTGCAGAAGAGTGGTTTACACGTTTTCAACCCAAGCCGTCAAACTGACGTTATCAGAGAAGGAACGCCATTCCAGACCAGAAGTAACTTTTCAGATTTTGATTAAAGATTACTGCGGCAAACAAGTTTTTTCTGTGTTTTAACTTGCACGGATTCATTGTTCACCACAAGACCAGTAATATGACCAGTAATAATAATAATGTAAAGTGAAAACCTGTGAACCATTTATTAATGAGTTATGAACATTAACAACCTATGAAAAGGAACCTTAATGTAAAGTGAAAACCTGTTAACCATTTATTAATGAGTTATGAACATTAACAACCTATGAAAAGGAACCTTAATGTAAAGTGGAAACCTGTGAAACATTTATTAATGAGTTATAAACATTAACAACCTATGAAAAGGAACCTTAATGTAAAGTGGAAACCTGTGAAACATGTATTAATGAGTTATGAACATTAACAACCTATGAAAAGGAACCTTAATGTAAAGTGAAAACCTGCGAACCATTTATTAATGAGTTATGAACATTAACAACCTATGAAAAGGAACCTTAATGTAAAGTGAAAACCTGTTAACCATTTATTAATGAGTTATGAACATTAACAACCTATGAAAGGGAACCTTAATGTAAAGTGGAAACCTGTGAAACATTTATTAATGAGTTATGAACTTTAGCAACCTATGAAAAGGAACCTTAATGTAAAGTGGAAACCTGTGAAACATTTATTAATGAGTTATGAACATTAACAACCTATGAAAAGGAACCTTAATGTAAAGTGAAAACCTGCGAACCATTTATTAATGAGTTATGAACATTAACAACCTATGAAAAGGAACCTTAATGTAAAGTGGAAACCTGTGAACCATTTATTAATGAGTTACGAATATTAACAACCTATGAAAAGGAACCTTAATGTAAAGTGGAAACCTGTGAAACATTTATTAATGAGTTACGAATATTAACAACCTATGAAAAGGAACCTTAATGTAAAGTGAAAACCTGTGAACCATTTATTAATGAGTTATGAACATGAATAACCTATGAAAAGGAACCCTAATGTAAAGTGGAAACCTGTGAACCATTTATTAATGAGTTATGAACATTAACAACCTATGAAAAGGAACCTTAATGTAAAGTGAAAACCTGTGAACCATTTATTAATGAGTTATGAACATTAACAACCTATGAAAAGGAACCTTAATGTAAAGTGAAAACCTGTGAACCATTTATTAATGAGTTATGAACATGAATAACCTATGAAAAGGAACCTTAATGTAAAGTGAAAACCTGTGAACCATTTATTAATGAGTTATGAACATGAATAACCTATGAAAAGGAACCTTAATGTAAAGTGAAAACCTGTGAACCATTTATTAATGAGTTATGAACATTAACAACCTATGAAAAGGAACCTTAATGTAAAGTGAAAACCTGTGAACCATTTATTAATGAGTTATGAACATGAATAACCTATGAAAAGGAACCCTAATGTAAAGTGGAAACCTGTGAACCATTTATTAATGAGTTATGAACATGAATAACCTATGAAAAGGAACCCTAATGTAAAGTGGAAACCTGTGAACCATTTATTAATGAGTTACGAATATTAATAACCTGTGAAAGTGAACCTTAATGTAGTGTGCATCGTGTTTATTAAAGCAGACGCAGATCTCTTTTGTTTTTTTCCTGGTGACATATTTTATTGTTGAAATATTAATAAGCAATTAATAATTATTCTTGATATCATGATAAAGGATACTGAAACTTTGTGGGAGTGCCAGAGCGGTTATTTATTTAATATAAAAAGCTAACACCGCGAATAAACATAATATACAAACTAACACAGCGATTATAATATAAACACTTGAAAAACATAGTCTGCAATGTCACTTCAGTTAGCTTACCCATCAAATCAGTAACTTTAAACACAAATTTTACTTTAGAGCATGCCCTGGTAACTGCATGACTTCTTCTCATGATAGTGGCAAGGCTTTATTGGATGCTCACTAGCGCCAACTCCTGTCACACGCCAGAACACGCATGCTTAGTGATGTAACCCTGAAAGAGTATATAAGTATACAGAGTATATAAGTATATAAAGAGTATATATAAAGAGTATATATTAGTATAGCCTAATATATTATTGTCATGTCTAGTTTTCTATAACTTTCTTCATAATAAAAAAAAATGCTTCATCTGAATCCTGCTCCCTGACTGCTCTTTACACCAAATGTGACAATAATGTATAATGAGCAATGCATTCTTCTTCTATTTATAATTATTATTATTATTATTATTATTATACGCAGTAGTAGTAGGCTATATACTTTATTATTCTCTTTCGGGTTCTCATCACTATGCGTGTTGATTCTGGCGTGTGACAGGAGTTGGCGCTAGTGAGCATTCAATAAAGCCTTGCCACTTTTGAGAAGAAGTTACACAGTACTGTTCCAAAATGCGTTGAAGTGAATTTGTGTTTACTGATTTGATGGGTAAGCTAACTGAGGTGAAATCGCAGACTTTGTTTTTCTAGTGTTTATATTATATTAGTAATCGCTGTGTTAGTTTGTAGTTATCTTAAACAAATAACCGCTCCGGCGCACCCGCGCATGTACTGTACGGATGACCAAAGCCAAATAACGTACTCAAGTTACAGTGGCCTTTATCATATCAGAAATATCTATTAAATGCATATTAATATGCTGCTAATGTTCTGTAATGGTGCATTAGATAATTTATTTAATGATTTACACAACTGTTAATTAAAAAAAAATACATATTTAGGTGCCTTTATTCAGCTTGTATCAAATATGTTTGGCTTATAGGTGTGATGTTTATTATCTTTTCTGAATACTTGATTGTTTCTCTGAATGTTTTAATTTAAGTTTACCTGCATAAGCCACTTTTCATGAGAAGTCATGCTCTGTAACTTTGTGCTGTAAAAGATTTTTTATTTTTTTCAAGTTTAAAGTTGTGTTTACTGAGACATTCATCAAAAATAAAATATTTCATCTGAAAAAAATATTATCTTCTGTGTACATTAATAATTAATAAATACATGATTAACGTGTGTTCGCACTACATTAAGGTTCACTTTAATAGGTAATTAATGTTTATAACTCATTAAATGAGTTCCACTTTACATTAAGTTTCCTTTTCATAGGTTATTCATGTTCATAACTCGTTAATAAATGGTTAACAGGTTTTCACTTTACATTAAGGTTCACTTTCATAGGTTATTCATGTTCATAACTCGTTAATAAATGGTTCACAGGTTTCCACTTTACATTAAGGTTCCTTTTCATAGGTTGTTAATGTTCATAACTCATTAATAAATGGTTCACGGGTTTTCACTTTACATTAAGGTTCTTTTTCATAGGTTGTTAATGTTCATAACTCATTAATAAATGGTTAACAGGTTTCCACTTTACATTAAGGTTCCCTTTCATAGGTTGTTAATGTTCATAACTCATTAATAAATGGTTAACAGGTTTTCACTTTACATTAAGGTTCCTTTTCATAGGTTGTTAATGTTCATAACTCATTAATACATGTTTCACAGGTTTTCACTTTACATTAAGGTTCTTTTTCATAGGTTGTTAATGTTCATAACTCATTAATAAATGGTTAACAGGTTTTCACTTTACATTAAGGTTCCTTTTCATAGGTTGTTAATGTTCATAACTCATTAATAAATGTTTCACAGGTTTCCACTTTACATTAAGGTTCCCTTTCATAGGTTGTTAATGTTCATAACTCATTAATAAATGGTTAACAGGTTTTCACTTTACATTAAGGTTCCTTTTCATAGGTTGTTAATGTTCATAACTCATTAATACATGTTTCACAGGTTTTCACTTTACATTAAGGTTCTTTTTCATAGGTTGTTAATGTTCATAACTCATTAATAAATGGTTAACAGGTTTTCACTTTACATTAAGGTTCCTTTTCATAGGTTGTTAATGTTCATAACTCATTAATAAATGTTTCACAGGTTTTCACTTTACATTAAGGTTCCTTTTCATAGGTTGTTAATGTTCATAACTCATTAATAAATGGTTAACAGGTTTTCACTTTACATTAAGGTTCCTTTTCATAGGTTGTTAATGTTCATAACTCATTAATAAATGGTTCACAGGTTTTCACTTTACATTATTATTATTACTGGTCATATTACTGGTCTTGTGGTGAACAATGAATCCGTGCAAGTTAAAACACAGAAAAAACTTGTTTGCCGCAGTAATCTTTAATCAAAATCTGAAAAGTTACTTCTGGTCTGGAATGGCGTTCCTTCTCTGATAACGTCAGTTTGACGGCTTGGGTTGAAAACGTGTAAACCACTCTTCTGCAACCGTTCGTCTGCTATGAGTGAGATATGGAGAGGAGGAGTGCGAGAGATGGAAAGGAGGAGCACTAAAGTAAAACTCTGCCCTCTATTCAATATTCTGTTTCACTTGCAAATACGTCACAACACTGGAGAAGAGTCGTTTGCAACTTCCGGTTCACGCAGACTTTAATATCTAATCAAGTTATGGTTATTATCTTTTGTTTTATTTTCAAAATAAAGTTGGAATTTTGTCTTTAAAAAACAATAATTTTGTTTTTATACACTGCTGTGGAGAGGCATCATGACCTTTTTGGAGAGTATCATGGGTAAGACAGAAACTTCTGGTAAGCAACATAGTAAGACAAGTGGCAGTCATGAAATATTAATAAGAAAGCACAAATACAACAACCTTCAGTCTAATTATGATGCATCATAAAATAAACCAGAAATCTGGTTTTGAGTTAAATATGTTAATAAATACATTTATTAAGCATTTATAACATGTGAGTTAAAAACGGCTCACTATTTGGCAGGTATTGCATTAAAGTCGCCTTTTTATTCATGCAGTTATAACTGCATTATTAATGATTTATAATGCATTTGTAAATGACTTATTACTCATTAACAAACACCTTTATAAACCCTTTACAAAGGGAACCTTAATGTAAAGTGTTACCAAAATATCCATATTTATAACTTCATAAGCTGTAATCACTAGCTTTTTAGCATTCATCATGAGAGAGTCAAGTTCCAGTGGAAGGGTGACCTCTGACCCGTATAAATACTTAAAAACTACTATCTACACTTAGGGCAAAGAAAATACTACTATTTGCACTTAATGCAAATAGCCTCTGCCTAATATGAATCTGATTGTTGATGGCTTCTCTAGAGATAAATTCAGATGTTTTGATCTGTTTTTTGTAGTGCCATTGAGATGTACCATGGCCAAATTAAGTGGCTAAGTCAAGGAAACAGGAAGGTAACCTGGATCTCTGAGATGTCTTCATGAATTTGTCTTCATGATTTAAGCAGATGAACTTTGGTACCCAGTGTTGGTTTGATTTGATCTGTCAGGTGTTTGGGGTGGTGAACGGGTCCCGAGTTGGAGTGCTTGTTGACACGTCTGATTTTAACTGCTCTACAGAGAGACTAGCAGATCTACAGCGAGAGCTCTTAGTAGGACCTCAGATGAGTCACTGCTTCATACTTTATTTTGCTAATTTAATCAATTACACTGCTCATTTTGTGGTTTTTCTTCTTACTCGCTCATGTTACACCATCAAAGACTCTCATTGAGGAGCAACTGCGCTTCAAAAACCAACTGTATCTACTGTCCTACGGCTCAGAGGTCAGCAGCCTTTGGGACAAACCGCTAGATATCTGCCCTCTACGGTGAGTGACGTTGTTTGCAAGAATATTATCTATTTTTAGTGTTATTTTTTATGAATCATATGGACAATGATTACGTAAACCTTTTGGGTCGTATAAATGGCTCACCCTGGCCACTATTTTCATTAGGATGCTTAGTGTCTGTTTAGAGAGACTCCTTGTTTTATTTTAGGTTTTCATGAGGGATGAGTGGGCACATGTGAGAACAGTTTATACTTGTATTAGATGCCAAGAAATCACTAGAGAGGAGAGAATGGGGAGATGAGATAATGAGAGAAGAGGATAAAGGCCACAGTTCTGACACAACTTTTTTGGCATCTCGTCATTCAAAATGAATCATTCTAAGACATTTGTTGAAAAATTGCGATGATGAAATGATACGCTCATAGGCAGCAGCCTAACTAAAACAGACCTCATATGTGACTCATTTGAAACACTCACACATGCAGCAACTCACACAAATAGGGAGACTAACCTACATTTAATTTCAATAGAGTTTACATTAGCATATTGCTAAGTCTGCGGTTCAGTTGACCCTTCGCAAAGACCAAGGCCCCTTAATTACTGCTGCTTTGTCCGACAAGCTATGGCACTGTCACACTACACAGAGTGAAAAACACATCGCGGAGCAAAGAGGACATTGACAACACATCGACAGACAAAACAGAGCAGGTTACTTATTATATTAAACAAAGTCCCAACTTTCAAACTGTGTAATTTTTTAAGAAAACCGAACAATAAAAACTGTTTTGTAGCTCTTTAATGTGTCGTGACAGATTGCTGTAGTGCCTCAGCTCAAGCGGCTCGTGAACCGATCATCTCTTCTTACTAGTTAATTCATAGAATCAAATAAACATGAATGAACATGAGAAGGAATGTTGTTTCAAACGCGGAAAGACGTCAGTACACACCATTTTTCAAGTTCAAGTCCACCGAGGTTAATCTTCTAACTCCTGACTGCTTTGTCGGACAAAATGGCAGATTCAGCATTATGATTGGTTAGATCGCTTGTCAATCAAACTCCCGGCGAAGGGTCATTTGTACATATCCAGATGCCTCATTCAACTGCTGATGTCAACGCGTCCACCATCTTGGAACAGTTAAAAACATGCACATTCATCTTGCTCCTGAGTGTTCACAGACCAACTTTGACTGTTCCAGTATGGCGGGTGGCTTATATAGTGACCCATTGGAACATATATATCTATGTATAGAACATATATATCTATGTATAGATATCTATTGGTGTAATACTAAACATAAAAATACACACCCAAATATCTGGGTAAAATAGTCAATTAATTACACTGAAGCATTTGATTAAAATACAGACATTTACAGCAGCAACTACCACAGCATGTCAAGCACAAAGGTGGTTAAGACCTTTTTTGGGCGTTAAATAATGGCACAAATACCAGTAAATTGACTACCGGAAATCTTAGAAAATCACGTCACTTGATTAATGTAAATACTCTCCTCCCATAAATTTTGCATCTGAAAGGGAAACTCCTACAAATGCATATGCAATAAGTCCACACTTTTTTACTGCTAATCATTCACTGAGTGTCTTTAGTAAATCCTGACAGTAGTTTTTAAAATCAAAAGAGGGTTTGGGCTGATGCAAGCTGTTAGTAAATCAGGCCCTATGTCTCCACAAAGGATGTATGCGATGCTTCCTTAGAATATGGCCAAAATAAGATCTTTGAGTGCAGCATAATTAAGATACCAACCTTTTAAACAGCTTTCATGTAGGGAGCTCAACCATGACGTCTGCAGAGGCAGCTCACTTCACAGCAAAATCCCCAGTGTTCAATTAACACCCCTCAGTGTTCATATGTGTCCACACCACAGAAATAACACTGAAGCAGTGTTGCAGTTAATGAGATAATTAAGTGATTAATCAAGTGATGATTGTGCATTAGTGATTGACACCTGCTGTTAACAAGCAGAATCAGATACCAGATACCAGCAGAAATACTGACTTACAGCATTTCACATTATTACACTTAATACTATCTAGTTTAACTTTATTTTTGCATACATCTCAAAAAACTCTTATTGAGAATTAATTGAGGCACCTTTCACCATAACGGTGACTTCAAACAAAACTATTATTTTTAGTAAAACATTAACATCTAAACCTCTGTTAATTCTCAGTAAGAACTTATGTAGATGTATGTAAATAAAGTCAATCTGGTTAATGATAAGTGTAATAATGTGTAATAGCTGGAAGTCAGTTGCAGTTGTTGTGTTTCTGCTCATCTTCCCTTCATTGATTCTGCTTGTTAACAGCAGGCGTTTATCACTAATACTCAATCATCACTTAATTAATCGCAATTATCTCATTAACTTCAACACTACTTCAGTGTTATTTTAACACTCTGTAGTGTGGACACATATGAGCAGAATTTGCTGTGTAGGTTTTGGAATATAGCTATATTATAATTTTTGTTTTTGCTACACATAAAGAATGTGAATGAAAGTCTGCAGCAGGAGGCTCTTTCTTAGTGTCACGTCCCATCTCAGGCTCAGGGAGTGTTATGCATGGGTCATGCAGCTTCAAGCTGGTGGAGGCTGTGATCTCCTGCAGGCACTCAAGAGGGCACTGACCCACTCACAGCTGGACACGCTGCTCATCATCCTGGCCGCTCGGTGAGTTTATTTTGCTATGATGAATCACTCTTTCTTAACTTAACTTGAGCCAGCAGTCATTTCATTTCCTTCACATTTGCGCCCACCTTTAGACATATTTGCCTAAAATAGTTTGAGTGCTGTAATTGGTCATATCTGAGGAGATGGTTCTAAAATGGCAGCCAAGGCCTATTTCCTCTCTCAGCATAATAGAGTGCAACAGCAGGGCTATAGAAGTAAAAATCTTTTTCACTTTCTCCTTAGAGAAATAGATGTTAAGTGATAACATAAGCCGCCTTTCCACCGTCAGGTCATAACAAGTGGAAATATAACTGGAACAATTGCTTACCACTCTTAGAACTGTTCAGCCCAACAGCGGTTTTACACAGCTTTCAAGATAGATTTACCATGATTTGGGAGGTTGTTAAGTGGTGCTATATTCATCTGTAAAATACAAAACTTGGTGCAATTCAGGCTGAGAAGTGACAGACCACTACCATAAAGCACTGCAAATCATGTAATTCACAGTGCTTTAACTTAATCTTTCAGTCTTTTTTGCTTCAAATCAAATGTTTTAAAGTGTCCCTATTCTGTTTTTTCAGACATTATTTTTAATGCAGTATACAGTATAGCTGTTTGTGAATGTTAAAGGTCTTTATATTTATAATTAATTTAACATTTATATATAATTAGTATGGTAAAACCAACAAAATCATTATGCTGGATTCAGACTACACAATATCAGCCTGATTTTGGCACAATCCATTTGACTTAGGGTGTCATGGTGATTCAAAAATGACAATGGGCATCGGGACGCAAAAATGAATTGTTTTATCTCATATAGCGTGTCATAGTGGATGGACGAAAACTGATGCCATGTCTGTGATACTTCACGGCATCACAACAGGTATTTTTTTTCAGTCCTCCACAACTGGATCCGTCACATTTGTGAAGTTGACCAAAAGGAGCACAGAAGCTTTTCCGTACACACCTTTCAAAAATGTCAAAAGGAAAGAGAGATGATTGTATTGGTGGAATTATGGAATGGAGAAAAGGTTTGTGAAACTATGGCAACAATAATCCTACCTTTATGATGTTTCCTCGAGGGACTACAAATGCTGGCAAACAATAGCAGAGGTGCTTCAGCAACTTGGTGAGTGCTGGAATTAGCATTTACGCTAAGTCAGTCAGTCGCTAGTTCTCAAAGGCATCACGCACGTCATTAAAGACGGCAAGCAATGATTGGTTGGGAAGCAACATGTAGTCTGACGTGTTTCTTGTCCACGACACAAAAAGAATTTAGGAGCCAAAGTCGCATAATCTGACACAGGTGACTATCGTAAAAAAATATTGTATAGTCTGAACCCGGCATTACTGCTCATATCACTGACTTTGTATAAAGCGCTAGATATGGAGCTGAAATTCAGATATGGTAATAGGTGTTTGGTTTCCAACACGTGCTGTAAGTGGGCGACCAATCACGACAGACTGGGTCATCTGACCAATCAGATCAGAGTAGACCAATTACAACAGACTGGGCCATCTGACCACTCAGAGCAGAGTAGGTTATCGGAAAGGACTGAATCTTTTATCAAACCATTTCAGATGCTGTGAGAAAAGAGGTGATGCTACAATGTAGCCTCTATTATGAGAAAATTTCAGTGTTTTTGACCTTGGATGCATGAATGCCTATTGTAGGAGACAAAATTAGGAATGTTTTAAGTAGGCTATTTAGCTCAGAGCTTAGCTCATAGAATGTTCATGGAGGGAAAAAAAATGCTTTGGAACAAAGGCAGCTGAAAGAATGGGTGTCAATGTCTGCACTGTGTTTGAGTTACTGATGTGAAATTATGTTTTGAATCTTATATAATGATTATTTGATGAATATACTCTATTTTCAGCCCTGATCAGACCGTGGACATTATATGTGATTGTTTAGCTCTGAACCGAATGCCCTCTGTTCATGCGGTCGCCTACAACTGCAGCAGTCCCGCCGCCATTGTGAGGATTGACTGTTCTTTATTTAATATGCAGAGGAACATTTTCCATCTCTGTCACTGATTGATGTGTCCTGTCATAGGAGACTGTGAAGCGAATGGCGGCAGTTTCTGGGGGGAGATATCACCTGTTTTCTGATGCACTGGTAATCTGCAAAATGAACATGAAAATATTGACAACTATCTCTTAAACTGGAATGAAACTGAAATTACATACAGTGGAGCCAAAAAGTATTTGGGTTCACTTTATACATTGTATAGGAATATCTGTTTGTGTTTGTCTACCAGGGTGTGGTAGACAGCAGTACAGATGTAGATATTCTGTGGGCGGAGATTAAAGCAGCTCGGGATGTTCTTACCCAAATTCAGAACATGCGTCAGGGTCGACTTGGAGACACAGCTGTCACTGTTGAGTCAGAGGTGATCCTACATATAGTTACACAAAAATACTTCTGTAGACAGTCACGGTGAGCTTTCAATACATAACCGTGAATGACCCTGGTGAAAAAGAATGGTAGTTAAATGGATTAAATGTGCAGTTGTAGTGTGCTTTAAATCTAATCTTGCAGATACTATAATATAATTGAAACATAAGACCATTTAAAGAGAGAACACTTTAATTACTGCTTTTCAGAGGAGTCCTATTGTGCTTTTTTTCCATGTTCTTTAGTGCGTAATATGGCTGTTTGAGCATGAAAAAGGTCTGCAAAGTTACAAAGCGCCTCCAGTGGGAGTTATTCCCTATGTCAGTGCACACTGTTTCTGAACTCCCTGAAACACCTCCACTGTAGTCTTGAGTTTTCGTCCAGAAACAAACATGTCACAATACTCCTGATTTAAATAATTCCCACCCAAGGCATATGCAAAATAAGGGGGTGGGGCCTGGTTGAATTAGTAGTGTGTTGAAACTTGGGGTTATGGTAAGGGGGCGGGACATTTCCCAAACACAGTCAAAGCGCTTGAGCAATCACAACACACTGGTCCAGCCAACCAATCAGAGCACACTGAGCTTTTCGCAAGGAGGGGCTTCATAGAGACAGGAACTAAACAGAGTGTTACTGACAGACTGGGAAGAGAGGTGCTGCAACAATGTCAAATATAGGGGAAAAAATGATTTTTTTGAACATTCAAGCATGAAAACCTATTCTTGGAGATCCCAGAAACAAAATCAAGACTTTGAAAAAGGGCATAATAGTTCCCCTTGAACACACTTAAATACACTTTTTTTTAAAAAGTGCACTTTGTAATAATGTCAAATTAAAAGTTTCACCTAAATTACATTTTAAATAATCATGTTTTATTAATCTTTTGTCATGCTCTAAAGAAGTGCACTTGTTTTGATGTATTGACTAACATGAAGCACATGTAAAGTGCTTGATTATAATTTTAACCTCAGTGTGTTATTCGATATTAAATTTAAATGTAATATATTTTAAATCTTCATCATTACAAATGGAATAACAAATATATATAAAATACATGGCATTCAAGTTTCAGTAGAAATGGCATTATATTTATTATATAAGTATATTTTACCATAAATGTTTGTCAGTACATTCTGCAGTACACATATAAAACATATAAAAATGTACTTAAGTCCTATATAAGTGGGTCAAAATACAGTCTAAAGTTCAAATAATGGCATTTATTGTAAATTAAAACTAAAAATTGAAAATAATATATTATTTCTGTAATAGGTACTCTTTTTAACCCTTTGATGCGCAAGCTATGAAAACCCCTTCTAATGCGCAACATGGGTCAAAAATGACCCGTATTCATTTCCTATGTAATTTCAGTCATGGTTGAGTGTTTCTTTGCTGAATCTTTCAAATAAATGTATTTTATCATTCATTTATTCCAGGTATTCTTTAAATATCTTGTTTTTGATTGTCAAAAATCATGATGTTCATTTTTTCTTTCTTACTTTATAAACAAACACAGTTTTTGTATGTCTACATCAATTTTACACACATGGGTCAAAAATGACCCGTATTCATTTCCTATGTAATTTCAATCATGACTGAGTGTTTCTTCGCTGAATCTTTGAAAGAAATGTATTCTGTCATTTATTTATTCCAGGTATTCCTTAAATATCTTGTTTTTGATTTTCACAAATCATAGCTTTTGTATTTATACATCAATTTTACACACATGGGTCAAAAATGACCCATATTAGAAACCTTTGCAAATTTTCGCAAGTAGGAACATATTTACTGCAGACAACTATTCATCCGCCACACATTTCACGTCTCAACATGGCTGCTTTTGTATATTTGATGGATGAAAGTCATATTATATTTCATAGGCTATATATTATATTTCATAATCTTTATTTTTTTGTCATAAACCAATGCTACTGGTCACCTTTTACATCTATCAGTGTTCCTAAAAAGTAACAGTTTTGAACAAGGTTTCTGTCCAACAGTGAAAATATATAATAAGTGTATTTGAATTTGAATATTTGAATATTCTTGTGCTTTTGATTTTCTTTATCTAGAGTGTTAGCGGCTGGTCCTCAACAGAACTGAGGTGGATGATGACATCACTGTAAAAAAAAGTTGAAAGTTTACTTTGCGCACAAACGCAGTTTAAATGTGCATGTGCAGGTTGCACATACACGGTTACAGAAATCAGGCGGAAATTATAAAAAGTTACAAAAATCTGTATGCTGACCCTCACATATGCATAAAACATGAAGTATACTTTGGCCTTTAGAAAGATAATGACACAAACAAAATTTCATTCAAAAAGAAAGGAAAAATTTAAATAAGGATTTGTTTATTGAGTAATACCTGGAATAATGAATGATGAAATTAATTTATTGTAATATATCGATATAGAAAATAACTTATTCAGGTCACTTTAGACCCATGTTGTATATGTCCAAAACTGTTACTTTTCAGGAACACTGACAGATTTAAAGGGTGACCAATTGCATTGATTTATGACAAAAAATAAAAAATTATGAAATATATATCCTAATATATTAAATATAATAAGACTTGCATCCATCAAATATACAAAAGTAGCCTTATTAAGATGTGAAATGTGTGGCAGATGAACAGTTGTCTGCAGTAAATATGTTCCTACTTGCAAAAATTTGCAAATATTAAAGATTTCTATATGGGTCATTTTTGACCCATGTGTGTAAAATTGATGTAGAAACTGTGTTTGTTTATAAAGTAAGAAATAAAAAATAAACAATTATTTGTAGAAAATCAAAAACAAGATATTTAATGAATACCTGGAATAAATAAATGACAGAATACATTTCTTTCAAAGATTCAGCGAAGAAACACTCAGTCATGATTAAAATTACATAGGAAATGAATACGGGTCATTTTTGACCCATGTGTGTAAAATTGATGTAGACATACAAAAACTGTGTTTGTTTATAAAGTAAGAAAGAAAAAATGAACATAATGATTTTTGACAATCAAAAACAAGATATATAAGGAATACCTGGAATAAATGAATGATAAAATACATTTCTTTTATAGGTTTAGCAAAGAAACACTCAACCATGATTGAAATTACATAGGAAATGAATACGGGTCATTTTTGACCCATGTTGCGCATTAGAAGGGTAGTGATACAAAAATGATTTTTATTCAAAAAGTAAGAAAAAAAAATTAAAATGAGGATTTGTGATGATCAAAAAGAAGTTAATTGAGGAATACCTGGAATACTGAATGATGAAATTAATTTCTTGCAAAGATATAGAAAATAAAAACTCAACCGTCATGTTGCGCATCAAAGGGTTAAAAGTATGCTAAAGTGTACTTCCTTTTCACAGGGGTGAATATGAATGCTCATGAATACCATGAGCTGAAATGTACTTTAAGAAATACTAGCATAGTATATGTCCACAAAAACATGGTATTTATATGGTACCCTGTTAGTACTGTGGCACGTTTTGTTCATAAAATTTGAAATGTGTTTTCTATCAGTTTCTCCGATGATGCATGTTTTACGATTATGAGGGCTGGAAACGTTTTCACTTTCAGTCTTAACTTCTACCTTTCCAGATCTCCACGGGTTTGAGTAGCCTTACTCTTTCTGACTTCAGTCCTGTACGTTCTGCTCGTGGTGCTCCGCTGTGCATCAAACCCGCAGGCCCAGCGCCCAGCAGCTCCAGTGAATGGCTGAAGACCCACGGCCTGAAGGGTATCTGCCATGCCTCGCCTTTTCAACCTCTGTAGAGTTCACTCTTCAGTTGACACATGACATATGACAAAGATGACATATTTCCAAGTGAAACAGAATATTCAACAAGAAAAAAGTAGGGTGGGAAATTGGTAAAAATAAAGTTGGCATGAAACAGAAGTTATGATAGTCTTTTCTCCCATATTGTGCAGTATATCAGAGTAAAACAGCTTCTCAAACAAGAACAAAAGTAGGGCGGGGCTTGATTTTGTCCAGGGGGAATCGATTGGATGGTCGTGGTTTCCTATTGGTTGATCTCATGTGAGTGACAGGTTGCTCCGCCCTCATGCCAGTAAGAACATCATCAGAGAAGAAAAGATTCCATAAAAAAAAACAAAAATTATCCATTTTAATGTCATGATGACTTGACAAATGTCAGAATACTCTAAATGTTCTGAATAGGCAGCTGTAACTAACAAAAAGTGCAGTCTGACAATCTTACAGACATATTTATAGCAGCATGTGGCAGTTTAATTGCGAGTGTGTGTCTTGTGCGAGTTCTCTTGATCAGAGTGGTTAGTCTTGGCTTACAGTTGTGTTCATGCAGCTCAGAAGCTGGATCTGTATCAGCTGCTGGCTCGTAATGCCTATTCTCCACAAGAGACGTTTGTGCCAATCTTGGGAAAGACTGTTTCCGCTACAGTTCATGAGGTGATGAACATGTCCTGCTGCATTTATGAGTCCCATCTGTTCACCTGTACAGCAGTCTTTATCAACTAACTCTAACTGTGTCTGTCTGCAGCGGGTGATGGTACAGTTTGTGTGGCATGATGGAACAGTGAAGAATTTGCATGTCGATCTTCCATCACTGCAAAAGTACCAGGTATATTTTTAAATCCACAAACTCCATATGACAAACTTGGACTGGCTTAAACCCAACTAGCACCATAAGCAATGTTAGCCGTTTCACTAACCTCCACCAGACATAATCTACCTTCAAGTGCACCTGGTAAACTCCTACTTTCAAGCAAACAGTGAATTCACTAGCTTTACATTAGCTGACACTTTTCGTACATTTATTGCTAAAAATATGGAGCTCTACGCATTAAATGCAGGGCAAAAATAAATCAAGATATCGTAACCACAAATGAAGAATTCCTTCTTATGATTTATTAGAAGCGGCTGATGGATGCTGTGCAACTGTTTGAAAGGAGAGTTGAGTGGCTGAACAGGACGGGCAGCCAGCAGATATGGGGATCTGTGTGCGAGCAGAGGTGAGAACCTTTAGCTGAGACAGTGTGTACCAATCATTTCACTAGCACCCTGCCCAGTGAACTTCACTCTGGACGTCACAAATCATACAGATGATATTCTGAAGGGCACTGCAGATCGCACAGAGAACAGTATACATTGGCCCTTGTTAAAAAGAAGTGCACTTTAGTATACTTTTAAAAAGAGTACTTATTATGGAAATAATATACTTTAAAAGAATATACGGTAACACTTTATTTTACAGTGTCATTGTTACACGTTACATGTAGTAACTGTAGTAATAACTATAAATTATACATAATTACATGCAATTAACATGTAGTTTATTATTATTACTCAGTACTTAAATGTATAATTACACTGTAACATGGACACCTTAAAATAAAGTGTAACTGAATATACTTAAGTGTGAACTGAATGTAATGTTTTCACCACTTGTTATTTACAGTTAAATAAAAATGTATTATGGTTTAAATGGTTAGTTCACCAAAAAAAAAGAAAATTCCTTTCATTAATTACTCACCCTCATGTCGTTCCAAACCCATAAGACCTTCGTTCATCTTCGGAACACAAATGAAGACCGTTTTAAAGAAATCTGAGCGATTGCTGTCCCTCCATTGACAGTCTACGCAACTACCACTTTCAAGCTCCAGAAAGGTAGTAAAGACATCATTAAAGTAATTCATGTGACTACAGTGATTTAGCCTCAGTTTTATGAAGCGATGCGAGTGCTTTGTTTGCTAAAAAAACAAAAACAAAAACATAATTTACCACTTTATTTACAAAATATTAATCTTCAGTGTGTTCACGAGAGTACCACGACCGTGTTGTGTTGATGCGAGAGCAGACGTTGCATGAACATGCGTTGGAGATTTATATTTTGTAAAAAATTTTCATGAAATTGAATTTTCATTTTTGGGTGAACTAACCCTTATATATATATATATATATATATATATATATATATATATATATATATATATATATAAATTATAACAAATTATAATCAAGTACTTTACATGTTTTTTAGTTTGTTAGTCAAGACATCAAGATAAGTGCACTTCTTAAAAGAATGACAAAAGACTTTTAAATTTATAATGATTTAAAATGTACTTCTATGTAAAATCTTTAATTTGACTATAACAAAGTGCACTTCTTAAGTGTACATAAGTATGTTAAGAAACAGTCGTGAAAGTGTGCTCTCTTTAAGTACACTTAAGTGGCCTATTATTTCATGAATATTATATTATCTGCAAGTATATATTATTTTTTTAAATACACTTAAGATTTGAAGTACACTACAAGTGCACATTCAATTAAGTATACTTCTTCACAAGGAATATCACTTCAGAGGACGTGGAGGGGAAGTTTTTGACATGATTTATGTATGTCATCATACTGAAACTCTGTGCAATTCAAGTATTGTCTGTGTTCAATGACTTCCAATTTTATCAACAGACATGCAGTGTGCCATGTTTAGGGAGCAACTGCATAGGGTTCCTGTGAACTGGAACTCCACTTGTAGTTTTCGACTGGTTTTACTTGAGAAAATTATTCATTGTACAAAAGTAAACAAAATCAGCCTTAAAATCGATCATGGAAATGTATTAATAATCCCATGAACTGCACAAACTCAACAATATACAAAACAACAACAGCAGACGTGTGCTTTACAGTCTTGATGGTTTGAGTGCTTTTTAAAAGCTCTCAGTAGCCAATAATTTAAAAACAACCCCACACAAAACACATTACAGTCAGCACAAACAATGTTTATCCCTGTAGATAAACTTGAGTATTAGTGCATATTGATCCTTGTTTGCCAGCCTTTAACTGTTGTGGAAATCCATTAATGCTGGAGTGATGTTGAGTCTGGAGGATCCAGGGATCTGGAGTGTGTTTGTGTGTCTCAGTCTCTCTGTCTGTCTCCATACAGGGTGCAGGTTCTTCTGGACATGTCTGGGATGAACACCCACTACCAGCTCCACATCCAGCACGCCCTCCAGATACTCCTGCAGGAGCAGCTGGCTAATAAACACAGCTTCAATGTCATTGTGTAGGTCAAACACACTGTCAGGTGTTTTCACCCATTTTAGTATGACAGATTATGATCTGCCATTTGGTCCAAACATCTCCTGCTGCTTTCTCCCTAGAGCTGATTTTATATCTTGAATATTGTGCTTTTTTTCTATTTTCTTTAGTGTGTAATGTTATGTTTGAGCATGAAAAAGGTCTGCAAAAGAACAAAGCAAAGTCCCTCCAGCAGGAGTTATTCTCTTTATATGTGCGTGCTGTTTCTGACCGCCCTCCATTGTAGTCTTGAGTTTTCTTCTGGGAATTAACACGTCACAATATTCCTCATTTCAATTATTCACGGCTAAGGAATATGCAAAATAAAGGGATGGGCCCTGGTTGAGTTCGTTAGTAGTGTGTTGAAAGTCACAGTTATGGTAAAGGGCGGGACATTTCCCAAACACACTGGAAGCACTTGACCAATCACAAAACAACGGACCAGCCGACCAATCAGAGCACACTGGGCTTTTCGCAAGGAGGGGCTTCATGGAGACAGAAACTAAACAGAGTGCTACTGACAGACTGGGAAAAGAGGAGCTTTGGAAAAAAGGCATAATAGGTCCCCTTAAAGTTTTACTTCTATACACTATAAAAAATGCTGGGTTACAAAAACAACCCAATTGAAAATGGACAAACCCAGTGATTGGGTTGTTTTCAACCCAGCAGTTGGGTTAAATGTTTGCCCAACCTGCTGGGTAGTTTTATTTAACCCAACTATTGTTTAAAAATTACTGTATTGCTTGCTTAAAATGAACCTAAAGTATGTTGGAAATGAACGTTTATTAATATGTTTAATAAATGAACATTTATTAATAAGTTTAATGAATAATAATTAAACAATTAACATTAATTAAACTGCTTATTAATAAATGTTCACCTTTTGATTATATAATTGTTTCTATTTTTAATTTCCAACCTATTTTGGGTTCATTTTAAGCCAGCCATATACAGTTGGTACGGAAAGTATTCAGAGCCCCTTAAATTTTTCACTCTTTGTTATATTGCAGCCATTTGCTAAAATCATTTAAGTTCATTTTTTTCCTCATTAATGTACACACAGCACCCCATATTGACAAAAAAACACAGAATTGTTTATTATTATTATTATTATTATTATTATTATTATTATTATTGTTGCAGATTTATTAAAAAAGAAAAACTGAAATATCACATGGTCCTAAGTATTCAGACCCTTTGCTCAGTATTTAGTAGAAGCACCCTTTTGAGCTAATACAGCCATGAGTCTTTTTGGGAAAGATGCAACAAGTTTTTCACACCTGGATTTGGGGATCCTCTGCCATTCCTCCTTGCAGATCCTCTCCAGTTCTGTCAGGTTGGATGGTAAACGTTGGTGAACAGCCATTTTTAGGTCTCTCCAGAGATGCTCAATTGGGTTTAAGTCAGGACTCTGGCTGGGCCATTCACGAACAGTCACGGAGTTGTTGTGAAGCCACTCCTTCGTTATTTTAGCTGTGTGTTTAGGGTCATTGTCTTTTTGGTAGGTAAACCTTCGGCCCAGTCTGAGGTCCTGAGCACTCTGGAGAAGGTTTTCGTCCAGGATATCCCTGTACTTGGCCGCATTCATCTTTCCCTCGATTGCAACCAGTCATCCTGTCCCTGCAGCTGAAAAACACCCCCACAGCATGATGCTGTCACCACCATGCTTCACTGTTGGGACTGTATTGGACAGGTGATGAGCAGTGCCTGGTTTTCTCCACACATACCGCTTAGAATTAAGGCCAGAAAGTTCTATCTTGGTCTCATCAGACCAGAGAATCTTATTTCTCACCATCCTTCAGGTGTTTTTTTAGCAAACTCCATGCAGGCTTTCATGTGTCTTGCACTGAGGAGAGGCTTCCGTTGGGCCACTCTGCCATAAAGCCCCGACTGGTGGAGGGCTGCAGTGATGGTTGACTTTCTACAACTTTCTCCCATCTCCCGACTGCATCTCTGGAGCTCAGCCACAGTGATCTTTGGGTTCTTCTTTACCTCTCTCACCAAGGCTCTTCTCACCCGATAGCTCAGTTTGGCCGGATGGCCAGCTCTAGGAAGGGTTCTGGTCGTCCCAAACGTCTTCCATTTAAGGATTATGGAGGCCACTGTGCTCTTAGGAACCTTAAGTGCAGCAGAGATTTTTTTTGTAACCTTGGCCAGATCTGTGCCTTGCCACAATTCTGTCTCTGAGCTCTTTAGGCAGTTCCTTTGACCTCATTATTCTCATTTGCTCTGACATGCACTGTGAGCTGTAAGGTCTTATACAGACAGGTGTGTGGCTTTCCTAATCAAGTCCAATCAGTATAATCAAACACAGCTGGACTCAAATGAAGGTGTAGAACCATCTCAAGGATGATCAGAAGAAATGGACAGCACCTGAGTTAAATATATGAGTGTCACAGCAAAGGGTCTGAATACTTAGGACCATGTGATATTTCAGTTTTTCTTTTTTAATAAATCTGCAAAAATGTCAACAATTCAGTGTTTTTCTGTCAATATGGCGTGCTGTGTGTACATTAATGAGGGAAAAAAATGAACTTAAATGATTTTAGCAAATGGCTGCAATATAACAAAGAGTGAAAAATGTAAGGGGGTCTGAATACTTTCCGTACCAACTGTAGTAATTTTTAAACAATAGTTGGGTTAAATACAAACATTTAACCCAACCGCTTGGTTAAAACAACCCAATCGCTGGGTTTTTCCATTTTCAACCCAACTTGGGTTGTTTTTAACCCAGCATTTTTAGAATGAATGAAACTTGATTTCTATCCCTCCATTGAAAGTTCATTCCACCAATACTTTCAAGCTTTAAAAGGATTACAAAGACATTGTAAAAGTAATGCATATTAATTGAACAGTTTAATTCAGAACCAATCAGGTTTGTTTTCGTGAGTCAATCAAGTTCGGTTGACCATATTTGTTAGACACTATGCAATGGCGTTGTTCAATGTTTATTGAATAAAAGCCGAAATCTGTTGTAGAGCGATCCTGTCTCTTCAGAAGACTTTAGATCTTTACTTTAAATTGGCATGATATATTCATATTATTTATTTGTAAATCTAGAGCAGAACAGCTCACAGGTGCATTTGGCACTTTGCATAAATGCAAATTTGCACTTTTCAGCTAAAAAATGGGTCTGTGCGTGACACAACTGTGTCGGAGGAGAATTGAGGTACAGTTACAAGCAGGAACAAACTGGCTATAGGGAGCACTGGGACTTTTCTCGGTTGGCTGCTCAACGTGTGGTCCAGCTGTCGATCCCGAATTTAGATGCCAAGTAAATAAACAAAGGTTTTAATAGGAGAAAATATAATTCTGACATCATCTGGTCAGTCTATTTAAGCTGCAGTGGTGGATCGTGACAACATAGTCAACAGATTTGAAAATATATAATAGATAATACAGCAGACAGCAGTTTTTCATTAGGCTGGTATGGTGCCAGGCGGTTTTAAAGTGCTAGTCCACTTCTGCTCGCCATATGTATCAAATTACCACTGTATCATGGTACAGCTCCAGAATGCATCTTAATATTAAAGGCTCTGTGATGATATCCATGGAAGAACCTTTAACATCCATGGAACCTTTCAAATGGTTCTTTATAGTAGATACATATTCTTCAGATGATTAAAAATCTTCACTTAGAAAAAGTGGTTATTTTAAGATCTGTTTACTGAGAGATTCCCAAGCTAACAGGGAACGTTCTCAGAACGTTCTGACAAGGTTCTCTCAAAGTTTTGAACAAACGTTCATCCAGTAACGTTAATAGAATGTTTGGTTAGTTCAATAATATTCTCAAAATGTTAGCACAAAAACGTTACCCATCATTCATAGAACTTTTCTTTGAAACATTTTAGTTTGTCTTACGTTTTTTAAATGTTACTACTTGTTTCAGAGTGTTCAGAGAACATTCAAAAGTAACGTTCTCATAACGTTTGCAAAACTAGAAAATGAAATGTTTCCTTAATGTTCGTATAACCAAGAAAACATGTTTTTAAAACATTTTTAAAAATGGATGTCTTGAACATTCAAGGAACATTCAGAATAGCGTTTTAGCATAACGTTTTTAGAACACATTTTTGCTAGTTTCATCTTTGAGGAAACCAAAATGGTTCTTCTATTACACTGGAACCTTTTGTTATCTTTTTCTTAATAGTTTAATTTTGTAAGGGTACATTGAAATGGTCTCACATTCACCTGTGCGAATTCATCACTTTCATACATCAGTTAATGTACAGAATCAGTTTTGCATCATCGCACACACTTACACAGAGGAAATGAAGACATTAATGGGCCAGTGTAAAGCCTCTGTACCATTTATCAGTTTTCTGCAGTTGTCTGCTCCTGATTTAGTATAGTCATGAGTGCTCTACTTTAGTCTGGCATGAATAGAAGTCTTAATAGATTTTGCCTGGCAGCACACATACCTGCTCTTAATACTGCAGAGCAGCTGCACGCTTCACTCCAGAGCATTTCATCATGTCACATTGATGAACAATGTCACTCCGTTATTTGATGAATCTACACTCTAACTTTATGGTGATGCCACATTTACTTACATGCCTTGTATGTGTTTTTATATAGGCCATGTTCTACAGTAGCCTTTGAACTCTGTTCAATAACATTTATATGCCTAATTTAAGTATTTTCATAACTTGATTGTTTATATATGGCCTAATTTGAAGTTAGCCATTGAGAGTTAGCTTACATGAGGATGTCATACAAGGTTCCTTTCGATATTTATGTACACCGTCCTTTTTTTATCCTACAGAGCGCTGCAGTGATGACGTATTTATATAGGCCAACCCGTTAATCAGCATCATTAACCTAGCTAACAAATATATGTTCTAAGAATGTTTTGGTAACGTTCCCATTAAGTTATTTCTGAATGTTCAAAACAGTTCCAGTTTCAAAAACATTTTTTCTTGGTTATGCAAACGTTATGAAAACATTCAATTTTAGCATTCTTCAAACATTATGGGAATGTTACTTTTTGAATGAACGTTTTGAAACAAGTAGTAACATTAGACAAATGTCCAACTTAAATGTTTCAGAAAAAAAAAAACAGTTCCATAAATGATAATTGTGACGAGCAGGGGAACGGAGCTCCTCTGTGAGAGACTCGAGGCCGGTGCGACTCGCAGCTGAAGCTCGCGTCACCGGCCTCGCGCCGTTCCCTCACGGCTCTCGCCCGCCCTGCTCGTCACAATTATGATTTGTTCAAACCTCTTGAGAACATTATTAAAGACCAGAAAACTTTGAACAAACATTACTGGAAGAACATTTGTTCTTAACTTAGCCAAAGTTATGAGAATGTTCCCTGTTAGCTGGGAAGCTTTGGACAACTCTTTCAGTCTTTATTGTAAGCTGGAGTTAAAATAGTTTGCAAGAATGCGATTATAAGTACAACGAGGCTGTGAAAGTGACTAGTGAGTTTACCTGTTTGGTTGATGACTTTTAATGTCCTCAACAACCTTTGTAGTCCCATTTGTTAGCAGTCGCCTTTTCCAAGACAAGTAAAAATCACACAGGGGGTATTACTAATGTATTTTATACTGTAGAATAAAACATGAAAATATCTTGAGCTTGTGTTCACCACAGACCTTATTTCAAGCAATTAGCCAAAAACCCATTCAAAAACACCACTGACTTCAGGACGAAGGAACCGGAGCTTTAGCCATCATCCCTGCAGCACTCTGTATATTAACAAATATGATGAGGATATGAACTGTACTGTATAACATGTCATCTTGTGTGGAGTTAATTTCCTCTTTGTTGCCGCGTTCACTTTACTGTATGTGATCTCAATGTTCATCACAGGTTTGGATCAGATGTCAAGTCATGGCAGGAGAAGATGGTTCCCTCCACCCATGAAAACCTTCAAGCTGTTTGGCAGTAAGATGAGAGGATGTGCTTTTGACTTCACAGTCTGTTGTTTTCTCCTTTATTTTCTCTGTCTCCTTCTGTTTTTAAAGGCCTGGTCTATTTCATTAGAAATCACTGTTGTTATGGCTATGACTGCACTACAAGACACTTTTATCAAACTCAAAATAAAAAGAAAAAACTAATTAGTAATTGCTGCATTTTGTCTTAGTAATTTCATTCTGTTTTCACTTAGTCTCATTTCAGACTAGCAACTGTTTTTGTTCCCAAGTTCAGTTTAAGTTCATCCCACAACAGTACATATATGCCGCCTGTGTGCATTTCCTAATATAGCCTGTTCTGCTTCTTGGGGTCTAAAGTTTAATTAAAGCCTTGTAAGAAAACGACTTTTGATGATAAATCTTGTTACTTACAACCTCCCGAGACGTCAGTGTGTCTCTCTCTCTCTCTCTCTCTCTCTCTCTCTGTGTGTGTGTGTTCAGGTGGATTCAGGCATTAGAGTGTGTCGGGGGTCGTAATACTCTGGCTGCTCTACGGCGCGCTCTAGAGGAAGAACCGCAGGAAGAAACGGTGCTGACTCATGGTGTTTACCTCCTCACCACCGGCATGCCAGATCAACACGTGGTTAGTCGGACATTCATGGTTCTTTTTAATCACACACAAGCCAATTCCTGTCCTGGATTGTGCACTGGATGTGGATTTGCCGTCTACCCAGCTATATGTTATAAGAACATTTTGCTGACGTTCCCATTAAAGGGTTAGTTCACCCAAAAATGACACATCCATGATTAATTACCCTCATGTCATTTCAAATGTAGTTGAATAAAATCATAATATTTTAAATTAAAAAAAATGAAAAAATAAACATTTATAAAACTGTTTATTAATTCACGTTTTGAAATGTAGTTTTAAATATCTTTATTTTTCATTTGAAATATTTATTCATTTATTGTTTAAATATTTATTTAACTACATTTTAAAACATGAATTAAATAGTTTTAAATAAGCATGTTCATTTAAAAAGTGATTTAATCCCTTTAAAGGGATAGTTCACCCAAAAATGAAAATTTGATGTTTATCTGCTTACCCCCAGGGCATCCAAGATGTAGGTGACTTTGTTTCTTCAGAAGAACACAAATGATGATTTTTAACTCCAACCGTTGCCGTCTGTCAGTCGTATAATGCGAGTCAATGGGAACACAATTTATAAGAGTCAATAAACATGCACAGACAAATCCAAAACCTCGTTAGTGAAGTCTGATCGCGCTCTGACAACTGAAGTAATGTCTAGCACTCATTGAAGTATATGCGCGAGACATCACTGCCATTGTCAGAGCGCGATCAGACCTCACTAAGCGAGTGCTTAACGCAGTTGGACATAGTGGTGTATTAGAGGTAAAAAATGATATAAATACTGTTCGGTTTCTCACACAAACCGATTGTTTCGTGTCTTAGGACATCAATGTGCCGTCACGAGCCGCAGGGTTTAATTTGGATTTGTCTATGAATGTTTTATTGACTCTTATAAATTGTGTTACCATTGACTCGCATTATACGACTGACAGATGGCGCAGAAGGTGCAAGAATTTTGCAGTAAAATGTCCAAAAACCACTAGGCCAGTGTTATATATTTTGTTCACTTGAGTACTTACAATATTCCAAATGTTTGCAACTATTTGTAAATCGTGAGAAAATTGCAAATTTAACCAAGGCTCCGGGACGTGTGAGGAGTCGCCTGTCAATTGTGTCATACCCGCGTTACTCTCGGTTTCCGGTTTTATTTTGTAGAAACCATGGAAACACCAAAGACACTTTAATATATTACATGTTTTAATAGACAAGGAAACAACTCTTTTGATATATTTATAGACAGAAAACTAATTGTTGTTATATAGCTCAACATGTTCTTATTGTTTAAATCTAATTTTCTTGATTTTTTGCGAGTACCACACTTTATCATGCCTCAGAGAAAAACACTATTTTGTCAAGTAGCTAACATAGCATAATCAGATGCAGCTTTCTTTTTTGGAGCAGAATTTTCTCCATCATACAATACTTTTTAAAATGAATTGCATGCCATTTATCAACATAAGCCATCCAGTATTTAATATGATATTCTAAAATCGATCTATCTTACTGCAGTGTGTAACTGTCTCACAGCAGCCACCGAGCAAACGCACAGAGTAACATTATAACATAATTTTCAACACACTCAAATGTATCTAATATGATAAACAGAGCTGTGTTACCTCATACTCATGACCGGCGACTGTGTCATAATAAAAGTTCTGCTGCTCGTGAGGCGTGTGTTGCACAGTCGCTCCAGCTCCTCGTTCAGCTCCCACAACACTCGCTCCTATTCTGCTTCATACTACAATAACGTTAATAATCGCATCCATGAACATGATTTCTTCACGAGTCCTATCCTGATTCTTTCCACCGGCTGTGATGTGAAGACCACATGTCCCAAGGTTCCACACTCAAACTTGCCGTCATCAAGCTAAGCCTTTGTTTTGAATAGGCCTCTTGCGGACAGAAAATATTACATATTGCACCTTTTACTGTCAGCGTCCTGCTAGCGGGACGCTTGGCGTCTTTTTTATTGCCTTTTTTCCTTTAGTAATCATAATAAATTAGGTATCATTTGAAAGCCGAAACACTCAAAATTCATCCTGTGGAAACTGTTTTGAAATTGGACATTGCTTTACCATGGAAGCGGTACTTTGAAATCTTTTAGTGTGCTCCTCTCCCTAGTGGGCGGTGTCATGTTTAATATTACAAAATTTATTTTAACTATTTTATAATCAAAACTTTATAATCTTGACAAAACACATATCATCGGAAAGGCATGAGACCAAATATACATTTTTTTTTTGCGACTGTTTTGTGATAGAAGTGATATTGTGACAGAAATGAATTAATTTGTTACAGAAGAACACATACAAAAAAATTCAATGGAATGTGGGTGTCAACAAGTGGCTATTTTTGGTACAATGCCTAAAAATTTTTTTGTGACATCAACTTCAAATTTGGAACACAACTTGGTTAGACATATGGATTTGATTTTATAGCAATTTTAGTGTAAAATCATTTTGTAAAGTATAGTGTTTTGTATAAAATAACAGTGTTTAGTACAATACATTTCCTTTACAGTAAACTTGTATTTTTTTTACAAGAGACCAAACCTAGGTCTATATTCCAAAGCATTCATGAATTATAACCATTTATGTTTGGATAATACATTTTTATGCTCAAAACGGGGAGTGACAGTTAAGGGGTTAATTTTTTGCATATTTATGTTTGAATTATTAAATGGATAACTTATTATTTCATTTTATTTGAGTCTCCATATTATTGTTTGAAGCGATGAATAACCATGTTGACCCTTGTAAAAAGCATGCCACCCTCTGCTGCCCTCTTCTGTTCATATATAAAAGGTGCAGTTTCTATATTCTCATTTTGCTACTGATGTTTTTGTCACATTTTCTTCGGCAAGCTGTCACATTTGAAAAGCAGTCACAGTGTTTTTCACACTCCTCAGGTTTCTGTCACTGCTTATGTGTCTGAGCGCTGCAGCGCAGCAAACCTGAACCTCCATGTGTGCCTGTTCACCGGAGAGGAGGACACTGTCCGCTGCCCTCCGCCTCGTCACGCCACACGGGCCGAAACCGCACACGCTCTGCGCGGCCTGGCACATGCGGGCAATGGACGCTTCCTCTGGATGACTGAGACTGGTGAGGAAAGGGTGTTGAATGACTGTCTGAATGATGGAGTTTTTCAAGGAAGACAAGTTTGAGGTACTAAAAAGAAGTTTAGTTTAAGATGGACACCTCTTGAGACAGTTCTGAGGTCATGTGTAAAATGTCTAAATAACTGCTGTTTACTTTACTCTAAATGTTGCTGCTGCTTTTCTCTGTGTCATATGTGCAGCACATGGTGCCTGAACCACAATGGGAAGTCTTGTGTTTGTGTGTGTGTTTGTATTTGTGTGTGCAGTGGAAAATATGAGCCTCTTCCTCGTCTTTCCCTGCAGGCATCGTGGAGAGTGATGACATCAGTGCCCTAATTGGAGAAATGGAGACGGCCGCTAATTATTGTCAGAAGGTGAGTTCAGAGCAGTGCGTTTGGGGCGCTTTTCTTGCATGACCTGGACTTGACCTATGTTCGCGATGTTTAAATAATTTATGGGAAACCAAAGAAAAGTTTAAAGCACACCTGCAAGAAATGATCAGTTGTTTATCAAGGTTCAGCCAGGTTTTGGTGTTCGTTCAGAAACAGCTGGATTTGTTGAAGATGTTTCATTACTCATCTGAGCTGCAAGTCAATTTGCATTTAAAGTCACACTGACATCAATAAATCAATCAATCAATAATTAACCCTATTTGCTGTCTTCATACATACAGTACTGTTCAAGGATGCATTCAATGAATCAAAAGTGACAGTAAAGACATTTGTAATGTTACAAAAGATTTCTGTTTCAAAGAAAATCTTCTGTTCTTTTAAACTTTAAACTTTCCTTTCATATATTCCTTCCCTTAAAGGTGCTCTAAGTGATCCTGGGCGGAGTAACTTCCTGTTGACTTTCGAAGTGTTGTCAAACAAAACAGAGGCTAGCTAGACCCTCCCTCCTCCTCCTCCTCCCCCTCCCCTCCATACTTCCTGAAACAGTCATGAACGCGCATTTTAAATCATTCTTGTCGGTTATTGGCTGGAGCATGTTTATTATGATTCGTGGTCCAGGCTGCACCAGTTTGTTTTTGTTGCCATTTTCGGAGCTTGTGGCGACTACAGAGACCACGTTTTTTTACAGTGTGTTCAGGGGACAGGCAGCTAGCGGATAGTGAGTAGATGTTAGCTGTATGTGACAAAAAATGTTTTGGCCTAAAAAAGCGTGACATCACTTAGAGCACCTTTAAACTACCTGGCTTTATTCTTGTTACACACACTTTTCACAGTTCAGTCATTATCCAGTAGATAAAGTCTCACATTTTTTCCACTCACTCAAAATACATCAGATGACGAAAGTAAAATGGATTTTGAACACCATTACATGTTGACTTGCTTACCTGTAGAGTTGGGTATCGTTTGAATTTTAATGATTCCGATTCTTATCGATTCTTAATTTCTATTTTTAATTTCTATTCCAATAAGGTAAAAAAAAAACATCACAAATATAGTTACAAAATGTATTCAATCAAGAAAAGCGAGGGAATTTTCTCTTTGTCTTTTGTTGTTTGTTTAACATTATTATAGAGACGGCAGCAGGAATATCAGGCTGCTGTCACTTTAAGAGCTGCACAAATCTAATATACTGTTACACATGTTATTTTTGTCAACTGTTTACGTTCACATAACCGATTGTGTTTACGAGTATATTTTAAAATATTTTTGTGTGTTTGTCTGTTAAAGTGCAAAAAGATGTGGAAGAGAACTCAGTTTAGTATCACGCACTATACAGTTATGAGAGGCAGTTTTCTATGGGCACTCTTTGGATGAAAACAATGCGCGGGTCTTCGTGGGCTTGAATAGCATAACCCTCTGCTACTGTTGGGTCGTTTTGGACCAAAAATTATTATTATTTTTTTTTAATTCATCGTAAAGGTATGAAACTTCGTAAAGGTTTTGGCACTTGCTGTGTGAACACACACACACACACACAAAAAATCATGGACATGATTCAAAAAGGTTAAATGGTCCTGAAAAAATAGTCACACTTGTATTGTTCTCGGTCAAAAATAATCGCATTGAAAATGAATGGGAGACGAATTTCATCTATTGGTAACCTTTAGTACTGCGCCCAAACAAATTCTTACTGCAAGCTCATTTTTTGAGATATCAATCTCATATTTATCAATCTCATATTTTGAACACAACTTGTTTAGAGTTTTAGAGCAAAATGTGTTTTGGAAAACATATATTTCATATAAAAATTGAAAATGGTATTTTTGTGCATTTTTCATAAATGTACAATTTTATAACTTTTTTTCAAGTTCACTTTTTATAACTTTTTTCACTTTAGCAACAATCTGCGAAGTGTCTTCTTGAGAAGAGGCCAAACTTAAGTCTGTGTTCCAAAGCCTTCAAGATTTACGACAGTTTAAGTTGGAAATTTCATTTTCAGGTCCGTGAACAAAAAGTGAATAAATGGATTATAACAACTGCATAAATATATATTAGTACCATAAAATCCTCTAAAAATACAAAATATAAAAAAAAAAAAAAATCAAACTAAAATATAGTACAGTCATTTCATTGAAATTAAAAAAAAGGTCACTTTTGACCAACACGCAAACAGCACCAGAAGATTAAAGACATATTAAATGCACACAAAGGGATCAATAAGAGGAATCCTAATTTTAATTTTAAAACAAGTATCCAATTCCTGACCTTAAGTGTCTGATTCCAGAATTGGAATCAATTTTCGATTCCCAGCCCTACTTATCTGACAGTTGTTGCTGGTATTGCTCATAATTGTAATTCTTCATATATTGGACTATCGTCCATGTTTTCCTGCAGTGCTCTGAACTACTGGACTCTCTGATCCAGAAGGGCTCCGGCAGAGGTTCTGGAGAAGCAAGTACCCCATCCCTCAAACCCCAGGCCTGGACCCACAAAACAAAACTGCCGTCTCCCAGACCCACAACACTCAGCCTGGCGAGACTGGTCAGATCACTGTCTTCATCTCACTTGATCTGTCATACCGTCTGTATGAAATGCTATCCTGAAAAAAACAGCATTCCTAGTCACCAGCATTTCATGTGTTTTGGATGCTGGTGATCTTCATATTAGGCTTCATAACTAGCCTAATCAGTAAGATCTTGCCTTCACTCCAGAATTCACCAGTGATTAGTTTCACATAGCCTAGTCTTGTGTAGCCAGACCTTCTGCCATCACAGCTTTCATTAGCCAAAGAACCGCCCAGAAACTGCCTGACTGACCTGTAAAGCAACCAATCACAGTTAATTTTGTTCAGGGTCATGTTTAGGGGTGTAAAAATGTGAAGTCAATGTCCCTACAATAACAGTATGGCGTGTAAAGCTCTTGGACATATTTTAGGCCCTGTTTACACCTGGTAAGATGTGTTTTGGTCGATCAGATCACAAGTGGATGACGCTAAATACAGGTGTAAACGGGATCTAAAACAGTTTGAGCTTGTCCACTTTCGACCACTTCCAGAGGTAGTCAAAAATGCATTCGACCAGATTGTTTTCGTAATGTAAACGCTCATGTGATCAAATGTGTTCGAACAGCCACTAAGGACCGCCTACTTTCCGCCTACTGACCTAATACATAAACATTATGGGAAGAGCGCTAGAGGCATTATGGGATTTAAACTTTGTCAGCTGAAGACCTAAGTTTGTTTAAAGACGAAAAATGTACTAAGCACAATGTTCTCTCACAATTCCTGATTTCTAACACGCACTCACTGCATTCGGTTGGCCTTGTGGCTGTCAGAGCAGAAACGAAAACTACTGCTCTCTGTGTGTTTTTCCGTCATTTTTCCATTAGATCTGGAAAAAAATATATATATTTACCCATCCATAAACCCTCCCATCGAAAAAATCTGAATAAAAGTGGTTAAAAATGGACAAAAGCGATGGATTAAAACACTCCCTCATCTACTTGTAATCTGATTGCCCAAAACGCATCTCAATACCAGGTGTAAAAAGGGCCTTAAAGAGTCTATTCCCTGAAATTCACACACTTCACATACTTTGGATAATCCAGCATTTAGTTTATCCCGATAAACGCTCATTGTCACAGTTGTAAACGCAACAGCTTTCTTCTTCCATGAGGGGGTTTGGCTTCATGACGATTCCAGGCAGACCGTTAAAGAATGTGACACACACGTCTCCTAGGAAATCCTGTAGAATTCAACCAACCAGATGACGACTTCGAAACTCCCGAAGTGTTTTCAATTTTGTGTGCCAGATGCATCAGACTTTCAGCCAACAGTCTGAGACTTCACATAACCAGACTATCAGCAAGTCCTGTTCAGCTTATTCAGACTGTCTGTCAGACATGTTTTGTTATGTGCTGTTTAAGTGCAGCTTTATATGAAGTTCTTGATATCACAGATTGTTAAGCATCTTAGAAAATCAGGCTGGTCTTTTCAGTTGGACACTTAAAAGGATAGTTCACTGAAAAATTTAAATTCTGTCATTTATTCACCCTCAACTCGTTCCAAACTTGTATTTCTTTCTTTCTGAGCACAAAAGATATTTTTAACAATGTTGGTAACCAGACAGATTTGATAATCATTTGCTTCCATTGTATGGACAAGAAATACTGAGACATTTCTCAAAATATCTTCTATTGTGTTCCACAGAAGAAAGAAAGTCATGCAGGTTTGAAACAGCAATAATTTTTTAAATGATCACTTTAAGGGACTCATTAAAAAAGATATTTTCATAAATGAATGCTTTTTGATCATGATGTGAACAGGAAAGCAGACAGATGAGCAGATTTGCACATAACAGCTCAGCTTGGAGGCCAAACAGCTCTAAAGCAGAAATCCCAGCAGGTGTGATGTCTTCCCAACATCCTGACTGTAATTATTAGAGATCATATACCAAATGGTCTCTATTTGCCATCTGAACAGTTTGTTGTAATTCACACAATCTCTCTCTCTCTCTCTTCTATATATATATATATATATATATATATATATATATATAATATATATATATATATATAAAATATACATACACACACACACACACACACACACACACACACACACATATGGATACTTTTTCTTTATATTGCTCCAGATAAAGCAACTCATTCTTTCCACGTCAGATTCTGAAAGCATGTCAGTGTCTATATTTGCCTCTGTCTAAAACATCCTCTGATTGCCTCTCAGACTAAACACTGGGCTATTTATGTGACTCATCATCGTGCATTCATTTTTTTCAGACTATTTATTTTTGGTCCTTTTTTAGTCCAGTCAGCTGATTTCAGCACACCGGCTGGGCGGACAAAGTCTGCTGATCAAAGGAGAGCCACTGTGTCTCAGTCTGTCTTTTTCATGGAAGATGGCAACTTGGGTTAGTGGAAATGGATTTTCCATGTTTGTCTTGTCATTGCCAGAATCATGTACACATATGATCCACTCCATATCCATTTCTGGTTAATGTTGAGTCATATCATTAATTGATTACCTTATCTAGGTGTTGTCTTCAAGAAATATCCAAATCCCAAGAGTGTGCGCAAGTCTATCAATACCATTAAATTGGCAAAACATGAAGACATCTGTTCAACTAAACAGGTACCGTACTGTATAATCCATCCTGTTATTTTTCAAAATAAAAATGCCAATTTTTTTTCTTAAAGTTTTCAAGCTACATCCACCTAAACTGGCACACTATTCCCAGCTAACAAAATATGGTCTAAAAATGTTCTTGTATGTTCTTGTATGTTTTGCACTAAAGTTTTGAGAACATTACTAAAGACCAGATAACTATACTGGAACAATGTTTCTTCATAACTTTGAGAGAACCTTGCCGGAATGTTAGCTAAAGTTCTGTGAACGTTCCCTGTTAGCTGGGTATTTTTTCTGACCTAGTGCGCTATATCTTTTCTGACTTCTGAACTGATCTGACCTAATTTTTCATGTAGCAGATGGTCAAATTATTCATCTGTCTCACATTCTTTCTATATCACCTTAATAACCACCTAGAAACACCTTAGAAATCACTCTAAGTTCTTTAGCAACTTATTAGAAATGAGAAACCCCATAGCAAACACTCAGAATGCCTTAGCAAATGTGAAAACTCAAGACTACAATGGTGGCATTTCAGGGAGTTCAGAAACAATGTTACTTATATAGTTACTGAATAACTCCCACTGGAGGGACTTTGTTGTGTCTTGACCTTTTTCATGCTCAAACTGCAACATTACACACTAAAGAAAGATGAGCATGTCAAAAAGAATAACAGGTCCTCTTTGAATCCTAAAGAATTGTTTTAAATCAGTGTTTGTTTGTTTGTGTGTGTGTGTTCTTTAAGTGGCTGAAAAGGTTTGGTATAAAGAATCTGAAGTTGGACCTTCACAAACTGATATCTGGACCTGAATGCTGTCATCACAACAAACTGGTGCCATCTGTCCAGAAGAGAGTGTCTGCTAAGTACTGCGACATATTCCCTAGTGTCCAAGTCAATGTAAGCACAGTGCTGTGTAACACCAGTGATACTGGAAATATTTATTTTCCAAGTTTAGTATATGGTATGTCTTGATGTTCATCATAGGGGGCAGTGAGACACCTGCATCTGACTCCTGGTGAGTTAAAGCACTACCTCAATCAGACAGAGAAACTGATGCAGCGCTACAGCCGAAGACTGGAGTGGTTACTGACAGGTACAGTGGAGATGTCTATCGCAAGCCCTCTCTGAAAATAGCTCTTTCTGGAGAGAACTGTGAAATATAATTTTGTGCTTGTTTCTATGTGAAAAGCTGTTTGAGATGGATTTGTCTATTTGTTAACTGTTATCCCCATATTTGAGCATAGATTTGAATGTAAATAGTTCCCTTTCTGTTGGTTGCTTTTGAAATTGTATCGAAATACCAACACTAGGGCTCGCTCTTGAGAGCCCTAGACACCTCTGACGCATTCAGAAAAGGCCAGTGAAATTGGCGAGTGAAATTTGTATGTGTGGCCACTCCCCGGACATCCCAGTATAAGAAGGCCTGTGTGCTTCACTCGTTAAGCCTTGAAGAAATTAAAAAGTTACGTTTTATCATGAGATCAGATTGGTGGTACCATATCAGTATCTGTACTCAAAAATTTGAGCATGGCTCTGTTCCAAAACATAGAGATCTGCTGTTCCAGAAGGATGGGGCTTCCAGTTAGCAGTAGACAGCATGGAAGCTCGCTAGTTTTTGGAACAGATCTGTCTTTTCCTGCCATGTGGATCTTTCATTTGCGAGTAGGCAGCAGGCGTATGTTCGGATCAGTGCTGGAAAAGGATGTCTGTGTTCTGCTGGATGTGTCTGGATCAATGGCTCCCTGCCTCCCTGAACTCCAGAAGGGACTGACCTTACTGATCTGGGATCAGCTGCATGCCAACAGTGTGAGGTGAACTCTTTTTTTTTTTTCCTCTAGAGGGAAATACAGAAAAATCGCTTTCACACTTGCCTGTCTTCCATTGATTAGCCGAATAGATGATGAATGGATGGATGATGATGGATGAATTGATCCTTCTCATAGACTGTGATGACATACTATATTGGCAAAAGTATTGGGACACCCCTCCAAATCATTGAATTCAGGTGTTCCAATCACTTCCATGGCCACAGGTGTATAAAATCAAGCACTAGGCATGCAGACTGCTTCTACAAACATTTGTAAAAGAATGGGTCGCTCTCAGGAGCTCAGTGAATTCAAGCGTGGTACTGTGATAGGTTGCCCCCAGTGCAATAAGTCCAGTCGTGAAATTTCCTCACTACTAAATATTCCACGGTCAATTGTTAGTGGTATCATGACAAAGTGGAAGCAGCTGGGAACAACAGCATCTAAGCCACAAAGTGGTAGGTCACGTAAAATCACAGAGCGGGGTCAGCGCATGCTGAGGTGCACAGTGCACAGAAGTCGCCAACTTTCTGCAGAGTCAATAGTTACAGACCTTTAAACTTCATGTAGCTCAAGAACAGTGCGTAGAGAGCTTCATGGAATGGGTTTCCATGGCCGAGCAGCTGCATCCAAGCCTTACATCACCAAGTGCAATGCAAAGCGTCAGATGCAGTGGTGTAAAGCAAGCCGCCACTGGACACTAGAGCAGTGGAGACGTGTTCTCTGGAGTGACGAATCATGCTTCTCTGTCTGGAAATCTGATGGACGAGTCTGGGTTTGGTGTTTGCCAGGAGAACAATGCTTGCCTGACTGCATTGTGCCAAGTGTAAAGTTTGGTGGAGGGGTGATTATGGTGTGGGGTTGTTTTTCAGGGGTTGGGCTTGGCCCCTTAGTTCCAGTGAAAGGAACTCTTAATACTTCAGCATACCAAGACATTTTGGACTATTTCATGCTCCCAACTTTGTGGGAACAGTTTGGGGATGGCCCCTTCCTGTTCCAACATGACTGTGCACAAAGCAAGGTCCATAAAGACATGGATGAGCGAGTTTGGTGTGGAGGAACTTGACTGGCCTGCACAGAGTCCTGACCTCAACCCCATAGAACACCTTTGGGATGAATTAGAGTGGAGACTGCGAGCCAGGCCTTCTCGCCAACATCACTGCCTGACCTCACAAATGTGCTTCTAGAAGAATGGTCAAAAATTCCCATAAACACACTCCTAAACCTTGTGGAAAGCCTTCCCAGACGAGTTGAAGCTGTTATAGCTGCAAAGGGTGGACCAACTCCATATTAAACCCTACGGATTAAGAATGGGATGTCATTAAAGTTCATGTGCATGTAAAGGGAGGCGTCCCAAAACTTTTGGCAATATAGTGTATTTCCACAGTTTTGGAGAAGACTAGAAATGTGAGAACGTTCCATAATGCACCTAAAAATTTTCTTGCCTCCTGTCATGGTTAGTGACATGCTGAGTTTGTTGGCCGGTGTCTTAGTGACTGATGTGTGTGTGTGTGTGCGTCAGGTTTAATGTGTTGGCGTTCTCTGGAGGTGTGCGGATGTGGCAGCCGGCCCTGGTTGAGTCCACTGAAGATCTGTGTACGGAGGCAGTGCAGTGGTTGAGTCAGCTCAGCTCACATGGAGCTTCCTCCACACTGCAAGCACTGCAGGTACTCACCGCAACACTCACAACAACTGCCTTTACTATTATTACATTGCTTTCTGGAAAACATGAGTGTAATTGGTCAGTGGCACTATTGTGTGCTCTAAGAACATTTTCCAAACATTTTGTTTTGATTATGGAAATGTTAAAATTAGGGATGGGCATTTTTCAGAAATACTGTATTTGAATGTTTGGACGCATAAAAAAAACAAATATTTGATTATTTGTTTTATTTAAAATTTGGATGATCGGATCACAAGTGGACAAGGGAGACACATTCCTGTTTACACCTAGTGTTTTAATCCATCACTATAGATCACTTCTGTCCTGATTTCTTCGAGGGGAGGGTCTATGGCGCGCTTCCCATAATGTTACGCATTAGGTCAGTACACGGAGAGCAGGCGGTCTTTCCATTTTAGACCCCGTTTACACCTGTATTTAGCATTGTCCACTTGTGATCCAACCGACCAAAACGCATCTTAATACCAGAAGTAAACAGGGCCTCAGTTGTTCTTGTGTTTGTAAATGTGACTGTATGTAATGCTATTTTGCTCCAGACAGGCTGTGGATTGGCAGATGATGTTGGTCTGTATCTGATCTGTGATGGAGGATGTGACTCCAGCCACAGTCTAATACTGACAGAGACAGAGACACTGAGAAAAGAGAAGCGCTTCACCGTCCACACCGTCGCACTCAACTGCCATGACAGGTCAACTCTGATGCTGTCTTTGTATTGATTCTTGGTCAAGATTCGGGACATTTTTTGTCTGCTTCCATCACAGAAAATGTTACTTTGGCAACAGATTTTGTTTTATGAATAAATATGTTTTTTATTAGAATGGAATAATGTCTGTGTATGTAATAGTGAGTCATAAAGACACCTAAAATCAGTGACATACTGTATGGTGAGTGATTATTTTTCCAGCCATTCTCACTGATGCTTCCAAGACTATCACAACATCCTTGCAATTTTAACAAGTCCTCGTGTTTCAGCCAGCTAGATTGTACCTTAATATCATCTGACTACATTTTCAAAAATCCTATTTTGAGGGGTCTTTTACATAACACCATTTTCAACTAAAAACAAAAAACTTTTTATGTGTTTTGGCCTTTCATTTACATGACAACGACGTTTTGGGGGACTGAAAATGCAAACTTTTGAAAATGGGTTTCAAAGTGTATGTTTTTATAAACGATACCGTTATTGTCTCCGTATAAACTACAAAAACGTGAATTTGTGAAAAGGGTGACGTCATGTGTATTACATGTTCAGTCTATAGGTGCGTAGTGTTTCTTTACAAAGTGACATCGCCACCTACTGGCCTGGCATAAATACAGAGATTTTAGTTGTTTTCAAAGTTGCTTGCAGTTAGTAGAATGTCTAAAGTGGACTATTTGTAACAGAGGCCAGCTAGTAGTCGCTGTGCGAGTAAACCTCACTCCTCTGATCTCAAGAGTGACTGACACTAGAGGTTGCAGCCTTTAGCCTCCTTGGTAGAGCGTCCAACTCCCAAGCCAGAGACCCAGGTTGGAGGCCCGCACAGAGCAGGGCGAGTAGGACCTGGGTAGAGGGGTTACATTGATGCCGTGACCCGGATGGGAGTGAGGTTTAAGTGAGTGTAACGGAGGCCAGCTAGTAGTCGCTGTGCGAGTAAACCTCACTCCTCTGATCTCAAGAGTTGCTCTAGTGACTGACGCTAGAGGTTGCAGCCTTTAGCCTCCTTGTTAGAGAGTCTGACTCCCATGCCAGAGACCCAAGTTCAAGGCCTGTGCATCACGGGGCGAGTAGGACCTGGGTAGAGGGGTTACATATTGAAATAAAGTGTGTTTCTGCAATGGAGCTTGGAATGTATATGTTATAGTGTATGTATTAAGGTGATTTGTAAAATCTGTTTATCATTTTAATCTTTTTGAACAGATCCGGCAGTGAGTTTCTGAAGTGTCTAGCCCATAAAACAGGAGGACGTTTCCATCAGGCTCCTGACGACACGGATACGGCTCTTATCAGAAAACTGCTGTCAGACCCCTGCAGTGCAGTACGTATATGCTGACTTTTAAGGGGAAGTACTCAACATTTCTTTAATATCAATATATTGCAGGGGTATGTGGTTTTCAACACGTTCAAATGTATTTCTGCAGATTCAGTGTTATGAAATGATGTGTTGATTCTTTTATGTCCACAATCAAAGGACACAGTGCTTCCAAAATTTGAGGGGGATGATCTAAGGAAACTATCAGAGGAGATTGAGAAGCTGAGATTGTTCCAGAAACAAGCTAAAGCTTTCAGGTTTGTGACTGTGTTCATTCAGGCAACAGTGCTTCTGCTATGATACACACGCCAAGTGTTGATGTAATGGTTGATGTTATTGTATACTTTTTAACATGGTGACTTTTGTTTTCGTAGGGAAACTATTTTGGGGTCAAGGAACCTGGAGGGAATGTAGACGCTGATCTCCACACCTATTCAAATCATGACAGCTTTATTTATTCAGAATAAACTACTCTATTGAGTCAAAAGTGTGGTTTGAGTAAATATATTGTTTCACTCAACTATCTATAATATCTATAGATAATTGTGTGTTTCACTCATTCGAACATCTATAAATAATTTCATAAGGCCTAATGTAAAAATATTTGTTAAAGGTGCAATATGTAAGATTTCTGTCCGCTAGAGGTCGCTAGAGGCCTATTCAAAACAAAGGCGTAGCTTGATGATGCCAAGTTTGAGTGCGGAATCTTGGGACATGTGGTCTTCACATCACAGCCGGTGGAAAAGAATCGGGATAGGACTCGGGCAGAAATCATGTTCATGGATGTGATTATTAACGTTACTGTAGTTTGAAGCAGAGCAGGACCGAGTTGTTGTGGGAGCTGAACGAGGCCGCTGGAGCGATTACACAACACACGCCTCACAAGCAGCGGAACTTTTATTATGCCACAATCGCAGGCGCCGCTTCCGCTTTTCCAGGCAAGCATCCGGTGTCATTCACTTCCAGTTATTTTACCTGTACAAAAACTACCCATTTTGCTGCTTTGTATTGCAAACTGGTATCATAAATACTGGTTTGTAGTGCAAATAGTTTTAATGTTTACTGCACTTTGTTTTTCTTTTAGTTTCTTACTTATAGCAGTTAATAAATTGGAAGTTTCGCACATTCACAGAAATTTATGGGGGACAGAATACTTTAGTTTAGATTAAACTGGGCCCGGCAAGGTAGGCTGGTGGGATGCTCTAGCGTAATCACACATCTCACTTTGCATTATAGTCATTACATAGGCCTACATGAATTCCAGTATCATACAGTTTGTGCCACGGTATTACCATCTGACAGTATTTTTCTGTGAGGGGAAGTATACAAAGTATATTAGCATATTTCTTTGCTATTGTGCATTTGTGATGCCAAAGATCTGAAACTTGATAGATAGATAGATAGATAGATAGATAGATAGATAGATAGATAGATAGATAGATAGATAGATAGATAGAGGTCCATGTTTAAAATGAGTAGTGCTTTTAATATTAGTTACTTTAATATATTTACTTAAGTTTTTTTTCTAATAAGCTACTTGTCAATTTCCATAAAAGTAATCTTTACTTTTTTTTTTTTAAATATGACAGATGAAAACTTTATACAGCACTGTAAAATGCATTAATAATATGCTTTTGCAGGAATATTCAATGTATTATAAGTTTGAAAAGTAGTTTTGTTTTCACATTTTATTATTTTGAAATTGTTGGATGTAAAATGCATGAATGAATTACTGAAATAAAGCAAATGGCATGCTAGTGCTCATTGGCTGCTGTGTAGGTTGCGCGCACTCGCTGTTTTACGGTAACGCGCTCAGGTGAAGCGCAGGTGATTGACAGACGCAGAACACCAGAGACACTAGCGGGATGACGCGACGCGCGCGCAGCTGATGGACACAACACATATGACCAGTGACTGACAGGTAAAGCTTCGTTTTAAAGTTTACCAATCATCAAAAAAAAAAAATGCAATGTGAAGGTGCGAGGAAAGAACAAGTGGGACATGCAAATTTAATGACATTCTGGGACATTCTGGATATTATATCAATTGCATTTCAGCCTAATTACTGCTTAATCTATTGCTATTTTCTACGTTTTTCTTCGATGCGGATAATGAAACGTGCATACTTGTGTATAAAGCAGTTAAATCGATTATTTTATTAATGCTATATCGGTATATTGGAGAAATGTGTAATAGGCTATAGTTTCCATTCTGGGTCACACTTTATTTTACCAGTGTTCATGTTTCCATCTACTTACTAATCACAAAGTTAATTCTAATTAACTAAATGCACTTGGTATTTCTTTCTTTCTTTTTTTTTTTTTTTTTGCACTACTTGTAAAACGTGTAACATGAACACTGTATTGTAATATAGAAAATTAAAATGTTTTGGCCTACAGAATACTGACTCAAATACAATTTGTTGAATGATGTTTTTCTATTCGCAATGTTTTTTGTTGTTGTTGTTGTTGTTGTTTTTAATATATACCCTTTTTAATCAACAACAAAAAAGTCACTTTATCATGGCATAAATATGTAGGCTATATATGGTTTGATATACTGTAGAGCCATATCTTCTAATACTAAAGACTGTGTGCAGAATTTTAGCTGGAATCATAATATGGAATGCAACAAGAAAAAAAAAAGAGGAAAAAATCTCTGAATCAAATACAATCTTACAGCTTGTCTTAGAATTTTGTTAGATATAGGCTTTTATCAGAATATTTGTCTTACTGGAAAGTTACAGTAAATTGCACATGAAACTGTAGATCCCTTTACTGTCCTACAGAGGCATTTATTTCTGTTAGACATGATGAAAGTCCTGTGGTGTGTTTTAAAGGTTTTGTTTTTGTCTTATGTTGAACTTGTGAAGCACTTGTCAAATTCCATTGGTTATTTATTCTAAGTTTTGTATAACCTCCTGCATCTTCCATTTTTTTTTTCTTTTTGCTTGTCATTCAATATTGTTCAACATCAGAAAAAAAAAAAATAAATAAAAAAATACTTTTGCTCATTGAATAAAATCAATAAATGTGTTGACAGTTTAAAGTGTAGACAAAATATTCATATTTTATATATTACACATTCATGAATTTCATTTCATTACATAAAATAAGAAAAGTGTAACTTTTCTTTATTTGGCCAGACAATGAAAGTTAAAGTTAGTTCGTCATTAATTACCCTCATGTCGTTCCAAACCTGTAAGACCTTCATTCATCTTCAGAACACAAATGAAATATTTTTGATAAAATCCGATGGCTCAGTGAGGCCTCCATTGACAGTTGGGCGATTTCAAAACACTGCTTCATGAAGCTTCGAAGCTTTACAAATCTTTTGTTTCGAATCAGTGGTTCAGAGCATGTATCAAACTGACAAAGTCATGTGATTTCAGTAAACGAGGCTTCATTATGTCATAAGTGTTTCGAAACATTTAGTTTGATTCACACTCCAAACCACTGATTCGAAACAAAAGATTTGTAAAGCTTCGAAGCTTCATGAAGCAGTGTTTTGAAATCGGCCATCACTTGATATTGTTGAATAAAGTAGATATTTTGGTTTTTTTTGCCACACAAAATGTATTCTCATCGCTTCATAACATTAAGGTTGATCCACTGTTGTCACATGAACTGTTTTAAATGTTTCTTTAGTAGCTTTCTGAGCATCTGAAAGTGTTAATTATCTTGCTGTCAATGGAGACCTCACTGAGCCATCGGATTTTATCAAAAATATCTTAATTTGTGTTCAGAAGATGAACGAAGGTCTTATGGGTGTGGAACGACATGAGGGTGAGTAATAAATGACAGAATTTTCATTTTTGGGTCAACTTACCCTTTAATGGGCTCCAGTGTTGTTTTACAACCCACTGATTTTTACTGTATGGACAAAAAACAATTGAAACATTTTTCAAATATCCACTTTTGTGTTTCACAGAAAAAAAGAAAGTCATAGAGGTTTGGAATGGCATGGGGTTGAGTATATGATTTTTAATTTTTGAGTACAAGTGATGTTGGATCATTCTAGTGATGATTTCTGATTAATTTTAAAGTGTAAATGTTGCTATATTCAAAAAGTATAGCAGTGTGTGAAGACTCGAGCAGTTTTTGGTAAGGGTTTCAAAGCGAGTGTAAGGAAAAGTTTGGCATCAGCCTCTTTACATGGAGAGGTGAATTATGCATTCATTCACTCACTCATAGGCAGATCTGTTTCACTGCAGCCGCTCATTCATTAGACTCTCACTGTCTCTGTTCATCCCCAGACTGGACGCAGTGGAGGTATCTGAAGCCCCGTGTGCATTATGAAGCAGAGCAGGTCCTTGTGTCAGGTGGAGCAGCTGCCCTGTGCATGTCTACTGGACTGTCGCCGGCAGACCTACAGCCGCAGCGCCGCCGCTGCCCCCATCAGACACAGAGCCAACGGGGCGGTGGGCGCCTTGTGCAACAGCCCCAACTGCGTGGTGGCCGGCAGGCTGGAGAGCCCAGAGCAGGGGCGGTGCGGGGCCGGCAAGGTGCTGGTCACCGGAGGGGCCGGATACTTCGGATTCAGGCTGGGCCGCGCTCTGGCCGGACAAGGGGCCACGGTCTTACTGCTGGATCTCCACAAGCCGCCCTGGGATATCCCAGATGGAGCTGTCTTCCAGCAGGTACAGTGAAACTGGAGAGGAGAGCATTGGGTTGTCGAGGGGCTGTTGGGCATCGGGGCGTAACAGAAGCAGGTGGGTGCCAGGTGCACTGCTGAGGCAGGACAGCAGCCTCCGGTTTCAGCAAAGGTCTTCATGACTCTTCACCGACGCGCTCGGATGTCTCGGAGAAACCGCTCGGCTCCGGGAAGAGCCGCGAAAGTGAATCTGAAACTGCCATGTAAAACAGTACTTGACAAGGTTTCAGCAGGTTTTCGCAGTTTATGGTGTATGATAGTTATTGGTTTAAATCAGTGGTTCTCAACTGGTGGGTCGCAGCGAAAAAATGGTCTAATCTTACAGCAGAGGGGAAATGGCTTAATGCAACTAATAATATCATTGTTTATAGTTAGGATAGCAAAATAAAGGATTTCGGTAACACTTTAGTATGGGGAACACATATATTCACTATTAACTATGACTTTTCCATCAATAAACTCCTAATTTACTGCTTATTAATAGTTAGTAAGGTAGATGTTGTTAAGTTCAGGTACTGGTCATGCAGAATAAGGCATTAATATGTGCTTTATAAGTACTAATAAACAGCCAATATTCAGGCTAATAAGCAACTAGTTAAAAGCGAGATTTGTTCCCCATACTGAAGTGTTACCAGATTTTCCATATCCTTGATATCAAAGATTGTGCGTTCAATCAAACACCAACATGGTAAAAGCCAAACAAGTTAGACAGATGTACAGGTTGCATGACATGTTCTCGTCCTTGAAAATCATGAACAAATCTGTGCAAAAAGTGCTCTTGCAGAAGTGCCGATTATTCCTGCCGAACAAAATGTGACCAGTGAAATATTCTCAAATATTTAAATAATTTAATTTCAAGCGAAAATTAGAAACCAAAATTGACAATTTTTTGTATTCAGTTCATGTCCCATTAATAATTATTGGAACTTTGCGGTTTTACATGGTAATATGAATAACTTTTTATATGGTAATAATAACTTGCATGTTGAATTTGAGGGATGTATCTTTTGTACCAGTGTTTTTTTTACTGAGTTGCCACTTGATGTCCAATGTAAAATCTGGGCTTTGAAGCAAAACCAGTACAGAACCAGTACATTAGTGAATAAATTTACATGATCGATGAGGATACAAAAAATCGTAAGTTTCACAGATAGCACAGATATACAATGTTTAGTTTTCATCCAAACCATCATTTTGGTTGAGATTGACATTTCAGTGTTTAAAGTATATTGGATCAGCATTGAAATTGCATTGAAGTTTCTTGTAATCTGGGATATGTCTACATTGATCTAGAAACATTGTCAAAAAGTAATCTAAAGGTTTTAGGTAAATTGTTGTGGTTCTATCAGGTCAAATCTTGATTTTCTAAGCTAACTTATTTGGAACCGCAGTCAAGAATAATGTGAATATTCATTTCCCGTTTAGTTGTTCTAGAATCTAGACTATAGTTTCTTATGTTTTAAGTATATATATATATATTTATATATATATATATATATATATATATATATATATATATATATATATAAAATCATATACTGTAATGGGAGACTGTAAAGAATGATTTCTGCACAGATTGCATTCTTTTGCACATCACTGCGATTGAATGGCATTATTATGATTCAGTACATTTGTGTGTGTTTTTCTCCCAGATTGATATCCGGGATTATGATACCCTGTATAAGATCTGTGCAGGAGTGGACGTAATATTCCACACCGCTTCCTACGGGATGTCAGGTCCTGAGCAGGTTAGTGAATGTAACATGCATCTAATGAGAGCTCGGGTTGTATTAGAATCGACTAAAACACTGAGACAGATTTCATGTAACATTACTTGAGTCCCCATTTTGCATTACAGTATATTAATATTTACATGTAAAACATTTTAGTGTGCATAAAACAGGCCATATCACATCATTCGGTAGCACATTACAATAAGGTCCATTAGTTAATGTATTAACTAACACGAACTAACCATGAGTAATACATTTGTTACTGTATTTACTAATCTTTGTTAATGTTAGTTAATAAAAAAATACAGTTGTTCATTGTTTGTTCATGTTAGTTCACAGTGTATTAACTAATTTTAATAATGTATTATTAATGTTGAAATTAACATTAACAAACATTAGATAGATAAATAGATAAATGCTCTATAAGTGCAGTTCATTATTAGTTCATGTTAACTAATGTAGATGACTAATATTAACTAATGAACCTTACTGTAAAGTGTTACCCATAATTCTTTTTCTTACATTCTTTTATATGATGGATTATAATAGTTTTAAAGTGAAAAAAGTGTAAAGTTGATGTGCTGATGTAAGTTTGCCATAATATCTATCTTAATTATCATTTTTTACTTTCCCCAATGTATGTAATTGAAATCAGTACAATTCTACTTTGCACACTTTTCATAAAACCTTTTTAAAAATCATATTTTCTATCAGTTTTACATTTGTGAGTTCTTTTTATAACAAAGAATTGCCTATTAATTAATTAATTAAGGCATAGTTGTTATAGGCTGTAATAAGATTAATTTGCTATGATGTGATAAATGCTTTATGTTTCATTTTTGAATTTAACATCTATTATTGTTGCATTTTTATATCTGAGTGTTTAAGGAGTGAACTGCTATCATAACATCATGAAGTTAAATACACTGCTCATGTATTTTCTTGTTCTACAGCTGAGGAGAAAGCAGATCGAGTCAGTCAATGTTGGTGGCACGAACAATGTCATAAACGGTGAGCTTTAAATATTTATATCATTTAGTACTGTAACTGTTAGGCCTATTATTCAGATGAGTGTTTCTCACTAGAGCTTGTATTCAAAGGATCCAATGGTATTTAAAATATTCCCCATTCGCTAGATTATAAGTCCTTCTAAGATACCTTCTTTTGACCAAATTCACATGCAAAAGAAGGTAATCTTAGAAGGATTTAAGAAAGAAATATTTAAGAAAGAATAAGAAGTTTAATATTATTTAAAGTATGCTGTAAGCGTTTACCGACCTGGTTTTGGTTGGCGTGTTGTAGTGTGTACGGAGCGGGGCATCTCGAGACTCGTCTACACCAGCACAGTGAATGTGGCGTTTGCTGGCAGACCCATTGAGGATGGAGATGAAGACTCGGTTCCCTGTGTGCCGCTGGACATGGTGAGATGCTGTGATTTATCTTGCATTCAGACAGTTTCTGAAGTGCTCATGTTGGTACATCAGGAGGTTTGTTCAAAATTGAGACTTGTTTTTTGAACACCAGCCACCCCGGCTCCTGCTTTAAAGTGCAAGGTGGGCCAAGTGTAAAAAAAGGAGCAGGTTTGAAAAGGGACTATTAGTAACACTGCTATGCTATTTTTAGAAGCACAACGTACATGTTTTAATGCGTCTGCTCATTTTAGAAAATTCATTTTTGTTTAATACTTCAAAATTATGTCAACTATTACTATAATCTATAGAAAATTATGTTCTTTTATATCTGTTTGGGGTAGGGATTAAAAGAATTAAGTTTTATAAGTACGGAATGAATGACGACGGGCCGTTATTAGAAAAATACACCTCGGGTGTGCATTATTTTTTGCATTATATTTCAATGGCCTGGAGTCAATTATTCTGCTTATACTACGGTTACCACACCTCAAGACATTGTTCCGATGTTGTATTTTAAGACATTTGTCAGGTTTTTGTCCTTATAACATCTTGTGTGTTGGACTTGCATCTCATTCCACACCTCCGTTGCTCTTTTCAAAACATAATTTTAGAGCTAGTAACAGAGTCTTGAGATAGCAGACTAATGCATTTATTGGATATAGGAGATTGGAATTATTGGAGATTTGTTATTGAAGATTGGAGTTATAGTGATAGATTGATTAAGCCTGTATGAATTACCTCAGTCGGTTCACTCTCTCAACAGTGTTCGGCAGCAGCGTCTCTATAATAAGTTCACAGTAATGTTACTCCCTCAATACTAAAAAACGTCAATTAATTTTGCAGATGCAAAACTGTTTTATTGATAGGTCGCAGGGCAGTGCTGACAAGAATTTTCTGTGCATGTGAATGTTTCTGTCTGTGTATCTGTACTGTATGTGTGTGTGTTTGTATGGATGGGAGAGCTGGAGAGAGTGTGATTTTCATAGATAGTGATACATCATCCGAATGAAATTAACAGGTTATTTAGTTTTACAGCTTGTTATATGATTTCTTGAAATCCACCAATTTTGTGATAGGTTGTTATTTAGTGTGGGGCCATTGTGGGCCAAGCTCCTGATTAGGTGAGCCAAGCTCCTTGTTGGGTGGGCCAAGCTCCTGATTGGGTGGGCCTATCTCCTTGATGGGTGGGCCAGGCTCCTAGTTGTGTGGGCCAATCACCTGGTTGGGTGGGCCAAGCACCTGGTTAGGAGGGGCAAGCTCCTGGTTAGGAGGGGCAAGCTCCTGGTTAGGAGGGGCAAGCTCCTGGTTGGGTGGGCCAGGCTCCTGATTGGGTGGGCCAAGCTCCTGGTTGGGTGTGCCAAGCACCTGGTTAGGAGGGGCAAGCTCCTGGTTGGGTGGGCCAGGCTCCTGATTGGGTGGGCCAAGCTCCTGGTTGGGTGTGCCAAGCACCTGATTAGGAGGGGCAAGCTCCTGGTTGGGTGGGTCAAGCACCTGGTTAGGAGGGGCAAACTCCTGATTAGGTGAGCCAAGCTCCTTGTTGGGTGGGCCAAGCTCCTGATTGGGTGGGCCTATCTCCTTGATGGGTGGGCCAGGCTCCTAGTTGTGTGGGCCAATCACCTGGTTGGGTGGGCCAAGCACCTGGTTAGGAGGGGCAAGCTCCTGGTTAGGAGGGGCAAGCTCCTGGTTAGGAGGGGCAAGCTCCTGGTTGGGTGGGCCAGGCTCCTGATTGGGTGGGCCAAGCTCCTGGTTGGGTGTGCCAAGCACCTGGTTAGGAGGGGCAAGCTCCTGGTTGGGTGGGCCAGGCTCCTGATTGGGTGGGCCAAGCTCCTGGTTGGGTGTGCCAAGCACCTGATTAGGAGGGGCAAGCTCCTGGTTGGGTGGGTCAAGCACCTGGTTAGGAGGGGCAAACTCCTGATTGGGTGGGCCAAGCTCCTGGTTGGGTGGGCCAGGCTCCTGATTGGGTGGGCCAAGCTCCTGGTTGGGTGTGCCAAGCACCTGATTAGGAGGGGCAAGCTCCTGGTTGGGTGGGCCAAGCTCCTGGTTGGGTGGGTCAAGCACCTGGTTAGGAGGGGCAAACTCCTGGTTGGGTGGGCCAAGCTCCTGGTTGGGTGGGCCAGGCTCCTGATTGGGTGGGCCAAGCTCCTGGTTGGGTGTGCCAAGCACCTGATTAGGAGGGGCAAGCTCCTGGTTGGGTGGGCCAAGCTCCTGGTTGGGTGGGCCAAGCTCCTGGTTGGGTGGGTCAAGCACCTGGTTAGGAGGGGCAAACTCCTGGTTGGGTGGGCCAGGCTCCCGATTGGGTGGGCCAAGCTCCTGGTTGGGTGGGCCAAACACCTGGTTGGGTGGGTCAAGCACCTGGTTAGGAGGGGCAAACTCCTGGTTGGGTGGGCCAAACACCTGGTTGGGTGGGTCAAGCACCTGGTTAGGAGGGCCAAACACCTGGTTGGGTGGGTCAAGCACCTGGTTAGGAGGGGCAAACTCCTGGTTGGGTGGGGCAGGCTCCTAATTGGGTGGGCCAAGCTCCTGGCTAGGTGGGCCAAGCTCCCGATTTGGTGGGCCAAGCTCCTGATTTGGTGGGCCAGGTCCTGGTTGGGTGGACCAGGCTTCTGGTTGGGTGAGCTAGTCTCCTGGTTAAGTGGGGTATGCTTCTGATTGGGTGGGCCAGGCTCGCCCTGCCCCACTGTGGAGCCAGGCCTGTTCTAAAGCCTTTTTTGCAAACCACAATATTGCGACATTAAACATAAATCTTAAATTGTATTACTTGAGCTAATTAACATCTGAACTAGGAGAAACTGCAATCTCTTAATGATATAATCAATTTTGGTAACACTTTACAATACATGTGCACTAATATGCACTAATTCATTCTTGACTAATGCACAGATAATCATGAGTGAATGTATGACTCATGAAGAACTAAACCATTCATAAATGACTGTCACAATAGCAACTAATAAAATATAACTATTATAAAACTATAATAAAGCTAATCTAATTAATAGATTGAGTAATATATGAATTGGGTCTATTTTTTTAAAACGTGTAAAAAACATCACAAAGTTAAATTTAAATATAAGCACCCTAATACGAAAGCAAGAGCACCCTCAGTTGATAATGTAATAATATCATACTGGCTAAACAAATTTGGCAAGCGCTCCATGTGTTTTTGTGTTTGCACTCTGGAGAACATCAAATGTTTCTATTTACAATCATGTTTGTTGATCTCTTGAACGCAATGGCCAATCTGAGGTGTTTAATTTAGTCAGAATCGTTTCACTGCTTAAAACACGGAGCCATGGTGATGCAGCCTGCCTTTGAAAGCGGCCTTCGAATTGGGATGCAGCTCATGTGAATACCGGATGCAAGCGTCACGATTCAGCACGACACAACAAAAGATATAAAGAGGAACTCATTATAATCAGTGATGCTGTCTTCTGTACACTGGATGTACTGATCTGTTACATCATGATTATTGCGATCACAGGCATCAGAAGTGGATGACTTTCACTAGGGATTACCGTGTCATGTTGAAGTTGACTCGTGCTTTGCTCCTGTGTGCTCCGGTTCACTGTCTCGAAGAACAGTAGACTGAAGTTAAGGAAGGTTAATGGAATCAAATTAGTCCATCCGACACCTCACTCGTGTGATGCACTGAAGTGCTACACAAGTCACCCGCTTTTGTCTGCCCAAACTTCATACATGAATACATAACATCTGATGAATCATACAACGGTACAGCTTACACACTCAGATTTCACTGGCGCTCATTTTCGGCCGAGGTTATGTTTGATGACTTTCACAAAGGGCTGAAACAAGCTATTTACTAGTTTATTTGTTTGCTTGTTTATGAGAAATTATTTCTATGGAGTATATATGCATTTTGTTTACCATACTTTTTACCATGCCTGGGCACAAAATTGTAACCATATTGATAGCCTTTATATAATATATTGTGGTTTATAGTGTGTTTTGGTCAAAGATTTAAAAAATAATTTAAATTTATCAAATGAACTGGACACTTTATAATCTGAGCACTTTTGATATCCTATATTTCATTTGAGGATTACACTAAGTCATTGTACAGTTTACAAATGATCATCAGGTCTTGTCATTTGTTTAAATGTGATTTTTTTTTTTTTTGTTCTTTCTTCAAGCACATAGACCATTACTCCAGGACTAAAGCCATCGCTGAACACATGGTGCTCGCTGCCAATGGAAGATCAACAAAAGGTACGGAAATGGAAACGTGTTGATCTCTGAAGTCAATCTTGTTATTGCGCACAATAGCAATAAGCGCAAGTGGTGTCATGTACCCTGATCATATTGTGTGTGTGTGTGTAAATGTGTGTGTGTCCACTGCTGATGAGGTACTGAGGTAATGGCTGCTATGGTAATGACCACAGCCTGCAACCCAACCCAACCAGACCTGCTGACACTGTTTTAAATTTAGACCTAGGCCTAACAATAAAACCCAGCACGGGGGAAGCTGTGTGTGGGCTCTGTGCTAATAATCGCACACCTCCTTACAAAACACAAAGTGAGAAACAACTTTTTCAGGAACATTGCAATTTAAAACAGTCTGAAATGATATTATTAGATGTACATTTTATTATTTTTTCTGGTTTATTTGGTGAACTCTTCCAGATCAGCATTAGATTTCTTTGATGATATGACAGTATTGGCCAGTGCGGCTTTTGTGGAATTTGGTTAAAGTTAAGCATGAATGGCAAACTAACTTATCATGTAATTTCTATATAATGTAATTTCTACTGAAACATGTATATTATGTATTTAAATTTAAATGATGTACACATTTGTAATGATGAAGTTGCAGTTCATCCATCCATACTTACATGGTCTTTATTTGGACCAATTTTTAATTAATATTATACCATTTGCATACTTTTAAGTCTTGAAGTACACTACAAGTGCACATTCAATACATTAAGCACGCTACTTTTTCATAAGAGAAAGCAATGGTACTTGTATAATGTAATCATTTAGTAGCATAGTAAATATCAAAATATCATAGCATTCATACCATGGTACAACCACAGAACTCTTTTGTAAATGTTATATATCTCTCTAGCAGCACATGATGGCAGTATTGACAACGTAAAAAGTCTCATATTGGTTGCTCACTAGTCAAAACTGGATATTTCAGAGTTGGTTCAAAGAATAAAATCTTGTTTAGATTATATTTAGGCATCTAATGATATATTTGTGAATATGAAGACATAGGTCATGGATAAATTGCTTATAATGTTGAGGTATTATTGTGATAGGTGGTGGTCTTCTACAGACATGTGTCCTACGCCCCTCTGGTATCTACGGTCCTGAAGAGAGGAGACATTTGCACAGGGTGATGGTGAGACCACTCATTCCCCTGTTTCATTTTCACACTTTATCCTCTTTTACGCTCTCTCTCTCAGATCTCTCTCAGATCCCAGACAGTTGTACTTTGCAGGCTCAGCTGTGCCAATGTGCCGAGAGCTGTACAATATTAATGGAGTCTGTGAGAGGCTCTTGTTACAGCATGTGTTTCTGCTGTGCCTGTACATACAGACACATTGCTGTCTGTGCTTCTGCTGTCATTCTACATGCAAACATATTTCTGTTTGTGCTTCTGCTGTCACTACATACTGACACATTTCTTTGTGTGCTTCTTTTGTCATTCTACATACAGAAGCATGGATTTGTTCCTGTTGTAACTCTACATACAAACATGACTGTCTGTGCTTATACTGACACGTGTGGCTGTGCTTCCTCGTGTAATCTCTACACAATTAATCTTGTATGCTACTCACCCTCAGTTAAGGCCCTGCTATACTCAAAGTTCATTTTCGCTGTTTGATTAAGGGTAAAAAGAAGTGAGAAAACAGCATTTAAGAAAACAGCTAATCATAGCGATGTGGATATGTTTACATAAGCCCTGCAATTCGGCCATCCAGTCAAGTCACATCACTTTTATTTATGCAGCACTTTATACAACTTCATTTTCTATGATAAAGAAGCTATAAAGAAGCCCCAATCCACCTATGGGAAGGGCATCAGCACCTGACCTCTGCTGAAGCATCCAATTGCACCAAGTCTGGCTTGACAGATAGGTGCTACCTTTCCTCAGAGAGCATGTTTGCTTCTCGTGCAGCAAGCAGGGCAAGCTTGGTGGATCTCCCCACTCTATGTTTCAGAGAACTGGGGTTACAAACAGTAACCTGTCATTCTTTCATTATCTCATGTTCGAGATCCCATTCCCACCATCCATATCCCACCATCTATGGGAGATATGGACTGCTTCCTGGTTGCCCAATACACTCACAGTGAAGCCCTGAAAGCTAGAGGATGGTCACCTGAGAAGGTGGTGCTTTACATGTCACAAAGTAGCAAACCACACACAAAATGAGGGTACAACCTCAGCAAAGAAATTAATGAGATGTGGTAACATGCATACATGAATAAACCTGAAAATGCACACACTGATGAAATTTTTGGTGTCAGGTGAGGGTACAGTGACATGCTTATTGACATGAATAAGCTGACAGTCCATGCTTAAAATGGGAAAATGGTATTCATTGTGTTGGGTTAAGGGGCTCAGATGTTTCCCAGGGGCTCAAAAGGCTGTTGAGACAAAGGCTCCAGCACCATGGAGAGTTCCCACTCTGGAACTGCTCTTCTAGGGACTGGAAGGGAATGGAGAGCACCCTTCATAAATCTACGAATAAGGGGGTGTTGCCCCACTGTAGCGCCGTCAAACCCAACATGACATGCAGCGATAGCAGCTAAATAGACGTTAATAGTAGAACATTTTCCACCATACATAAGGTCCTGCAAAAAGCTCAAAATATTAAGCCACTTTTCCACCGAAATTACCTGGAACAATTTGCACCAGGAACTCTTTTTCCCAGGCACTTTTTTGCCCACAGACCTGTTGCTGTCTGCATTTCCATCGAGGTCTAAAATATCGTGAAGATTAAGTCCGGTGACATAGGACTGCGTGAGACTTTTCAGTTCCAGCTGGATTTCGTCCTCTGCATATAAGCTTAATAAAGCCTGAACCTCATTGTTGGTCCATCGGTTGTATTTTTAAACTCCATTGTTGATTCGAATAGCAAACTCTAATTACTGCATGCACAGCAACAGACTTTTAAATATGGTGGTTGAAATAAAATGTTGCGTAGAGTCAATCAATCAAAATGCTATGTGAACTCAACCAATCAGCATGTTCAGCGCCCAAGTCCTACCCCCGAAAGTTCCGGAACTTTGAAAAAGTAGTACTTTCTGAGAGGGAAATTTTTACCCGGAACTTCATTTAGAAATGAAGGTTTCCCTGTTTTCTTGGGACAAGAGGTCTGTTTGTAATGGGAGGAGCGCACAGAAGAGGACATACAGAAGAGGGATGATCTCTGCCAGCCATGGTACTTTGGGCCATCTGGGTGCTATCAAAATCAGAGTTAGGCTTTGTTCTCTCACCCTTACTAAGATAGGTGTTATTAGGCAAAGAGGGCGGAATGTGTAGAGCAGCATGTTGGGCCATGGATAGGCCAGTGAGCCCATGCCAAGGGGGCATCCTCATCCTATAATGAGAAGAACATAAGACAATGGGTGTTTTCATGCTAGGCAAAGTGATAGATGGCTGCCTGGCCAAATCTCCTCCACAGCAGACTCAGTACCTGAGGGTGCAGGTGCCAATCTCCGTAGAGTGGGTTCCCCCTCGACAAGAGGTCTGCACCACAGTTCAGAATGCAAAGAACATGGGTCTCCTGTAATAACAGAAAGTGCTGCCTGTTCCATATTAACGGCTTGTGAGCTAGGCCCCTGTGTGCGCACTGGCGTTGCCTTGTTCCCCGTCAGAGTCGGACAATCCTAAATCGATGCACTGTGTATTAGCCACTTTGAGCCTCCGGTGCCAGAACTTTAGCGAGTTGAATGATGAGGGCGTCACAAGCGGCCAGACAGAATCATGACTGGTTGTCCCCGGGTGTAACCATTGTTGATTTCGAAAGCACCATGACGAAAAAACAAAACAAATTAAGATTTCAAATGGTGGATAGCCGAAGGACAGGGCAAAAAAAGGCAAAGTAAGAGGTGGGCAGTCTAATGGAAAGTACGAGCGTGGGTGGCTTTTAGGAAAAGGTCAGCTAACTTGGTTAACAAGACAAACACCTCTGGCGGAGGCTGATCCAAAGATGTGTCCAGACAATCGTGAAGTACATAAACCAACAAGCTGTGAATAAAGTTATCCAGAGGTCGCGAGAAGAATGTCAACTGAGGAAAGGTAGTGCTTGCAGGTGCTTTATGCACTCTGGTAAGGGGCGGTCCCTTACCTGGCATTGGGCACGCACTCCTGTCTGTCAAGCCAAACTTGATTCAGTTGGATGCTTCTGCAGAGGTCATGATACAGATGCCCTTCCCATAGGCAGATCTTGAACACAAGATGATGAAAGAAAACTCTAAACAAACTTCTTTTTGGCCTAATTTTGTTCAAAATAATGCCACACTTTTTGTTTTTTGCTTGAAGGATATTGGGGCATTTAGAAGGTGTTGCTAGCTCTGTAAAGATCTTTTCATTGTAGAATGCAAAAAAAAGGTTTTATTATTCTCTTCTCAGGTAAATGTGGAGAGGAGGTTGTTCAGCTTTTGTTTTGGGGACCCTAATGCCAAGATGAACTGGGTGCATGTGGATAACTTGGTGATGGCTCATGTTTTAGCAGCAGAAGCCCTCACTGCAGAAAAAGCCTTTGTGGCGGTATGTGTGACATGATAGAGATTTCTCCTTTTTTATTGCAGTATTGAACCCAGATTATGTATAATGTATTTATTGCTCATTTGTCTTTTTTTTTTTTTTTTTTTTTTTTTTTAGAGTGGACAGGCCTACTTTATCAATGATGGGGAGTCCGTCAATGTCTTTGAATGGTTGACACCTCTGGTGTGTAGCAATCAATCCAAGTATATTTAATTAACCCATATATATTTGAAAGATTTCTCTGTTGTACTACAATTATTTGCTATTTTAAGCAGCTATACCTATATCTATTTCCAGTTTGAAAGACTGGGTTATGGTCGGCCACTGATTCACCTTCCTGTGTTTCTGGTATACTCAGCAGGTGACTACAGTGAAATTAAAATTATTATTATTTGATAAACTGTTGTTGTTGTTGTTGTTGTTGTTTCAAGTTCAACTATCAATCTTATTGTTTATTTATTTTTTAATCACATTTTTGTACCTAGAGCTTGAACTGAGAAATTAATTTGTTGAACTTTCTTGTTTTCTCCAGCAATTCTGATGGAGCGACTGCATGTGACTCTGAGTCCTATACTGGAAATCCCATTGATTCTGACAAGAAATGAGGTAAATTTGTTCTCTCCAGCCTTCATTACATTATGCAGTTTGCTCTAATCACTTTTTCCTAATAAAGTTGTTCTGATGCCATCTTGAGAGCAGTGTGAAATTGCATTCCCCTTCCACTATTATAGGTAATTAAACTCCATTAACAATCAGAGAACTTAGGATAGAGAAACACACCCAGAGGAGCTGTATAACCATAGTAAAACCATAGTAAGATTAACCAATATTAATATGTATACTGAATATCAACAAAATTATATCATGATAGAATTTAATCATTTAAGTTGTATAGCTTACACTCACTGGCCACTTTATTAGGTACACCTGTTCCAGCCAATCACACAACAGCAACTCAGTGCATTTAAACATGTAGACAGGGTCAAGATGATCTGCTGAAGTTGAAACTGAGCATCAGAATGGGGAAAAAGGTGATTTAAGTGACTTTGAACGTGGTTGTTGGTGATAGATGGGCTGGTCTGGCAATACCACCCACCCACCACAACCACCAAACTGGATTGTTTAACATGGCAATGAGTTCACTATACCCAAATGGCCTCCACAGTCACCAGATCTCAATCCAATAGAGCACCTTTGGGATGTGGTGGAATGGGAGACTTGCTTCATGGATGTGCAGCCGATAAATCTGCAGCTACTGTGTGACGCTAGTATTAGTGCATGTGCAATAACTATAGCTTGTGTGGCAAGCTTAGGTTACCATCAGCATATAGGTACTTCTTTTAATGCTTCTGAACATGCACAGAAGCTCTAGTACTCCTGCACTCAACATAATGAACATAGAGTTTACATTCTATAATCCATCAGATTTCATAAATCATATGAGCAGGCATCTGTAACTATGAAACACAACAGTCTGCATGTGCCTCCTCTATCTGTTTAAATATCACAGTGGATTCTGGGATGTAGTAAAGGAAGACAAACAAGTTGGCATAAAGTTTGAGCAAGAAACACTGGTGGTGTGACATGCATTAGTCATGAGAAACAGAAGCCACGGCCTGAAGGGGCGATTCTGGTCAGATGGCGGCAGGTTTGATGATTGCTTTGTGAATAAAACATGAGACACCAGCTCCTTGCTGGAGCTTTAGGTTTGAGATGGACAGGTGAAGTGCCACTGAGGAAAGATACACACACACAAGCACACAAACCAGGAAATGAGTATGTCAATCACAAAATGGCAATCTCCATCCCAGTTTCTGATCCAAATCGTACACTATATAATATATACAGTGGCACCAAAACTACGCATCTGGACATTTAAATCACACTTTTCCAAGTGGTTTGGAAAATTATTGGATCTATTATTTTATCATTTGGAACTAAACAAGCCTCTGTTTGGTTTGATATTTTGTTAAAATGCAGTGATATTCATAGTGTGGCTTAAGTGTCCAAATACTTTTTGTGGCCAACATATATCTATATATATATATATAGATAGATAGATAGATAGATAGATAGATAGATAGATAGGTATATACATAGTTCAATGTGTCATGTATTACAAGTATACATTCTGCTCTGTGGTGTTCTGTACACTAGATGGCACTAATCTGTTTCATAGCATGATCTGTTCACACAGCACAGTCATCTCTAAATAATCCAGATGTGGGAATTTACGTTCTGAGCTTTACGTTCTTTGTTATCAGAACAAAGATCTACTCCTGTCTTCTGGCAACTATTCCTGAGTTTATGCTAAATTATGTATTAAACTGATCTGACTAACCAATTAGTTTGAACTGTACCCTGTAATGAAATGTTATAGAAGAAGGTCTCTAATTTGATTTGATTCACTTTTCACAATACATATTGTTTCAAAGCAGCTGTACATCCTTGATTACAATATAAGATGAGGATAATAATACAATAAGAGGAACATTTTTGAAAGTTTCATGTGTCTATCCAAAGTTGCCTTCATCTGAAAACTTTGCAGTTGCCCGAACAGTGTTTCAAGAGTGCTGACACTGGGACTTTTCAGTGTTCAATGTATCTCTTCACTTGTCTGTGTTAACACTTTATTAGGTAGGCTACACCTTGCTAGTAGGGGTTGGACTTGGACACCTTTTTGCCTTCAAAACTGCCTTAATTCTTTAGGATGCATATCCATAATGTGAATATCCCATTCCACCACATCCCAAAGGTGCTCTATTGGATTGAGATCTGGTGAGTGTGGAGTCAGGAAGAAAACAATTCAAGAAAACAGTTTGAGATGATTTGAGCTTTTTGACATGGTGTGTTATCCTGCTGGAAGTAGCCATCAGAAGATGATACACTGTGGTCATAAAGGGATGGGCATGGTCAGTAAAAATACTCACGCAGGCTGTGGCGTTTTAGTGATGCTCAATTGGTACTAAGGGGCATATTTTCACACTTTGGGAAAAAATATTTTAAAAGTTTTGTTTTGGTGAAGAAAAAATAGTAGTCAGGTGTGTAAATAAGAACAAACATGCAAGTGGCAAGCTATGGTTAGGGCCCGCTTACCCGATTTTCATCTAATCTGTTGATACTACTGTGGAAAAATAACATCACAAACATTCATTAGCCAAGACGATAAGCTTTATTATGTGTCCCCTGTCACCCCGCACACACTTCAGACGGCTCCTGGTCTAGACAGCAGTGTGTTGGGTCAGGGGAACCGACTCTGGCTCTCGGCCCAGTGGAGATTTTCCATGTAGATACCCAATCTGAAGGCTGGTAAGGGGAGAGAGACTGTGGGGGCATTTTATCGTGCCAGGAGAGCACGCGGGTACAGAGCCACTCAATGTAAAAGTAATGCCAGGTAAAAGGAGGTCATTAAAGCCATTAGTAAATGTGAAGGCCTCAGAATCTGATCTGTGAAGTCAAATCCAGAGCCCATCTCTCAGCGTAGTGTTCAACTTCAGGGCAATCTGACAGCGACACCTGTTAATGGGATAGTTCACCCCAAAACCTAAAGTCTCATCATGTTTTAATCAGTTTCTACAACTAGAAAAGTAGTCAATTCAAATAACAAACATTTTTTTTAACTGAATGATTGCTACAAACAATTACAGATCCTTGTGAAAAAGAAGTACACTTTAGTGTACTTTTTAAAAAAAGTTCTTATTAAATACCTATTTACTATTTTGCAAGAATATACTTGTGCGAACTGAATGTAACTTTTTTTTGACATTTAATTGCATGTTGTTTACAATTAAATGAAATTATAAAACGGTTAGTTCCTGTCCTTGATTCTGATTGGTCAATAGCTGTTTTATTCATGATAAAACACGGCTATGACCGCTTCACCCAACGGTTCTGTGTATCACTACACCCTTAGGAACGTAAACTGTATGTTCTTAGTTGATATTGTTCATTGAAGCTTACTGTATTATGTAGAAGAGTATTGTGAGAAAAAGAGAAAAAGAGTTTATTAGCTGCATTCACATTTAGCATTTTCCTTCAGGTCAGTCCTATGTTCATAATTAAAAATCTGTTTAAATGTCTGATGTATTATCTTGTCCTTTTAACAGTTAAGGGGTTTTCCCGTAACTGACAGCGCTAGTCAAAGCATTTGTCAGTTGCGTCTTGTTCCATGTTCACAACAGTTCAGTCTTTTCAATGTAAAAGTCTTCGCTACTGAGTGACACACTCATAAAGACAGTCTTTGCCGCCATCTAATGGCGTAATAATGTAACTTCTGTTGCTGTTCACGGTCAGGGACTATTTTTTTCCGGCGGAAGGAAGGCTTTTAGAAAAAGTTTACTTCATGAAAGTTGCATTGATACATATTTCTGGCTTTAATATTTGTATTGTGTGGTAACTGTTTTATAAAAGCAATAAGGTACTCGAGGCTGGTGCTGTATCGTGAATAAGTCACAGCTGAAGGGGTTGCAAGCAACGCTCTTCAGCTGTAACTTATTCACGATACAGCACAGCCTCTCAAACCGTATTGCTTACATATATTCTTGTTTAAATCCATATTAAATGTAATTAACTTATGAGTGCTTTTTGACCCACTTAAGTGGGACTTAAGTACATCTTTGTCATTAAGTACATCTTTGAAATTTAACTTTGAAGTTACTGCTGAATGTACTGACACACATTTAAGATAAACTAAAATATATTTTAATTTAATTTTTATCATAACTTGTATGTCATGTATTTAATATATATTGTAATAATGAAGTTGCAATTTAGTACATTTAAAATATATTAACTTTAAATGTAATATCAAATATTACTACAGTTAAAATTATAATCAAGTACTTTACATGTGCTTTAGTATGTGTGTCAATGCATCAAAATAAGTACTTTAAAGCACGACAAACGATTTTTGAAACAATTATTTAAAATGTCCAATTTAAAAGTAAAATATTTAATTTAACTTTTGCTTACACTTTGGTTACATTGTACTTAAGTAATATTAATTAACCACTTGTACTTACTATAGAGTTAATGTTAGGGTTTGGTTTAGGGTTAGCTATAATTATGCTTAATTTACTATAGTAAGTATGTCACCTTAAAATAAAGTCTTACGTAACATTTTAACAAAAACACTTTAAAAGTTTACTTATGTGTGTTCAGAAAGTAATAAAACAGTGGTCTTAAGTGGTCTTTTTTTCATTATATTTTCTGCAAGTACAATGTTTTTTATTTTATTTCAAATGTTTAAGATTTTTAAGTAGCTACACTGCAAGTGCACATTTAATACAATTAAGTGCACTTCTTTTTAACAAGGCGAAGCACCAAAGTTCTGCTTTGAAAGCTTGTGTCTCTGACATGTACAGTAGGTGAAAGGATGTGACCTGTGTGTCTGATCTGAGATCGCAGACACATCAGTACTATCATCTCATCTCTGTCTCAGATGAGGTTGCTATTAGCATGTTGACCACTCCTGACACGACCGTCTGACCTCTGCATCCCTCGCAGGTGAGAAGCATTGCTGTCAGTCACACCTTTAAAATCGAGAAGGCACAGCGAGAACTGGGCTTCATTCCTAAGAAGTACAGCCTGACCGACTCTGTGGATCAGTACCTGCGGAGCCGACCGGCACGATCAGCCGCGTCATTTCCCAACACACAGCACCTCTTCCTGCTGCTCCTGCTGCTTCTGATCGGATTCATCACCCTCATGATCTGCTCTGCAGCCTGGGAATAATATGCCTTAACCATTCAGTCTCACTTGTAGGGTTTGAACTAGGGCAGAGCGATATAGAGAATTTAAAATGACTTGGTTGGCAATATAAAATGACACAGCATTGTGAATATTACAATATAATACAATTCATGTGTCCTCATAATCTTTAATCAAAATCACTTCCCCTCCCTCTTGCAGCGACATCTCTTCTCTGATGATGCGATTACTGGCACGAGGGCGGGGCAACCTGTCACTCGCATGAGATCCACCAATAGCAAACCACAACCATCCAATCAATTTCCCAAGGACAAAATCAAGTCCCGCCCTACATTTGTTCTTGTTCAAGAAGCCGTTACACTCAGATATAGTAAGTCACATAGGGAAGAAAAAACTATCGCAAATTCCATTTCATGCTGACTTTGTACCGTCCACTTCAATGAACCAATTAATAATTTGCTCCATCACTAAAACAAAATCATGCATAATTATTGCTTTTTATTACTGCGTTTTGTTATATTGGTGTGCATACAAGTTAAATTTATGAAATATCATTTAAAAACAGAGTGGAAGACATGCATTGATTACTTTAAACAAAATGTTAACTGATTTACTTCTTGCGTTAAACATTTTGAATCTAATAGGCGACACTGCGGTTTGGTTCAGATTTTGTTGGGATTACAAAATTATTTTTTTAAGCTATATCGCTCACCCCTAATTTGAACCTGCAACTGTGTTGCGGGCTGCATTTCTCCAATGCATCATAAGCCTACATAAATCATAGAAAAATTGCCACCAATGGTCTTTATGATCAACGTAGCTCACGATGCTTTTGAGAAACGCAGTCCAGATCCGATCTTTAACTACAATGCCACACCACCTCAGAAACAAAAATCACTGTATCATTGTATATTGGACATGATCTATATTGACAGATTTAAGGGATGTGATTTAGGCTATGTGTAAACTTGAAATATAACCTGCAGAGCTGCTTGGGAACTATATCACTCTCTGACTGAGAGAAATAAATTGCTAGTAGATATGTTCTAAAATGATGCTAGTTAGTACTTAGACAAGAATTTATGTATTTGTAGGTCGTTGTTTTTTTTTAAATATAATATTGTCTGCAGCCCATGCATTCTGATTATTTTGGAATAGGTAAGAACAAGTCTAAAAACAGCAATGTGATCTTGGCAGACAGCAATTTTTGATGTGTACATTAAGCATGATGTTGAAAAGTTATATCACTGAGTTTATTTTTCACCTAATGGTTAAGATTATTTTCCCATGGTCTTCCATATAAAAAAAGTGTATTAATAGTTGCACTTCCTGAATGTGTGCATTGCAAGAGGAATGTATGTTTATTTCAGCATACACTATATCTTTATATACATTCATATTCATACTTAAGGATATTCAGTTATATTTTGTTCAGATGACCCAGGATAAAGACCTTTTTTCTCTACCTCAGCAGAGAAGTTCAAATATTAAATGTCGGTATATTAAATGTCGGTATATAAAATGTCGGTTACACTATATTTTACAGTGCTGTAGTTACATTGTAATTACTCAAATAAATACTGAGTACTATTAATAAACTACATGTACTTACTATAGAGTTACGGTTAGGGTTTGGTTTAGGTTTAGTTACTTGTAATTATGCATAATTTACTGATATTACTATATAAGTATATGTAGTAACGTGTAACTACGGCACAAAAATAAAGTGTTACAAAAATGTCTTTGAAAGTACAGTTTGAAAGAAAGTATATTAATACTAAGACAGAGAACAATGCTGTAGGTAGACAGACACAAAGAAAGATGTATTGTCTTTTCTGTTATCTCTTCTGTCATCTTAGTTTCTATCACTTGATGAACCCTGTATGAACTGTGATGGTGTGTGTCGGGGGAATGAGTGAGATTATCACATCCTCTAAAGTGTTACATTTGTGTCATAAGTGTTCCTATTTCAAAACACAAGCAATGTAAACTCAGATGACATAGACGTAATAGAATGATTGGAAATAATATAAATGTTCAAAGTGAGATATTTCTGATTCCCCCTGGTTTCTGTAAAGGTTTAGAGCAACTATATTTAACATTTTTGCAGTTAAGGCATTTAAGCAGTAAATGTATGCCATGCGTGGCGTTCATGAATGCCAATGAAATGTTTTATATTCTAAAGCTGTGCTTGTAACGGCAAGTGTACTCTTATATAATCTTTGATTTTGCTTTGTACTTTATTGGACAGTCCCATGTATGTTGTCTTTAGGACTCTGTAGGTTGTTTTTCCATGTTGTATCGGTTAGGTTTTTGATGGCATGTACAGCTGTGGTATTAGACAAGTGTTCAGCAGTTTTTAAATGAATAAACTGTGCTGTGAATCCTCTTGCTATTAAAATATTGCATTATTTTATGATTATCTAGACGTTAACCTTAAAGGTGCTCTAAGTGATGTCACGCGTTTTTAGGCCAAAACATTTTTTGTCACATACAGCAAACATCTCCTCACTATCTGCTAGCTGCCTGTCCCCTGAACACACTGTAAAAAAACGCGGTCTCTAGTCGCTACAAGCTCTGAAAACGGCAATAAAAACACACTGGTGCAGCCTGGACCACTTAATATAATAAACATGCTCCAGCCAATAACCGACAAGAATGATTTTAAATGCGCGTTCATGACTGTTTCAGGAAGCACGGATGGGAGGGGAGGGGAGGAGGAGGAGGGAGGGTCTAGCTAGCCTATGTTTTGTTTGACAACACTAAGAACGTCAACAGGAAGTTACTCCACCCAGGATCGCTTAGAGAACCTTTAATCATCTCATCAGTATTCCCAAATAGACCAAAAGGGGGCACCAAGAGTCACAAAATAATGCGCTCTAAGCGCTCCATAGAGTACCTCAGAGATTACGTGTTTTTGTAGGCAAAAACCCGGAAGCGAGTTAGCATTTTAGGACTTCCGTTCCATCGCCCTAATGTCGGGAGCGAATTTTTTTAATGTGTTTTTGCTAAATCGCCTGAAATAAGGTTTGTGGTTAACAAAGCCTCTAAATATTCTCACATTTTGATCTATGACATAAAACACACCAGTTATAACCCACTTGTGATTTTTTTAAACCTTTATTGTGTCTTAAAAACGGCGGTTGCTAACAAGTTCCTAAAAGGGACTGCTTCCTTTGGCGGGGACTTTAGACATCATCATGACAAACAGGACATTTGGACAGCATTTCTCATGAAAAAGTAGATAAGTATTCATACACAGCGCAGATCATAATCAGTTGTTTTTTTAAATAAAATTTGAGAAAGCTTGGTGGTGGTGACATTGGTGGTGTAGTCTGTTTATAGCCTACCGTTAGCCTTTTATATCTGACAACTTTATTTAGGCTTCAAAATGTGTACATGTTGTGTTAACTTGTAAAGATTATCTTGATAGACAAAACGTGTAAGTGTCATAACCCTTTGTTAAACACAGAGCTTATTTTTTTGCGATTTTTCAAAAGACTGGGGGGAAAATGCATAGGCTTTTGATCGAGGGAACCCATGTGGCTCTGCGTGACTGTGAGGATGTGGTTCTCTAAAAAACTAAAAAACATAGAGATTTTCCTATTGCTCATAAAACATTCACTACTAGTCTTAAAGGTGCTACAGAGGATCTTTTCGTCGACTGAGAAACCAAAGACTATTAAGGCCTTTGCACACTGAGTCCGAAATTTTCGCATGCGTTTTTTCGTATTCGCAATCCTAAAAATTCGTCATGCACAGAGACCTTGCACACTGAGTCCGATGCGTATTAATGAATGCGTTGCGAAAAAAATCGCAAAACAAATCGCAAAACAATACAAAATGAAGACTTCAAGCAGCAGTGAGCACGAGTGTCTCCTCTCTTCTTAAAAAGAGAAAAAGAAAGAGGAAATATTGGGTCCATTAAATCCCGAGATTGCATAGAGAGAAAGGAGAGTTCACCTCATCAAGGAGCTGCGGGATTAACCGAGCGTTTCAAAGATTACTTCAGGATGTCAGTGGCTCTGTTTGATGCTTTACTACTGGCACAATATGTCTTTATATTCGGTCTCTGTGTATTCCTTACGTTGTTTGTCATTCAGTGCTGCTGTTTTGTGCTGTAGACGACGTGCATCAACTTGTCAGATGGCATTCTGGATTTTTGCGTTCACGTACGGTGGCTCTGAATTGTCAAAACGTCTCTCAAAATGTGTGCCACGGATGCGAAAAACACAGAAAATCGAACCTGATCCGAATATTTTTTTGACGGACGAAAGTTTCGGAGGCAGTGTGCAAACGCGATTGACATAACATGAGGTCGAATTTATTTTTTAACATGCGAAAGTTTCGCATGCGAATTTCGGACTCAGTGTGCAATGACCTTTAGTGAGTTTTTGAAATGAGCGCATGCAACAACCCCCCTCCTTCACAGCTCATTTCGAGGGAACGCCTCCCAAAACTCGTGCACAAGTATTGGAACACGAGTGTTTACCACCGGCATTCGCTGTGTCATGTTCGTGGATTCATTATGTCGGACTCACCGCAGGTAACTCATAATCTGCAGTTGTTACTCCTGTCTCCTGACAAAAACATTGCATGCTGCGCCTGTGGAGTGTGGAAAGTTACTGGAGCGCGCAGCCGCGCTCGTCTCTCACAAGGAACGTCATGGCATTGATTGACAAGCCAGAGGGCCAGTCGTTTACGCGATGATCGCGTAAACAATTGGCTGATGTTTTTAAGGCCCTACCTCGTGCACAGATGATGTATATTAATATTATTCCTTTCAGTGCACCTAATAAATAGTCTTTTATCAGTTAGTAAAGACAGTTTCAAGTAATATTGCAAAAATGTATAAAACAAAACATCCTCTGTAGCACCTTTAAGAGATATAACCAGTTTAGATGGAAAGGATCTCAAGCTGAAGATGCTACAGTGGATCATTAATAGACATGGTACTTCCTTGAAAACAAATTCAGCGCAGCAGAACAACCATAATAAAATGATGCTTCAGAACAGATAATGCTTTACAATGAACTCTGTTAGAGAGTTACATGACAATTTATCTGTTCAATAAAATAACCTTACTTACCTGTTGAGTAATAAAAACACCATCTCTGTGTCGCTTTTACATTTCAAATCCCTTAGTTCTCGCCATCTCTGAAAAAGCCAGGCCATCCTCATTTTATTACGAGCTCTGTCAAGTTCTCTTTTAGCCAGCAGACTCTCCTCTGTTTGACGTTTGATTAAAACAAGTGAGTCGCCAGAGGTTGGAGATTTAAGTGCTCCATGACAACCCTTTTCACTCATTGTGACAACTAACTTATGCCACTTCTACACCATCCTATTATTGTTACGTTGGATAGGTCATGAATAAATAAAACCAGAACATTACATAATTGGTTCATTCATAGAGTTTTATTTAGGCTACTGGATATCTTGTAACCCAAGAAAATTGTTAGTCATGCCATTATACATACACAGATCACAGATCTTTAGAAAGGCATTGGTCTAGTCTATTGCATATTCAGCACCAGTAATAATCAGATTGTGCATTCCTTCAAGCATGTCAAATTTTATAATCTTTATAAGCAGTTGACAACAGTAATAAATAATGTAAAAAACTAAAGTCTTTTACTAAAAACAATGAACTCCAATTCCAGATTTATGCATTTATGCTGAAACAATCATCAACTCAGGACGGAAGAGGTAACAGATTCAATTTTGTACACTTTCAAAAATCTAAACAATTTTCATATGGTTATTACAAATTGATTGTTTTATCTGCAAGTAAATGTTAGAAAATTATTTACAGACAAGATATTTGGTCTGCATTTAAGATTAAAATCGGGTCATTGTACTATTTTTACATTTCGAGGAATACTGCTTAAGTCAAATTTTTTTCTCTCTCGATCACCTCTCAAGACCTATATTTCTGCTGCACACTAACATCTGATCATGTGCACTGTAGCCTTCTAACACAACGCTAAACAACAAGCATATCATTCTGCAAAAGTTTGGCTGCTATTTGAAAGCGAATAAACTTTTGCGGCAAACTTTTGTAGCTGCGATTCAGTAGCACCATTTTGCTAAACACTGAAATGAAGCAATAAGTTCAGAAATGCAAAACACCACAGTATATTTTTTTCTTCCTCATGACAATATTCAAATATTTTTTTCTTTGTCAGGACCAACTCATCTTTGAACATTTGTTTTCTCTGCCTGCTAATGAAGACATCAGTCAAATCATATCTATCCGTCTGTCACTTTCCTAGACATCTATGCAATACATTGATCCAAAAACTCCAAGCCTGCTAATACTGTCATCTCAAACTCAGGGCATTTAACAGCTTCAAAATGTTACAAAATGAACATGGTTGATCCTGATTAAGTATTAAGTAGCACATGGTTTGCGTTTTGAAATACAACAGTTATCAAACACATAAGCCGGTAATAATTAGGTATTGTTAGACCAACTGTTAAACCACACTGACCAGAAAACTACTTACATCATAAAACGTCCTACTTTGTGCTGGTGTAACATTTAAGTAACTCAGTCAAAGCATCTGTTCAATAGCCTACAATCCTTGACACAAAACACCCTCATTCGGTATATTTCCAAGATTTTCATCTCCATCAAGCCATCGGTAACATTCAAATGTTGACCTAGACCCACAAGCGAGATAAAATTGAAAAACAGAATGAATACCAAACAAGAAAATAAATAAAATCTCTGAACTACAATAACGAATAAAAAAAAAAAATTAAATAAAAATAGAAGTAAAAAAAACAACAAACAAACAAAACAAAAACAAACAAAACTGACCGTAGGCCTGTCTAAAGTGCATAGTTTCACAGTGGTGTTTACATGAACGTCAAAACAAAGTGCTAGAACTTGAGCGAGTGTGTCTGCTAAACATTTAACTGTGATATGCGTAAAACAAACTATACACACAAATTCACGTGAGAATTTCAAGCATATTGTTTACATTTACATGAGCTAATTCTAACTATTTTGCTAGCACAACAAACCACTGAGGTAAACTCTTAACCAGACAATTTATAAAAGCAGCAAATTGTATTGCTCAAATACAAGAAAATTCAGTAATGTCATTGAAATCACATGCAGGATTTTCTTTAAAAAACTGAATATTGCTTGTGAAATTTCTAGACACTTGAAATATATGGCTACATATTGTCCTACTAAATTTCCTTAAATAATTTTTTTTTTTTTTTTAAAGTTTATCAGATGAATCTCACGAAAACATCTGGGCCATATTTAAAAAAGAAAAGGAGAGGCATTTCCAGGAGAGGAAATTAAGCCTATTAAGCCCCTGGTTTCATTACTATAATTTAGCTGAAATTAGCACAATAAATATTACTTTGATGTATAAATATGAGTTTTTTTAATTATAGAAATGGTGCTTAATTGTCACGAAAATGTCCTCTAAAAACAGGCTTAATTTACAATATAATTTAGATTCTGGAGTGAAACTTCTCCCTCTCTTTTTGTGAGACTCACCCTATCAAGCATGGCATTTACATTAAGCTAGTTCATTATCTGTGTTAATGGTTAGTAATAACTATTTAGTCTAGCTTCTAAAACATTGGACGTTGAAGTTAAGTCTACAAAGACGTGGTTCCACGAATTCAAGAGGTGCTGTAAACCCAAAGCACAGATGCACTCGGGCATCAGGTATGGCTGTATCGCAGAGGTCCACACGTGTCAAATCACTGGAATAAGACTTATAAATGTACAAAAACACCCTTTAAGCCTGCATTCTGCAGTTGCAGGTTGTGGATGTGGACGGTTTGGTGTTGTATTTTGTGTATAGGCACAGGTGTTATAGTGCAATCAACACATACACACAAAGACTATTAAATCTGTCGACACGTCCTTCAAATCACATTTGGAAGTGCAAAGCCCCAGATGACTACACTGAAGATGTATAATACTGCCAGCTCTGCCCGGGCCTGTTCTCACTCAGGTCCTCTTTGGTTTTCTGAATGCAGGTGAAGATCTCTTTAAAGAGGGCCTTGTATTCTGGCTGATGGAGCTCATCTGTGAGGCAGACGGTCTCTGTTGTTGTGGTGGCCTGACTTCTGCGGCGTTGCGCTTGGACTGTGGGCGTCTGCACAGCCTTGTGGCTGAGGCTGTCTGCCCCCTGCTGGCAGCGGCGGAGCAGCTCTTCGTACTTGACCTGTAGTGCGCTGTACTGCGCATCCACCTCGTTGAGTAGCGAGATGCCGCGCTGCTTCACCGCCTGGGCTCGGCGGATGCATGTGCGCTCGTGTCCGCGCCGGATATCCTCAGCTCGAGTGCTTTTGACGTAGCTCTCGCTGCTGCAGCGCCGCCTTCCCTTAGGAAACTCTGCCTCCAGCCCCTCTTCCTCCTCTTGCCCTGTCCCCACCCTTTCCTCAACACCAAAGAAGACGTTGTCGGGCAGCAGCGCATCTGCCAGTCTTGCACCGGATGACTCGGAGCGCCACAGCTGCCGCAGCTCCTCCACCTCCGCCTCCAGCTCAGCTTGCCGACGGCGCGCTCCCTCCAGCAGACTCAGCCGCTCTGCCAGTGCACTGTTTTCTTGCACAGTCAGCTCCGTCTCGCGCTCGGCCTCCACCCGTCGGGCTCTCTCGGCCGCCAGCTGCAGCTTGAGGTTGTGGAGGGTGTGCTGCAGGGTGGAGGTCTCCTCCTCCTCCTCCTTCACGCGTCGGTCATCCAGCGCAGGCCAGGACTTCTCTTCATGCAGGCTCTCTGAGCTCAAGCACCTAGAAGACAACAGGATCTTGAGTCCACTGCTTTGCAACATCAACCATTTCTTCAGGAGTGTTTTTTTTATAATGGTTCCTAATTTTGTTTTGGAGAACTCCTACAATAGGTTTACATGCATCCAAGTACAAAAAGAAAACTAAATTACATTTTCTTATAATATATATTATATACATTTCTCATAAAATACATAATACATATACTTTGCTCTGACTGGTCAGATGACCTGGTCTGTTGTGATTGGTCTACTCTGTTCTGATTGGTCAATATAAGAAAAGCATAATGGGGCACTATTATTTTGTTTTCTGCAGATGCATATGAAAAAAACCTGTTGCTAATTGCATCACTGGGCCTGTTACAGACCGTTTACTTCTCGGTTCATTTTAGCCTCTCCAGCAGAGTTGGATTAGATCAGGGATTACTGGATTATGGTAGAAGGGCCGGGTCAGATTATGATGTCTGGCTTTGGAGGCCCTTAAGATGCCCAGTCAGCACGTACTAACACTGCAGGTGGGCGGAGTACACAGATCAGAGGAGGTCATCCATGAGCTGGACATCACAGAGAAATGACTACTTCAGTTAGTCCTACATGGGTTCAGGGGATCTAGTATAATTACAATCCCTACCGAAGTTAAAGTCTCCATTAAAGTGGTTTGACGTACAAGAATAACTTTCCAGAATGGATGTATTGCCTACTAAAACAAGACATTGGGACTGGGCTTGTCCTTTAATTAGCCTTAAGTTTATGTTAAAGCTGGGCAAAACCCCACCTGACATCTTGTACCATGAAAGAACACACTTTTAATTCATTTTGAGGATTTCTCACCATCATCAACTCAACGCTAACATATACTTTACATTTTTCCTCTACTGTACATGCAAGATCTTTAGCACAAGTCAAACAAATCAGGACTTTCCAATGACATGTTGAGACATGAGTGCCTGGCCGTTTACGTGATGTTGATGTGAATGATAGGGATTTGTTGGCATCATTTAGCTCCAGACTCACTTGTCTTGTTGCAGATCATAGATTTCTTTCAGACAGGACATGCTTTGGGCACCAAGGCTGCGGCGCACAGCTGCGAGATCTCGCTTGGACTGAGACATCTTCAGTTCGTCCACCTGCTTCTGAAGGCCCTCCATGTGAGTCTGCAACCCATCTATGGTCTCAGTTAGACTGCGGATATAGAACAATAAAGTCGCGTCAAGAGAGGCCTCATCTTAGGGAGACCTGGCCTTGGACTCAACCCCACCTCTGGATCCTGTGCTGGGCAGTGCGGTTATCCAGCACCAGCCTTTGATTGCTTTTCTCCAGGTCTCGTGCCGCTAAGTCCAGCTGCTCATAAACTTTAGCGTGCTGGTCATTCATCTGCCTCAAAAGATCCACCTGCTTGGTCAGGTACTGCAAGAGGCAATACAGACAAGTACTTATTTCAATTATTTGCTCATCAGATCAATATGAACTTACCCACAATAGACATGGTCTAGAGCAAGGTGATATTTTGAATATTCAAAATTATATAGCTTAAAATATAATTTAGCAACTTTTATTTGGCTATAAAATTTCCCAAAGACCTGACCATTAGACTCATGATCTTGTCAAATGAAAGCGTTAAAACCAATATTTTAGTAGTGCTGCAGAAAAGACTACATTTTTACATTTGGACCCCCATCTTGGACATTTATGATCACCCCTGAAAGTATACAATAGACTTCATCATTTAGAGTAAGCTAAAGCTAAAGATACTCTAAAGCATCTGTTGCTGAACCACAGACACAAAACTGCATCAAAACTCACAAGTCACATTTCACAACCAAATGCTCTTGTCTCTGTGCAAACATTTGCCTGCTCTTTCGTAAATGTTTCACTACATGAGACGGAAGAGTAACTTCATGTAGCAATTAACCACTTCCCACTGCGTTGTCACTGACAAGTCAATATTTGGCTAAAGAGACAACATGCAAACCAGCTATAAAGCCAGGATCAAGTGAACATCAACTAATCAGCAGCTATTTTCCATTGAACCAAACATTCTGTTAATAATGCTGATGAAGTCTGCTTGAGATGTAATACTGTTTAAGTAGTACATAAAAGTATCCAATACTTTATTCAACAATAAATGTTTAAAACATTAATATGCTACATTTTTGTCACATGAACTGACTTTGCATGTGAATATAGCATTCAGTTATCATCTCAGAAATAAATGCAATTATCACTTCTGATTTTGGTAGTCCCATCAAATAATCAAAATGAAGATCATGTTTGTAATTACATTGCATTGTTGTATACTGGCAAATGTGATGGTAATGGTATTCTGTGCATACAATACATACTCCATATACACTACAAGTAAAAACAAGAATAGTACGCCATTCCAAACATTAGAAAACCAATTGCATAAGACTGTATTGCCATGCCAGGCCATTGGCCACAAATCTCACGATTGGTGTCATGCCAGACACAGATACGGTGTCAGAAATAGCAGTAGTCCTGCTGCACGATGTCCTCGCCGTGGGAAGGAGGAAAGAGGATCAAACAGGAAATCTCTCACTGTTTACGCATTTCCATAAAGTGAAAGACTAGCTGAGTTCATACGAGTACAGCGACAGTGAAACTAAACTCATTTCTGCCTTTTTAGTGGATGATCAACAGACAATGTGCCCATGGACTTTAAGATTTTAGGTAAAAAATTTCATGTAAATAATTGTGTTCTTAGCTCAAGTAACTGGTCACCATTTCTTTTAAGCTTTCCACCATTTAAGGGGCCGTATAGACGACACCATTTTTAACTAAAAACAAAGCTTTTTGGCCATTCATTTACACAACAACAGTGTTTTGGGGGGCCTGACAATGCAAACTTTTGAAAACAGGTTACAAAGTGCACGTTTTTGAAAACGATATCATTATTTTGCCCATTTACACTACAAAAACACGAATTTGTGAAAATGGTGACATCGAGCACATATGTATTACATGTTCAGTCTATAGGTGCGTAGTGTTTCTTTAGGCACGTAGTGATGTCGCCACCTACTGGCCTGGCATAAATAATACAGCATTTTTAGTCGTTTTCACATTTTGACCACATTGTTGTCTGTATGTTAAAAACGCAAAGGAAAAACTTTTTCATTTTTAGTACAATCGTTATGTAAACATACCCTAAATCAGGTTCACTAGTTCATTTCAACTATCACCTGGGTGACAAATACTCCATGTAGTCTTTCAATTAATACGAGATCATAAAACCTGCATGCATAATTATTGATCATGCCACAATGCAGGACATGTCAATGTCACAACAACCTACACAACAGAAAGGACATTTCAAATCCACATAACACCATCCATACAGCATAAGATCTGTGACAGAGGGAAGAGTTAAACAGAACAGAAGTGTGTATGTATGTGGTGGATTTTGGGAGCTGTGTGAGAAATGTCACCTCAATCTCCTGCAGCTGCTCATGATTGGTGGAGTACATCTGCTGAAGGCCCTGCTCCAGCTCATGGTTCCTGTCCAGCAAAGTCTTGCCCAGCTCAGCAGCCAAATGGAGATCTGTCCCGAACACACATGCACGCACACACAGAGAGAGAAGACAGGGCGGTAAACATCGAATGTAGACGTAGTGGGAGTTATCCTGCCAAACCCAGCAGTAGGAATGAAGAACCAGACGCCTAAACAGAGTCACAGCAAAGCTGTCCAGATCAACAACAAGTTTTCCCACAATAGCATCACTTTTTAGGGATGATTCACAATAGCAGTCCTCAAATTAGTAGTTCCTGTAGCTTGACTGCATGATTCCAGTCATGGGGTTGATTCGCAGGAAACACACACATATGCTACTAAAATGTGTCCCTTGAAAGTATTAAAGTTGCACAGAAGCATCTGCCAAATGCAGAAAAAGTAACAGTAAAACATTTAATCCAATTATTGAGAGAGAAATAAGAAAATGAAGCTCTAAATAATAATAACAACAATATATTTTATACATTTATTAGGAAACAAACATGCAAACAAAACAAAACAGGGTGCAATCTAAACAACATTACTCTTAAAGGGATAGTTCACCCAAAAATGAAAATTCTGTCATCATTTACTCACCCTCAGGTTGTTCCAAATATGTATAAATTTCTTTGTTCTGTTGAACACAAAAGAAGATATTTTGAAGAAAGTTTGTAACTAGGCCACTTTGGGGCACCACTGACTTCCATAGTAGGAAGAAAAAATACTATGGAAGTCAATATAAGTACTATCTTCCTTTGTAAATATCTTCCTTTGTGTTCAACAGAACAAAGAAAATTATACAGATTTTATACAAATTATTACTCACCCTCAAGACACAACTTGAGGGTGAGTAAATGATGACAGAAATTTCATTTTTGGGTGAACTAACCCTTTAAAAATATAGGTTCACTATTGGCATCTATGGTTCCACAAAGAACATTTAACATTCCATGGAACCTTTCTACTGCACAAAAGATTCTTTGTACTGGAAAATGTTTTTTTAGATGTTCTTCACACAAAGAAAAAAAAAAAAAAAAAAAAAAAAAAAACTGTTCTTTTTAGGGAACCCAAAATGGTGTATATAATAAACAAATACCCTACACATTTCACTGCTTATGTTACATTTTTGGACATTTGAAACCATTAAGAACAATGGTTTCCTCTTCACAGGTTTTAGATTAACCAGACAATGTTCAACACACTGTGACATGACTGAATAACCAAACATCTTGTAGTATGAAATGTTTCAGATGTATCTTCATCAGCTGATGACGTCAAGAGTGCGCATTTAAAGGGTTTACATGGGCGTGACCTTCAGTTAGACAGCTTAAACACTGCCGTATTGTCACTAACATTAACACACATTTCTCATTCATTTCCATTAATATTTACCCATAATATTTCACCTGACCTTCGAGAAAGTCAAGCTGAATCCTAGTTGATGCTTAACCTTAGCCATGTAACGTTATATCTAAGGTGTTATAGTCAGGCTTTATAAATGAAATGCATTATTTGTAATTCAATTAATTGTACAAGCAAATTTCTAACATTATATATATATAAGCTTGAAGCATTATTCGCCAAGAGTCTTACCATGCTCCAGATCCTTCCTGCTGTACCACAGCTCCTCATCATTGCGCTCAAAGTCCTCCTCTACTATCACGTCCGTCAGCATCTCGACTCCAAACAAAGCTTTAAACCGACTGAAAGCGCCCGTTTAGTTCCTTTTCCCGTTAAATTTAAGGCATCAGCGCCCTTTGTCTGATGGATAGACGCCGGTGAGCCGCAGCCCGGGCTTTCAAGGCTTCAATCCCTAGCGGTGTGAACCGGTGTCTACAGCAACGTGGCAGACTCAGCGCTGCTGGAGTGAAGACGCGATAACAACAAGAACGGATCTCCTCGCTGACCAATCAGAGGACGAGGGCGGGGACTTGGTAGAGTCTTGTGAAGGTTTACTAGTGGATGGATTCGCGTACAGGCCACGCCCACTTCGGAATACCAGGAAGTGGTGCACTGCAATGTTTTTAAAATGAGCTCAGTTGATATACTCGGTGTTTTAACTCAATGTTTATTTTCTGGCAATATTCTCTGATAGGATTTATAAACTTATAAGCTGCGACTGCATGAGTTTAATAATAGCGTTAAGTTTCAGTTTGCAGTTTGTTTGTTTGTTGTGGACAAACGTTTATTTCCAGCACAAACATCCGTCTTCGCAGCATCATGAGACACTTTGCTCATCCAGCTGCTTTGGCTTACTCCATGACAACGCTTGGTGCTGCCATGATGAACAGCGTTTTTAGTTTCTACTATGTGAAGCTATTCTTAAATAGGTACAAAATATCAGAGACCGCCTTTCACCAGTCGCAGGTGAGTTTTTACAAGTCTTGACATGTTCAGTTGAACTGCCATGGAGCTCCGTTTGCGGCTATATTAACGTTGCTGTATAGTATATCTTATGAATACCTTTCATGTGTTATTAAACAATAAAAACACCTGCAAGCGCTACTAGACTCTCTAAATAGCAAGAGTGGTAGGAGGAGCTGCCCATACTTTTAACCAATCAGAAACGGCCTCTGCCTGTCAGTCATTTCGCGCATTCGGATTTAGGCTTGTCTGGAGAAAGGGCAGTGTGGTAGTAGTAATAGGCAGTGTTGGGGGTAACGCATTACAAGTAACTTGAGTTACGTAATCAGATTACTTTTTCAAGTAACTAGTAAAGTAACGCATTACTTTTTCAATTCACAACAAAATATCTAAGTTACTTTTTCAAATAAGTAACGCAAGTTACTTTTTCACATTTATTGACTGACAGCTCTCCTGTCCCCATGTTGAGAGAAATAAAGTGCAGAGGGTGTTGTGTGCGCTGTGTGAACATGATGGTTATTGTAGTTTTAGACTAAATGTGAACATGCATTTACTTATCTCACTTGCATGAAAACATTCAGTATTCCTCAAAATGAATAAAAACAGTGAAATGCAATCTCAGAATTTTTGCAAACCTGTAATAATTAACTATATTAAATTACACAAATATACTTTATGTATTTAATCTCAATTATTAACCAATGTCTTTGCTGCTGATCTTCAATATACCTAATTCAACCATACTAATAAGCAAAAAATACTTTAGATTAGAAAGGTTTGTTTGAGCTGCGCCCTCTACTGTACAGGTGTAAATATGCTTTTCCTTCAGCCTGAGGCTTATTCATTTCACTTTTGGTGTGAAAGGGCCTTTTTGCCAAAAATAGAACTTTTTTGTTGTTATTAAAAACAAACAAACCCAGCCCCAGTGTGAAAAAGTAACGCAAAAGTAATGTAACGCATTACTTTTCATAAAAAGTAACGAAGTAACGCAATTAGTTACTTTTTTAGGGAGTAACGCAATATTGTAATGCATTACTTTTAAAAGTAACTTTCCCCAACACTGGTAATAGGGGCAGTCTAATTCTTTCTCTCTTTTAAATACTTTATTTTTTAGATTTTTTTTCTTGAACATATCAAAACCATATAAACCAACACATATTCACTCACATTTCACATATGTGTCCCTCCTGGACCACAAAAAATGGTATTTATACATCACCTGAAAGCTGAATAAAAAAGCTAATGTATGGTTTGTTAGAATAGGACAATATTTGGCCGAGACACAACTATTTGAAAACCTGGAATCTGAGGGTGCAAGAAAATCAAAGTATTGAGAAAATCGCCTTTAAAGTTGTCCAAATGAAGTCCTTGGCAACGCATATCCACTCACAAAAAAATCAATTTTTGCTATATTTATGGTAGGAAAGTTACAAAATGTCTTTGTGGAACGTGATCTTTTACTAAATATCCTAATGATTTTTGGCATAAAAAAAATCAATAATTTTGACCCATACCCAGATAGCACACGAACGTCTGCAATATGTCTGTTAAAGATCACTTCATCTAGAAAACATCTGCTGTTTACAAACATCTGATAGACGTCTTTAAGATGTCAGTTTTACATACATTCTAAATCATAAACATCTTAAAGACATCTTCTAAACGTCTATAGACGTATTGCAGATGAGCAAACACTCTAAAAAAATACATCTTCCAGATGTAAACACAGATATCAAATAGATGTCTCTGAGATGTACCTGTGCTATCAGGGTACAATGTATTGTTGGCTATTGTTACAAATATAACCATGCAACTTATGACTGGTTTTGTGTTCCAGGGTCACATATAACTATCCAATAAATAATTACACAACAGTAAAAAAGAAAAAAGAAAAATTGATAGAGAAAACAACAGTAGACTATATGTATAAAACAAAAGTGGGGGGCATTAGTCCAATAAACACCATTTCCAATTCATCACCTATTCAATCCTCTTGTTAGCTCAATTAACCATTTATCTCAATGGATCAATTCAACCACTTCCTGTAGAACCAATATAACCAAAGTATTTAATAAAAGGTTGCCATATCTCAATTTTTTTTTTCCTTTTTATTTTTTAAGGAGAATCTGATTTTCTCTAGCTCCAAATGTTTCATTATATCCCTCATCAGATTTATATATGTGGGGGCAGCTTTCTGTTTCCAGTTTAACAATATTAATCTTCATGCTAGTAGACAGACAAATGAAATCATATTTTGTCCAGCTTGTTTTTAGCTATCTCAGATTCAACAATACTTAGAACCGCCATCAGGGGATCTAGAACAATAGGCCTTTGTAATATTCTTGACAATGTCAGAAAAATACTTCTCAAGTAGGATGATCATTTTGGGCAACTCCAAAACACATGGGCCAGTGATGCCGTCGCATGCCCACTACGATCACATGAAGGGTCTACATTTGGGAATATCTTACTGAGGGGACAGTCTAATTCTATTGCAAATTTGAGCAAAATGGCTAAAACTTGCTTAAAGTCACCAATAAATCACATTCCAAAATTGAAAATGACTTCACACTAATAACAAATTACAACCATCCAATCAATTGACCCTTCGCAAAGACCTGCCCCCCTTAGTTACTGTTGCTTTGTCCGACAAGCCATGGCAGCATCACGCCTGAAAAGTACATTGCGGAGCAAAAAGGACACTGACAACACTTCGACAGATGAGACGGAGCAGGTTACTTATGATATTAAACAAAGTCCCAGCTTTCAAATTGTGTATTTTTTTAAAGAAAATCGAAAAAAAAAAAAAAATGTTTTATGGCTCTTTAATTTGTCGTGACAGATTGCTATAGCACCTCAGCTCAAGTGGCTTGTGAACCGATCATTTCTTCCTGCTAGTTAATTTATAGAATCAAATAAACATGAATGAACATCAGAAGGAATGTTGTTTCAAACGTGGAAAGACGTCAGTACACACCATTTTTCAAGTTCAAGTCCACCGAGGTTAACCTTCTAACTCTTGACTGCTTTGTCAGACAAAATGGCGGATTCGGCATTATAAATGGTTAGATTGCTTGTCAATCAAACTCCCTTCAAAGGGTCAATTCCCCATAGACAAAATCAAGTCCCGCCCTACATTTTTTCTTGTTTGAGAAGCCGTTTCACTTTCACAATAGTGAAGCAAAGACTATCGCAACTTCCATTTAATGCCAACTTTAAAGTCCGCATGAAATCAAAATTGACCCTATTTACTTTGTTAGCACACATTAGTATTGTGGTGAACAATTAATCCGTGCAAGTTAATACACGGAAAAACATTTTTTTGGTGGGTTAATCTTTAATCAAAATCTGAATTTGTTTCTTCTTTGGAATGGCGTTGCCTATGACGTCAGTTTGACGGCTTGGTTTGAATATCCTTAACCACTCCCTTCCAACTGTCAGTCTGCTGTTACCGAGGGATGGGGAGGATGTTTGCTAAAATAAAACCCTGCTCACTTTTCAGTATTTCGTTTCACTTGGAAATTCGTCACAACATTGAAGTAAAGTCAGTTCACTTGGACTTCTAAATTCAGCTTATAGGCGTGCGTCTTGTTCAGCCATTATGTTCGGTTGTTATGAAACGTGTATTGTACTGGATAAGTAAACAAACTTGAACCAGTTCAACCAGATTAGCTGGTTTAAGATGGTTTATCTGGTCTTCCAGCCAGGTCAAGCTACTGTTTAACTGGTCTTTCAGCCTGCTTTCGGACAGCTAGTCACTTCAAGGCCCAGATATACTTCAAGCGAATACAAGGAAGGGAAATGTTCTTTAGGCTAACTACCTGGCTAAAATGGTGTTTAGGTGGTTTGCAACTGCTGGTCAACACAAACGTTGAGTTTTTAAAGGGATAGTTCAGCTAAAAATGAAAAGTCTGTCACTCATCTTCCTTCGCTTCCTTTTTTCCTTCTGTGGAACATAACCAAAGATATTTTGAAAAATGTGTCAGTGTTTTTTTCTGTCCACAATGGAAAGTCAAAGGTAACCAAAATTGTTACCAACATTCTTCAAATATATATTTTTCCATAATTAAAAGTTATACAGGTTCAGATCAAATGTTCATACAGGTACAACCCTTGATAAAAGGTGTATACTTTAGCATACAAAAGAGTACCTGATTATTGAAATAATATATTTAAGTGCAAACTGATTGTAATGTTTTCGGACACATAGTTGCATGTTATGTACAATTAAATAAAAATGTATATTATAGTTTATAGCAATGTATAGTAATTTATAGTAATGCAGTTAGTTAAACTTTAGAGTGCTTTTTTGACCCACTTAAGTAGGACATATATGTATGTTCATAATTATTTCTAGTGTCTTTGAAATTTAAAGTGTACTGCTGAATGTACTGACAAGCATTTATGGAAAAGTAAACATACTTTAATGCCATTGTCATTGTAATTGCTCAGTCAATTCTTCTTCTTCTCCGAAACGAATCACATTTTTGAGGACCTAAACATGATTGAAATCTCAGAAACTTTGCACACACTTCAGATGTGGTGAAAATTTACGTCTGATATGGGTTTCCGAATTTGGTGTGACAACATTTAAATTAAGCGCCTTTGTGCTACATTTCAGGTATAAATATGAAATTCGGTAGACACATGTAATAGCTCAATGCCTACAAAAAAGCAAAATCTGTAAACCCAACAGGAAGTGATATATTTTGAGTTTTCTCTGCAAATATTTTGCAGTTTTTGCCATTTTAAGATGTTGTACTTTAACAAACTCCTCCTAGAGCTTTAATCTGATCAACATCATATTTGGTCAGTCTAATCTAAAGGCCTTTGAGACATTAAATAAGTTTTCACTAAAGGGCGTGTCCGTGGTGGCCTGACAAAGTCTGATGTTTCGCCATGAAACAGGAATCTGTTGTAACTCAGTCAAACAATGTCCGATGTGCCCCAAACTTCACATGTGTGATAAAAGTCCTGGCCTGAAGACATCTACATGACATTATTCAGTTAGTCATAGTGCCACCTGCTGGCAACAGGAAATGGCATGCTTTACACTGTAATTCATTCCCAGAAACAGATTTAAATATGCCATGAAGTACCAAACATTTTCTACCAAACGAGAAACACGTTAAATCATGCAACACTTGGCTATGTGCTAATGTTTGCGATTAACACCACAAAACAGGAAGTTGTTGTAACTCAGGCATACAATGTTCGATCTGCTCTAAACTTCACATGTTTGATAACTGTCGTGTCCTGAAGACATCTACAAGGCAATATTCAGTTATAGTCAAAGCACCACCTGTTGGCAGCAGGAAGTCTGGCACTTTGAAATGACTTTGCCATAATTCTCCTGTATTCACTCGCTTACATGCATTTAACCCACTGTCAACTGATTTCCTAAGGCCAACGGGTGGCGGTGAGCCCGGGTGCGAGGGCCCTTTCATCGCTGCTTGCAGCTTTTAAACTTACATGTAATGCATTTAAATATATTTGTAATTACACATTTGTGATGAAGTTGCAATTTAGTACATTTAAAATATATTAACTTTAAATGTAATATCAAATAACATGGTAGAAAATGTTCATTATTAGTGTGCAAAGAAGTGTGCAAATATATGCTTTTAAAATGTACTCTAAAGTAAAGTATTCTCTTTAAGTATAAGTGGCCTTTTATTTCATTAATATAGTTTAATCTGTAAGTACAGTTTTTAAAAACATACTTTTAAGATTTGAAGTACACTACAATAAAATACTGTCAGGGTTCTGTCACTTCAGTCTTGTTTATTTCTTGGTTTTGTGACAGAGCTCTGACACTCCCGTTCTTGTCGGGTTTTTGTGTGAGCGTACGGTCTCGAGGGTTCTCGGGGCTGTGCGCTCTCTTGTCTGCGTGCCTTGTTTCATGTTGGGAGCGTGGCGTTCGGATCCCGGCACTCGTGTCTAGTTTGGTTTCGGTTTCGTGTCGGGATTCGGACACTCGCGCTCCCAGTCCTGTCTTTATTGTGAGCGCACGGTTTGTGTATGTTCACTTGCCGTGCGCTCTTGTCTCATGTTTTGTGTAGCACGCGGTGATTTCCACCTGCCGCGTGCTTTCATGTTGTGGTGTTGTCTTGTGCAGCACGCAGTCGGTGTTTCACGGGCTGCGTGCTCTCATGTTGTCTTGTTTTGTGTGAACACGTGGCTTATGAGTTTTCATAGTCACGTGTTCATGTCTCGTCTTGTGTAAGCACATGGCTTGTGATTTGTCTTCATTGGCCATGTGCTTGTGTCTTTGTTTTGGTGTGAGCACATGGCTTGTCATGTGTTTCTTTGTGCCATGTGCTCTCACGTCTATTGTCTTGACCCCGCCCACCTTGTTACCTCATTATTGGTTGATTTGCCCCACCTGTCCTCCCTTGTTACCTGCCTTGTTTGCTCTCCTATTTATTCTCCTTGTGTTTGCAGTCCTGTGGCGGGTTCGTTGTCGTTTATTATGTCGTAATTTGTCATATTTTTCCTGGTGTTTCCTTTTGTCAAGTCAAGTCAAGTCAAGTCAAGTCAAGTCAAGTCAAGTCAAGTCTGTTTTCCCCCACGGGGTTGTTTTTGTTGTGTTTTTGTTTTTATTTTTATTGCTTAATAAATGCCCTTCTAACCTGCATTTGAGTCCTCGCCCTTCCATACCTGACAAATACAATACAATTAAGCGCACTTCTTTTTCACAAGGGAAATCAAACACAACATTCTCAGCACTAATGTTACTCATGTGTTTTTTAATTCAATTTAATATCCTGGTATCATACACACTATGTAACGCAGAAAAATGCTTATTTGAAGTACTATTTGGAGCAGTAAAGACCCACAGTTATGTCTCCACAGGTTGTCTATATGATCTGGAATGCACTCAATGACCCCTTGTTTGGATATTTGCAAGACAACTCACGCATGGAGTGTTGCTCACGGCGGAGGCTCTCCATTTTATATGGAGCCCCCCTGTACTGTCTGTCTTTCTTGCTGGCGTGGTTCCCGTGGAGGGCATATGAAGCAGACGATTGGCTGAGTGGCGTCCACCTAATGGTGACCCTCTGTGCGTTTGATGGCATGCTCACATTCGTGCTGTTAGCCCAGTGTGCCCTCTTCGCAGAGATCTCTGGACACCATCAGAACAGACTGAGGCTGATCAAATACAGCCAGGTGGCATCTCTGGTGGGCTCGTCTAGCGTGCTGTTCAGCGGTCTCATCTCCGCAAACATGGACAACTTTGCTGCCTTCCAGGGCTTCAGCGTGGTGGTAGCCATGTTGGCCTGCGCCTGCATGTTGTACACGGGCTTCCACAGTGAGAGTCGATTTGACAGTAAAACCTCCAAGGACAGTTCCTCAGAAAGTTTTCAGAAGCAGCCGCTCTCAGTGTCGTCTGTGATGTCCATGACCTGGCAGATCCTTACCAACAGAGACTTCCTACTCTTTGTCATCATGAACTTTTTCCAGGTGTTCTTGCTGGCTTTTTACAATAACTTCACCTTGATATTTGCGGAGCATCTCATTCCTCAGGATGTCCTGCCATCACTTGCCAAGAGCGTCATGTATGGAGCGGGATTCATCTGCCCTCAGGTGCATCAAAGTAGTGGTGCTTTTAACAGCAACTGTTAGTAATATTGTCATTCATACTTAGGGTTGTATAAACCCCCCTGTATCAAGGATAGAAGCGTTTTTATAGGGGTGAATTCAGGTGATTGGTACACTTTTTCTAAGTCATCTCAATGGCAAAATGCATCTCAATCGCCCTGAACTGACTTTAGTTCTCATCATCACTAAGGATGTGTTGACATTTTGGTAGGTTTGGTTCAATTAAAACAAACTCTGGTGCGATTGCTCTGTTAGTGCGGTTCATTTGAGTAAGGGTGTGTTCACACTTGTAATTCGGTTTGTTTGGTCCAGACCAAAAAGATAAACATTTAGTCCTGGTTCACTTAGTGTTCACATTGGCATTTTGAACAGAATCTAAAGATAACAAACCTAAAGGCATAGGGATACATTCACAACGTATATTTTGCGACAGAACTTATTGAACATCCAAAACAATGCTGTGTGCTGGGCTTAATGCGCTAGTTGTATGTGTGTAGCCTAGATATGATGGTATTTTACCAGCTGATAACTTGAGAAGAGCATATAACATGTAACAAACACAAACTAAGATCTGCTTTAAGAAAACATGGTTCTGATGCTTGTACTCAACTGTGACGAGAAAAAAAAAGGTGACATCACGTCCTGTTTTTTGGTTTGTTTACATCTTTGGTCCATGTTGCGTTCATATTTCTATCGAAGTGGACCGAGATCCATCTTTTCAGCGGTCTCGTCCATTTGTTTGGTGTGCACCAGGGTTCGGATGGCAGCGTTCACACTTGTTCAAATGAACAACTCTAACAGAGCAATCACACCAGAGTTTGTTTAAATCAAACCAAAACTGCCAAGTGTGAACACACCCTCAGTCCTCTTCCAAACAAACTTTGGTGCAGTTTGACTGAAATATGAACGCAATACGGACCAAAACCAAAAACAGGGCGTGATGTAATAATAATCGTGATGTTGCCCATTACAGTTCAGTACAGGCGTCGGTGTCTTGCAGCAGATCTTCATTTATATGTATAATGGAGGCATTCCTGCCGCTGTTTTGACTCCTTAACACATTTTATAAGCTCTTCACGTATAAGCTAAGTTCTCAGCTGGTCTAAATACCATCATACTGTTTGTACGCACATGTAACGATCACATTTAGCCCAGCACACAGCATTGTTTTGGATGTTCAGTAAGTTCCGTTGCAAAATACAGGTTCTTAAAGCTTTAGGTTCAGTGTTAAAAATGACAGTGTGAACGCTAAGCAAACCAGGCCTAAATGTATCATTTTCTTTTTGGGTCCAGACCAAAAGAACCAAGAGAACCGAACCACAAGTGTGAACACACATTTAGAGCCAAATCAAAATACAAAATCATGTCCCAATTTATGTACTTATGCAATATTCTATGCCATTTTTAAGTATAAACAGTATAATTTCCAACATGAAAAATCGCACTTTAAATACCCAGATGATGCACTTAATTAACTGAAAAAAAGAAAAATGGAATATTGGACACTTCATACACTCAATCAACTGTCGCAGCTTTAGTTATGTAGTGGAAGGGGAGGGGCTCAAACTGTGATGTTGAATGACAAAATAACCTTATACAATTCATACACTAGACAATTGAGAATATAGGATGAATTCAGGGTGATTGGGATACTTTGCCATTGCCATTGACTTTGAAAAAGTGTCCCAATCAACCTTAATTCATCCTACATAGCATAAGTATGGAAGCTTGTTTCCGCCACAAAAAAAGGTAACCGCAACCTTTTTATCTCACAGTTCTGACTTTTTTTCTCACAATTGCAAGTTTATATCTCACTATTCTAACATTTTTCTTATAATTCTGACTTCTTTCCTCAGAATTGTGAGGTATAAACTTGCAACTGTAATTTATAAAGTCTAATTCTGAGGAAAAAAAGACTGACTTTTCACAATTCTGACAATTACGACTTTAAATCACACAATTCCAACCTTATAACATGCAATTACGACTTTATAACACGCAATTCTGAGAAAAAATGTTCTAACTGTGAGATGTAACTCTGTTTTATTCCATCTCAGAAACAAGATTCCATACGTGAATAATATACAGTTCTGCTCATAAGTTTACATACCCCTTGCAGAATATGCAACATGTTAATAATGTTAACAAAATATAAAGGAGTCATAAAAATTGCATGTTATTTTTTAGTACTGTCCTGAATAAGTTGTTTTACATAACAGATGTTTACATATGTAATCCACAAGACAAAATAATAACTGAATTTACACAAATGAACCAATTCAAAAGTTTGCATACACTTGATTCTTAATACTGTGTGTGGTTACCTGAACGATCTATGATGATACCTTTTTGTTTTTTGATGGTTGTTCATGAGTCCCTTGTTTGTCCTGAGCAGTTAAACTGATCACTGTTCTTCAGAAGAATCATCCAGCTCCAGCACATTCTTCAGCATCTTCTGCATATTTGAACCCTTTCCAGCAGTGACTGCATGATTTTGAGATCCATCTTTTCACACTGAAGACAGCTGAGGGATTCAAGCACAACTACTCAAAACATTGGCAACACAATGCATTAAGAGCTGGGGTTGTACATTTTTCTTATTTTGTTTAAAGACAGATTTTGCCTTTTAGAAACTACATGAGATATGGCTCTTAATGTATATTCTGCAAGGGGTGTGCAAACTTATGAGCAGAACTGTAGTGCGTCATTTGGAAAACAACAAATAACAACAGTTTAATTGTCACCTACACTCAAAAAAATGATTCTAGCTGCTTGTTCAGTTTATTTAAATACAATAAGCTGAACCAACACAAATCTTTAGTTTTTTACTTAATTGGCATTTGCACTTAATTGTATTATGTTAAATGAAATTAAATTTGCAAAATGTTAGGTCAACCTAAACCATTTGTGTTGGGACTACATGAAACATTTATGTTGCATTGATTGAAACTGGGCAGTGGATTTCTAGTTCCCAGCATGCTTTGCATAGGGATAGATCGGGACAGTAAATGTTGAACTTAAGTGCTGTTTAATGTGTTTTTTAGTAAAGGGAAATACCTTTTAAAGTTTGATGTTCAGTTATATTTCACATTTAAAAGAGTTTATGTTATGTCGATTTTTATGAGGTTACCATTATGCTGAAGTGTAGACCTTGTGGTTAGGCTATGGGTGGCTACATGAAATAAATCTATGTTGTTCTCAACAAGCTTTAACTGTGCTAAAGCCAGTGATGAGAAGTTCTTTATCTGATCATTACTTGCATGCTACAAATGTTACACTTAGCATATGAAAATGTATTATTTTAGTTTAGCTTTTATAGAAATATAAATAAATTAGTTTGAGGGCCAGCACATAAGTTACACAGTCTATATATGGTCATCAGCTTTATCCCTCTCAACGGTCATGAAACATGTATGTCTGTGTACAACAGCTATTCACAACCTAAGCACAAGCGCACATCTTCACCATGATGGTAACAAACAAAAAAAAACAAAAAAAAACAATGTATACGCTACAAACTCTTTTAAATGTTCAAAATAACTAAACATTAAACACTTAAACACTAAGAGGTCTTTCCATTTCCTTAAAAGTGCAGAAAACTTGAGCAACTCTGCACAAGAGCACCAGTCTGAATTGCAATAGCACTGGTTGGATCAACAAGAATGAATTATGTTCAGGAAACATTCACAGAATACATCAAATGAAACTGGTGTGATCTCATTCAATTAGGATGAATTTTACTCATCAGTACAATTAACCTAGCTTAAGTTCAAATAAATCAGTTCAACTGTGTGGAAATAGGTGTCATAATTGAATTAAGTTAGACCAACAAGTTATTTTTTTGAGTGTAAAGAAACCTTACTATATATTTTGTTCTACAGTTATTGGTTTTGTGCAGCCAGAATTTTCTCCATAAGTTTGGCTACTACAAACTCATCCTGATCAGCTTCTATGTGGAGGCCGGAGCTGCAGTCATCATGTTGCTGTTGGGTCCAGGCAGCTACTATTTCCTTGCATTGTTCCTCACTTCCAGCATGTGAGTAATTACACAGTGCAATGCTATTCTTCTCCTCAGCTGGGCTAAAGCAATAAATATGTAAAGATTCCTCAAGATACATGTTTCCAGTGGGGAAGTTTAGAGATTTACGCTACCGTTCAATAGTTTGGTGTTGGTAAAAGTTTTTGATGTTTTTGAAAGAAGTCTCTCATGCTCATCAAGGCTGCATTTATTTAATTAAAAATACAATAAAAACAGTAATATTGTGAAATATTATTGCAATTTAAAATAATTGTTCTATATTGTAATATATGTTAAATTGTAATTTATTCCTGTGATCAAAGCTGAATTTTCAGCATCATTACTCCAGTGTCACATGAACCTTCAGAAATCATTCTAATATGCTGATTTGATGATCAAGAAACATTTTTACTATTATCAATGTTGAAAACAGTTGTGCTACTTCATATTTTTGTGGAAACTGAGAGGTCCCAGGTTCATATCCCGGACGAGCCCCCAGATCGTTAGATAAAATTATGGACCTCCAATACTAAATGCTAAATTGGTCTCATCATTCATATAAAAGAAGCATTAAGGAGTGAATAACTTCTTATAGGCATGAATAGTACAGTGTGGCTCTCATAGGGAAACAAGATACTCCTTATAGGTGTGCGTGACTACAACAAATTAAAAACAGGAAAAGAAGAACTTGAAAAAAAAAAAAAACAGGATAAGAGATCAAGGAGAAACAAAGCAAAACACATTCTTCCTTACAAGTATTTTCAGGATTATTTGATGAAGAGAAAGTGTTTGAAATAGAAATCTTTAAATGTAAAAGCTTTTAATGTTACTTTTGATCAATTTAATGTACCCTTGCTAAAAAAAAGTATTAATTCCTTTACAGAAAAAAAAAGCTGAAGTCTTGCTAACCCCAAACTTTTGAACGGTAGTGTATTTAGGTATTACAGTATTTACCAGTGAATAATCAGTTTAAAAATGTAGGCCAGATCATGTGCTTTCTGCTAATTCGTGTGTAAAGCATTCTTTGACTCATACTAACTGAACTTACTGTATACATATATTGTATTTCTGAATAGGGCTGGGCAACATTATCCAGCATATAGTGTTTCTCAATAATAGGTATTTGCTTTAGTTTAAATCTTTTTCCCATCAGAAAAGCTGCCATATTTTCCACCAAACAGCCACTGTAAGCAAGTAGAGGTTAATGTTTATTGTTTATTTGCTTTTTAAAAGAGGACAATGCACATTAATTAACACAAGTAACAAGTCTCTTATGTAAATGTGCCAGATTTAGCCATTCTAGCTAAGTTTCATCTGGAGTCCCTGGCAGGTTGATGGTAAACACAAAGAAGAAAAAAAATGTACATACAAAACCAGAAGCAAACAAGAAACCACTATTTCAAATTATGAAAATATATTTGATTATCCAATAACCACCCTTTTATCATTTTAGAGAAAGAAGCAAGAGATGTAATATTTCTTAGTTCTATGGGTATAGTATTCCAGGTATGTACTGCTCTATAAGAAAATACCGAATGTAAGAAATAAAATAAAAATCACTTTCTGCACTGTTTTTCACCAAATGAACAGAAGAATAGTATCAATAATTAACATTTTTATGCCCCAATATCAGTTTTAATTACTGAAATTGAATTACTTTTCCCTTTAAAACGTAAAGTAAAGGATTACTTTCTGTAATTTAATTACAGTTACTTTGGATGTAATTGCATTAAATACTGTATAAACTATAGAACTATTCTATATAAAACAAAAGTGGATTTAATGTCTAATGTTAAAATGTATGTTTCTCCCTTTAAATACTTTGGTCAGTTCAAGCATAATTTATACAATATTATTAATTTGAAAGAATTAAAAGAGCGGTTTCATATCTGTCCTTGTATTGTTCAACCGGTCGAGGTTTATATGGGATTTAGAAAGTAATTAGTAATAAGTAATGCGATACTTTTTAGTATAGTGATCTAATTACACTGGTGAAGATGGAATTAGTAGCTAGTGATTAATAAGTAACTTTTGAAAATTTTTAGAGTAACTGCCCAGTATAACAATGCATAAACAGTCATTTTTGCCTACAGTGGATGTATTACTATTGTGTTACTAAAACAATTTAATGTATGAAAAATGTAACACAGACGTACCTAAGTGATGATTCACCTAATGCTGTTTTTTCTACTTAAAGGGGTTACATCATGAATTATACAGTATTTCCCTGAATCGTTTTCATTATTTTTATCAGAGAGTGTGTACGAAATGGTCATAAAAGGTGTGATATTATCATAGGCTGAAAAAAAGCCTTGCTAAATGGACCTAGGGAAGAAAAAGTAAATAATAATAAATGTTTATGACGCTGTCTCTGAATGTATGATGGTGAATTAGGGTCCTGGTTCAGGCGGCCTTCAGTCTCTTCAATTTGCCTCTGGCTGACATCATCGACTCTGACCTGCAGAAATACAAACGCAGGTATTTAAGCTTTCTCTTTACTTGTCCTGTTATCCATCGTGTGTTAAAGACAACTAACTATTAATCAAAATCTTGAATACTATTTTCCTTACATCGAAGATGAATCTGTACAGTCTAATTCATAATTTCTGTCATTAAAATGACTGTTTATTTTTTCTCTGAATGTTTCCAGCTCTCCCCTCTCATCTATGGTTTTCGGGACCAACGCTCTTTTCACAAAGCCGGCTCAGTCTTTGGCTCCTATGATGGCCGTGTGCATCCTGAACCAGTATGGCTATGCGGAAATGCATGAGGTTGGGAAGGCTGCGGATCCAATGTAAGTTTACCAGATATTCCAATACAGTTTGTCAAAGCAAAACAGAGTGTCCTGGATTATTTATTTCAGCCTCCTCCTTTAATCATCTGTATGCTTATAAATCAACCAGGGTTACCAGGTCTGTGTAATAAAACCAACCCAAATTCCAATCAAAAATAGCCAAAACTAGCCCAATGAGCCTATCCAAATATCAAAACTCAATATATGCCACTCCTTAACATAAAATACATATTTGACAGTCACTGTTATGCATTATACAATTTTGATTGTAATCAATCATGACCCCTTTAAAAGTGTCCCAATTCCACAGGAAAACCACAAACTTGGCAACCCTGAATGTAACTCACGTCGTGACCTGCAGCCAATAGTCTGTCCTCCTCTAGTGGTGGAAAAGGTACATTGCATTCAAGTATTTCTCATTTCTCTGTTCTTCTCATCCTAGTGCTCTTGAGTCCCTGCACAGGATGATGTTTTACCTGGTGTGTGTGGTGCCGCTGTGTGTCACAGCCCTGCAGGTGCTGGCATGGAGGCCCTTCTCCATACGGGACAGCCATACACTGGACGCAAAGTACATCGATGGGTGAATTTAGCTCATGTTGTTCTGTTTGTGTGCCTTCATGTGCAACAGGTTATTTATATTTTGATTTTGATTGTCAAACTACAGACTGTACTGTAGTGAGAAAGGGAATTTGTAAATGAATCAAGAGTCAGGGATCTTTTATAAAGGGAAAGCCCGTCTGTTTTTTTAGAGGTGTTGGTTCTCCGGCTGTTTTTATTGTTTGAAGTATATGCTCAGATTACGTCACACAAATGCAAGAAAGTTTATGGCAAGAAATCAGATACATTTTCTGAAAGGTAGCAAACTGGTACAGTCTGCCAGCCATTCTCAAAAAATAAACCCTGACACTGTGATCGTGTGAAGTGAAGTGGAGGCGTCTTGTATCTTCATGATAATGACCGACTGTCTGTACATTTTCTCGTTACTCGCCAAATAAATAAATAATGTAGGTAAAAATGTCTTGAGTGTAAATGATCTGATTATGTGTGAAGAGTGACACTAGAGACATGGAACTGGTGCGGTAAGAAAGCATTTTCCAGAGACAAAAGTGACTGTATATTTTAGCGCTCGCTATACAAAAGTTTCTGACCGCAGAATGCTGTGGTTGACCAATCAGAATCAAGTAATTCAGAGATGTGTTATTAATATGTGACATATTCTGAGCTGCTGGAGTGATTTATGATTGTAGCTACAGATTGTAAAAAACCAAATCAATGTAAATGTATGATTAAATGTATGATTTAGTATTTACCAGAAAATACGTACATGAGCATTCTGTTTTGTTTTGGTTTTATTATTATTATTAATTTGATAATGAATGCATATTTGTGCCTTTTCTGTTGATCCGTTCAGAACACTTTTGGTTTTGTATATATTTATTAGTTAGTACACAGTAAAATCCCCAGAGTTAAATCAACTCTGCTCAGAGAACATATGGTCCCTCTCTACATAGAGTTAAAATAAACAGAGATAAAGTTAATGAGATAATATACTGTTTGATGAGTTGTTTAATCAGATCTTGAGAGATTTAATGTCTTTTATCTTCAATTGATTTCATCTAAGGCTGTGGCTGGAAGTCATTTGTAGTTGTTTCTCTTCAGTGATTCTGCTTGTTAACAGCAGGTGTTCATCACCAATGTTCAACCATAACATAATCACTTAATTATCTCATTAACTTTAACTCTGCTTTAGTGTTACTTTAACACTATATAGAGAGGGACCATATGTAATCTGAGCAGAGTTTATTTAACTCTTAGGATTTTGCTGTGTAGTTGGATTAATTTCTGTGGTTGTTACTTGTTATTTTTCTGTCAATAAACTTATGATTCAACACTGTTTGATATATGTAATAATTATGTGGATTTGATTTGTGCATTATTATGGAACAAAGAATGCAATTGAAGAATGCAATAAAAACTAATTAGGATAAGATAATAAATTACTGTATTATTAAACTATTAACACTCTTAATAGACATCAAAATGGAGAATGATGAGGAAAAAGTTAAATTCAACTAGAATTTATTCTGTCATTTATTACTCACCCTCGTGTTGTTCCACACTCGTAAGACCTTCGTTCATCTTCAGAACACAAATTAAGATCTTTTTGATAAAATCCAATGGCTCAGTGAGGCCTGCACTGACAGCAAGATAATTTACACTTTCAAACGCCCAGAAAGCTACTAAAGACATATTTAAAACAGTTCATGTGACTACAGTGGTTCAACATTAATGTTATGAAGCGACGAGAATACTTTCTGTGCGCCAAAAAAAACAAAATAACGACTTTATTCAACAATATCTAGTGATGGGTGATTTCAAAACACTGCTTCATGAAGCTTCGAAGCTTTACAAATCTTTTGTTTCGAATCAGTGGTTCGGAGCACCAAAATCACATGATTTCAGTAAACGAGGTTTAGTTACGTAAGTGTTTCAAAATTTCAATAGTTCATGTGACTTTGGCAGTTTGATACAAGATCTGAATCACTGATTCGAAACAAAAGATTCATAAAGGTTCGAAGCCTCATGAAGCAGTGTTCTGAAATCGCCCATCACTAGATATTGTTGAATAAAGTTGCTATTTAGTTTTTTTGGTGCACAAAAAGTATTCTCGTCGCTTCACAACATTAAGGTTGAACCATTGTACTCACATAAACTGTTTTTAGTGCCTTTCTGGACATCTGAAAGTGTTAATTACCTTGCTGTCAATGCAGGCCTCACTGAGTCATATCAAAAATATCTTACAATGTGGGAATATAATATTATAATATACAATGTGGGAATAAAGGGTGATCTCACGGACTGTGAAAGTCATATTTCACCATTAATATTATCACATTATTTTTATTTAACTAATAAGACTAGCCTAGGCTAATTTTCCTTTTAGTTATATAAATTTGTAACTTTTAAATGTGTACATATTATTCCCAGCTATATTTTCTTAGCCATGTTTCATTTGGCCTGCTCTGTCAAGACATGATTAGTTGACTTTAGTACTGAACATTTCGCTTTTATTTTGAAAGCAGCTCTATTGTGTTTCGTATTCCGGTCGCCATGTTTAGCCGGATTCACTCAGTTAAATAGAAGAACTGCCTTGTCCTGCTTTCGTCAGTAGTTTTACTCTTTTATATGATTAGTCCATGTGTGTTTTCAGACCAAGTTAATTTTTTAAAATCCCCGTGCCTTTGATAACATGTTCAGTAACTCTGGGTAGTAAAGGAACACTTTCATTCTGTGGTAAGTGTCTGGTAGTGTTGCTCTGACACCTGGTTAGCGTTAGCTTCAGTGTTAGTGAGTCAGCCTGCTTGAGTTCATCAATATCAGTCAATAGATCGATCAAAACATGACGTAGTGCAACTCCTTAGATCAATAGAAACAACATTATCGTGCCTCATATTGATGTTTGTGTGCGTGTAGAACTGCTCTGCTCCTCCGCTCAGGGTTTGTGTGTTATTATTCATCCTGATGTTGCTGTGTCAGTCTCTGGGATGATGATGATGATGATGATGCCTGATTTAAGGTGAACTTTGGGAGCATCATTAGAAAAGATTGACATGTTTGTTTTTGGTTAAGGAGCACTTTATTTTAACTCTCTATGGGGAATCGTCGTTTATAAATGACGCTAAGAAAATTGCATGTAAAATACAATAATAATGTTCAACTAAATAAGTAATAATATAGCCTATATATTTTTTTCGTAAAATCATAAGACATCCCCTTCAGACAATCTTAAAATCTATTTGCCATGTGCATGACATTTTTGGCAACAAGGAAGTGAAGGTCACATGCTGTCAACTCTCCATTGTAAGTTCATCTTACACTAGAAAATGCATATAAATTCCATTTAAAAAAATAATAATTGCGCACGTTTTTAATGCAGTCTCATATAGTCATTTTAATGAACATTTTGTAAAATCAATAACTCTGTCAATAAATCTGTGTTATGCTGCATAAATAAATCCACTGCCTATCGACCTCACTACACTGACAACAGATGTCCAAAAAAATGACTAAACAAATCAAGATTGAGTTACGTGTGGAAAATGTGTACTTTCCAGGCAGGAATGTTTTCTAAATTCGAATTTGTGTCGTCTTTTTTTTTAATTTTTTTTTTATACATTTTCATGTACAAGTTCCAAATTAAATGCCACAAGATGAAATAGAATGTTAAAGGTGCAAGAATTTTGCACTAGGCCAGTGTTATATATTTTGTTCACTTGAGTACTTACAATATCCCAAATGTTTCCAACTATTTGTAAAGTGTGAGAAAATTGCAATTTTAACCAAGGCTCCGGGACGTGTGAGGAGTCGCCTGTCAATTGCGTCATACCCGTGTTACCCTCAGTTTCCGGTTTTATTTTGTAAAAACCATGGAAACACCAAAGACACTTTAATATTTACATGTTTTTTTTTAATAGACAAGGGAACTGTTTTGATAGATTTATAGACCGAAAATTAATTATTGTTATATAGCTCAACACGTTTAGTCTCATTGTTTAAATCTAATTTTCTTGATTTTTTGCGAGTACCATGCTTTACCATGCCTCAGAGAAAAACATAGCATAATAAGATGCAGCTTTATTTTTATTAACAGTAATACAGAATTTTCTCCATCATATACAATATGTTTTAAAATGAATTGCATGGCATTTATCAACACAAGCCATCCAGCATTTAATATGATATTCTAAAATCGATCTATCTTACTACAGTGTGTAACAGTGTCTCACAGCAGCCACCGAACGAACGCACGCACAGTAGAACATAATTTTTAACACTCAAATGTATCTAATATGATAAACAGAGCTGTGTTACCTCATTACTCATGACTGGAATAGCGGAAGCGGTTCCGGCGTATGTGACATAATAAAAGTTCCACTGCTCTCGAGGCGTGTCGCATTCGTCTCTCATTAGCAATCACTCCAGCGGCCTCGTTCAGCTCCAACATCACTCACCCTGTTCTGCTTCATACTACAATAATGTTAATAATCGGAACCCTGAATATGATTTCTGCCCAAGTCCTATCTCGATTCTTTTGCACTGGCTGTGATGTGAAGACCACATGTCCCAAGATTCCGCATTCAAACTTGGCATCATCAAGCTACGCCTTTGTTTAGAATAGGCCTCCAACGACCTCTAGCAGACAAAAAACTACATATTACACCTTTTAATAAAACTTTTTAATGTTTTTTGAAACACTTAAGACCTTTTCACTTTTCAGATAGACAATTTAATAATTTAATTAAAATAATTTAATAGGACAAAGTCAGTTATAAATGACGGCACCCCCCCAAAAAAGGTCAGAAGTCAGTAATTGGTCCCATAGAGGGTTCAGATTACTTTGTGGTCTGTTATTTCAGTTTGATAAGAAATTTTATTTTGAATTTACCCTTCTGGGCACAATGATTTCTGTGATGTCTGTGATGGATAATCAATTAACAGTTTTTTTTAAATGTATTTATTTTTATACAGTAATGTGGATATAACATTCTTAATTAAATCCTTTTTAAATAAAATATATCAAAATGTTTGCCGTGCAATGGCAGTATTATATTGTAGTGTCTTTTTTATTATTTTCACTATGATAATTTTGTTATTTATTAACATATTGTAATAGGCCAGTAGAGTGCATGTTGACCAAATTATTCACTCAAGTTTGATTATTGAATAATTATTATTATTATTATTATTTCTTTATTAAAATATTCTAATAATTCATCAGAGTCCATGATGGCCAGATTATTAACTCCTACATTTGATATTATTACTATTTATTACTATTTACTATGATTTTTTTTTTTTTTTTTTTTTCTACATTAACATATTCTAATACACCAGCAGAGTCCACATTGGCCATGTTTTTGACTCCTGCATTTGGTTTCTTTCAGTTATGGACCCTCTCAACCAGGTGGATGTCATGCACCTTCAGGAGTCTCGTTCCTCAGCTCTGGATCTGTCTGTGGGTTGTAGGCAGGGCCCATTAAACTCCATGGAGGCTTTGGATTTGGTGAAGAAGCCCAGCTGGTGTGGCATTACCTCAGGGAGCAAGAGCGTTAATATGTCCGAGTCTCGGTCCGGTAGGTACATCGCTCGGCCTAGCAAACAGAATCCACCTGATCACCCAGAACCAGGATCAAAGCATCATGGGTCAAGGGTTTGCGGGACATCATCCCATGGCTCCTACTCTATGCCCTTACCCCTGATCAATGGATTGCCGTCCGTGGCTCAGATACTGTCTCAGTGCCCACCAACAGACCAAGTGTTTGTGGATGACGCCGATTACCATGTGGAGATGGACGAAGCGTTGACGCAAGCCAAGAGATGCCGTAAGAAAGCCGACTGCGTGTTAGAAAACAGCACATTGGGAGGTAGGATAGCACACAGTGTATTAGAGACACATCCACAAGACATTTTGACCAGTTGTGGTGAAACATACTTGAGTGACACACTGTCAGGCATGTCACAAATTAAGGGCTCATCATGTTTACCTCAGGACGCCAACGCTGCCGCATACACACTACGTTCCACCAGCTCAGCGGTTGAGCAGACTGCCATTGAAACTCTCGCGTCCGAATGTACCGGCGCTGAAAAAACATCTCCATGCTCTGCTGAATACATCTCCAGTGACGATGACAGTGACATCATTGAGGTGCCAGTAAGCAACTCCAGATGCAAGACGCCTCCAAACTGGCGCTCCCGAACTGAAAGTGTTATTGTTAACGACACAAGCCATGGAAGACGAAGAACTTTCTCTGCAAAGCAAGAAGTTGACTGTGATTATCAAATAGACTGCTCTCCTAAAAATGTGAACGTCTACGCAATGGATAAACCTATTTTTGAAGACCGTGACCGTAGGACCGGCTCTGAATCCAAATCGCTGCTGTCGTGGATGGAATCGGTCTTGATACCCATATCCCCGCAGGACAGTGATCAAGACATGGATGCTGCTTTTCCCCAAAATTGCCCATCTACCTCAGATGCAGAAAACGTGAGCGTCTTGACGTCTCCGGAGATTGGGGCGTCATCTTCGACGACAAGCCGCTCGCGGAAGACTCCGGCCTCAAAGAGTAGGAAGCGAACAAAACCAAGGCCCAAAGCGAAACCCAAACCCAGAGCCAAACCGAAGAAACCAGCTAAGCAGGTGAGGGCATCACCAGGAGGCAAATCAGCAGCGAGTATGGCTAAGAGAAGACGCAGGAAACCTCGGACGTCTGGAGCTTCATCCATGTTTTCCCCTAAAGAGCCAGAGATCAAACTCAAATATGCAAACCACAAAGAAGAGAAGAAAGACGCCAGGCTGGACGGCTTCGCACCCTACATTCACATGGAGTTCTCATCCTGCACAATCGTCAATTTTAGGGAAGAGGACGATTATTCGACAAGGAAAGGGTCACAGCAGGCAGTCTCGGGTGTCATCCCGAAATCCTCCTGTTTGCAACTGGGCCGTGTTGGCTCCGATGCCAGGTTTCAGGTCAGGCATTTCTGCTGCCTGTGTGGGAGGGCTGGCAATACTGAAGGCCTCGGGGACTTGCATGGACCGTACTACTCCAACGGAGTTCAGCCCGTCTGTAAGGCCGACAGCAGTCCTGCTGCACAGAAGCAAGACCCCGACTGCAGCGATTTGGACTCTGTCTACAGTTTAGAGGATGGTGCGTCCCAGTCCATCAAACGGCAAAGGAAGGAGAACTGCTCGGAGAACGTGGAGGAGTCTGGTGTCTGTAGTGAGCACTGGATACATGAGGACTGCAGCATTTGGACCGCAGGCATCTTTTTGGTTAAAGGGAAACTCTACGGATTGGAGGAAGCCATTCGGCTTGCACACGGAACAGTAAGTTGTTTTTTTTTTTTGTTTCTTGTTTTTTCTGGGTCATGTTTCTCTCCAAAAATCGTATTATTCTTATTATTAAAGGGGTCATGAACTATGTTGTTTTATAATGTTTCCTGTGGTGCACTTATAATACTAGTATGCTTTTTACATCAAAAATCATATTTAGAAAAAAAAGGCATTTTTATTATTTTATGATTTTAGCCTTATTTAAACACTCTGTTTTAAGGGGTGTGTCTACTGTTAGACTTCAGATTCATTGATAAAACGGGAGTTTTAGCACGAGTCCAGACCAGAACCCAGTCACTGATAAACTTGCGCTGTTTGATTGACAGCTCTAGCGATTGTTAAGGGAGCATTCTTTGATCGCTTTCTATATATAATTTAATCACCATTTAAATAACAGGTTATTTTCATCCTACTAAGAGAAACAACGTGAAGTTGACTGTTTAGTCACTGGTTTGATTTACTGACACATAGACAAAGAACATCTGACTGTAAATGAATTATTAATATCAGATCAGGCATTAGAATTTACACAGTTACATGTTGCGTTATTGTCGAGTCCATATTGTAAAAGTCTATTTGCAAAGCTAGCACCGGAATCTGATTGATTTCCCAAAGAACCCACATTAAAATACCAAATATAAATAAAGCTCAACTGAGACATTCACATTGTTGAAAATAATTAACCATACAACTTTGTTTGAAATCTTTGAAAATTTATTTTAAATAAATAAATAAAAGTATTCACAGCCTTTGCTCAATACTTTGTTGAAGCACCTTTGGCACCAATTACAGCCTCAAGTCTTGTATGATGCTACAAGCTTGGCACACCTATTTTTGGGCAGTTTCTCCCATTCTTCTTTGCAGGACCTCTCAAGCTCCATCAGATTGTTGGGGTGCACAGCCATTTTCAGATCTCTCCAGAGATGTTCAGTCAGGTTCAAGTCTGGGCTCTGGCTCGGCCACTCAAGGACATTCACAGAGTTGTCCCATAGCCACTCCTTTGTTTTCTTGGCTGTGTGCTTAGGGTCATTGTCCTGTTGGAAGATGAACCTTCGCCCCAGTCTGAGGTCCAGAGCGCTCTGGAGCAGGTTATCATCTAGGATGTCTCTGTACATTACTGTGTTCATCTTTGCCTCGATCCTCCTGACTAGTCTCCCAGTTCCTGCCACTGAAAAACATCCCCAAAGCATGATGCTGCCACCACCATGCTTCACTGTAGGGATGGTATTGGCCAGATGATGAGCGGTGCCTGGTTTCCTCCAGACATGACACCTGCTATTCAGGCCAAAGAGTTCAATCTTTGTTGATGTCATGGTCTGAGAGTCTTTCAGGTGACTTTTGGCCAACTCCAGGAGGGCTGTCATGTGCCTTTTACTGAGGAGTGGCTTCCGTCTGGCCGCTCTAACATACAGGTCTGATTGGTGGAGTGCTGCAGAGATGATTGTTCTTCTGGAAGGTTCTTCTCTCTCCACAGAGAAACGCTGGAGCTCTGTCAGAGTGACCATCTTGTTCTTGGTCACCCCCTGACTAAAGCCTTGACCAAATACCCACACTTTGCACAGTCTTTGCACTTAACCACTTGTCTACTTACATGACGTATTTCCTGTATTTGGCCCAAGTGTTCAAGTAGGTGTGAAGACCGCAAGTGTGTATAGAACTTTTGATTGCCCGATTGGACACACTTATAGTTCTGCAAAAAATGCAAGCGTTTACAGCTTCTTTTTTTAATTATTATTATTTTCAGTACTCTGCATTTTAAAATACACTTCTAAATGTCTGTTCAGTGGTCGCAATGTAACTTACAGAAGACACTATTTTAAAACTGTGGTGCTTCTTTAAGTGATAAAAGCAGTTGCAAATGTTGTACAAAATACACATAGCCCACTCATCTTTGCATCAATAAAATGCACAACACTTTATATTTTACTACCAAATTATATGTAATATATAATTAATTTAACTTAGTCATAGGTTTTCCTTTATCTCACGCTTTCATGGCATGTAAGTTCCCAAACATAATGCATGATGATATGCTTAGCCTCGAAGCGGTATTCAAGATAGTGTGGGTTTAGTGTGCATTAAAGTGCACTGCACTTGGGCTTTTTTAAGATATGGGACAGTCTTGCGCACTTACTTCCTGTCGCGTGCACAAGCTCTCAAGTGGACAAGACCGCAAGTGTGGGTATTTGGACAAGGCACTAGGCTCTTCTCCCCTGTTTGCTCAGTTTGGCCAGTCGACCTGCTCTAGGAAGAGTCCTGGTGGTTTTAAACTTCTTCCGTTTATGGATGATGGAGGCCACTGTGCTCATTGCAACCATCAATGCTGCAAAAATCGTGGTCTTCAATCTGGACCCTTCTCCAGATCTGCGCCTCGATACAGTCCTGTCTCTGAGGTCTACAGACAATTCCTTGGTCTTCATGGCTTGGTTTATGACCTTTTATATAGACAGGTGTGTGCCTTTCCAAATCATGTCCATTCAACTGAATTTACCACAGGTGCACACCAATCAAGTTGTAGAAACATCTCAAGGATGATCAGTGGAAACAGGATGCACCTGAGCTCAATTTTGAGTGTCATGGCAAAGGATATGAATACTTTTATGTTTTTTTTTTTTTTTAAATTGCAAAGATTTCAAACAAAATCACGTTGTCATTTATGGGGTATTGTTTGTAGAATTTTGAGGAAAATAATTAATCCATTAATCCATTTTGGAATAAGGCTGTAACATAGCCAAATGTGGAAAAAGTGAAGCGCTGTGAATACTTTCCGGATGCACTGTAGATAAGCACATTTCAGGATCAGTCGTTCGCTGGGTCTGGTGTCAATAAAAGCTCTTATTGGACTAACAAGGAAGTTTTCAGTTCTGAAACTTGCAGGATATTCTTATAGTACAATGACCTCTTATATACTATCTATTTGTCCGTCTATAATCTGTCTATCTGTCTGTCTGACTTTGGCTATTTAAAATAACACTGGCCACATAGGTCATACAAGATTGACTCATATGTATGTATGTATGTCCTGCAAGACCCCTCTTGCCTTTAAACTGTTCCACATTTAAAGCAAGTAGACAACATTTTATGTAGCTCACTTAAGGACTAGTTTAGTGAGATATTTTGAATTTTTATCATGTTGATGTAAAACATCATGTATAATATTAACTGCTGTTTTTGCTGTTTGGTTTTTATTGTATTTATGCAACTCTTGTATTTTTGTAACGCCATTTTTTTTGTTCTAAAGATGCGTCAGATTCTGACATGGCATTAAATGTCTATACCAATACTAGTAATTTAAATAATGCTGTCTCTAAATCTTCAGAAGCTGTAAGGTGCTGCTGTGTTTGTTTGTTACAGGTGTGTTCGCACTGTCACATGATTGGTGCCACTTTGGGATGTTTCTTCAAAGATTGCCCCAATAAGTACCACTTCCCCTGTGCCCTGCAGTCAGGTAATGCTCATGAGTTTGCCTGTACTGCCACAGTCTCGTCACACCATAGACTGAAACCAAGTAATGTGAAAAAATGTTGTTTTAAGGCAGTGGTTCTCCACCCTGTTCTAGAACTGCATAATTTAAATGTCTCCTATATAGACGTGTCTCTTTGCCTTCTTACCTCCGTATGCTGACTGTGGACCCTAATTACCCCATGAAACTGATTTCAGACAGACTTTTGAGGCAGTGTAACTGTTTAATAATCTACAACAATATAGCACAAGCTTTGGTAAAAAAAATAATCGGAAATATTTAATTTCTACAATACTAATTTCTCACTAGAAATGACATCAGAAGTGGAAAAAATTGGTCAAAAATGTACATTTACACACAAACTGACCACAAACCACAACTTTCAGTTGCCATCTTTATTTAGCTCAACTTTCATAGAATGAATTGCACAGGATTGTGGGATATCAAAGACAGAATCTACTAATTAGCTAAATCAGGTGTGTTTGATTAAGGAGACATGCAGGAACAGGGTTGGGAACCACTGTTTTATATAATTTCAAAGTAATGAAAGTATTGAGATTTTATCTGTATTGGCCAGCTTCTTTGTAAGGCATCGGTTTGTTTCCCCTTTCCGGCTGTTCTGAGCTTCTCACTCATCTCTGTTTTGTTGCACTGATGCTTGTGTTTTGTTTATCTGTGGTGTTGTGTCTCCACAGACAGTGCGCTCAATGAGGAGAACTTCACAATGAGATGCCCGAAGCACAAGGTGACTCAGATATTGCTTAGATGAGTTTAAGTTATGAATATGACATGGGTGTGCAGCATAATAGACTGCAGTATTGAATTTTTCAGCTTTATTGTCTTCCTCTTGCATCATCTTCGGTGCTAATAATAATCGCTCATGTTTTTGTCTTCTCAGAATAAAACATCCAGATTGAGCGTTAGCAGGCTGAAGAACAGATGACATTTGGGAGGTGTTGAAATGTCTTGGAAGGTATTTTACTGTTCTCACTACTTATGCCTTCATTAAGCATTAGTGTTTTTTTTTTTTTTAATCGTTGCCAGAGGCCAATTTTCAACTCAAAATGCAAGCTTTGATTATTTTGCTTGAAGAAAATTTTGTGCAGGCCTTATTAGGATTATTAAGATTTTCTGATCAGTTTCAAGAGCAGTAATCATATTCCTTCACGCTTAAGTAACAACATCTAACTTCTGTGATATTTTCATTTTCATATTTTCATATTTTCATTTCATTTTCAAGCACATTTTCTCCCCCAATTCTCATTAATGTAATGCAATATATAATGTAATGTAATGCTAAACTGTATTTGTAATGCTAACTGTATTTTTGAACGTATTTATAGATTGTGGTAGAATTTTTAGTACAACCTGTAATACATTAATTTTAAATTAAATTTTCACAAGTTACTTTTTTTTTTTTTTTTTTTTATGTATGTCAGCAGTTATATTATAATGAGAATTGGCATTGAGAATAATATACAAACAAACAATTAAATAAAAAAGGGCTGCCAGGCATGTGCTGATGTAGTTTTGAAAAAAATGTAGTTTTGGTGTGCCTTCAGAAACATGGTTGGGATACATATAAGCAGTGTTGGTAATGCATTACAAGTAACTTGAGTTATGTAATCAGATTACTTTTTTAGTAACTAGCAAAAGTAACCACATTACTTTTAAAATTACAACAAAATATCTGAGTTACTTTTTCAAAAAAGTAATGCAAGTTACTTTATTTTCCAGTGTATTCACTGATAGATCTCCTGTCCTCATGTTGAGAGAAATCAGGAGTAAGTGCCGAGGTGTTGTGTGAACATGATGCTTATTGTAGTTCTAGACTACAATAATGTGAGCATGCATTTACTCATCACAGTATACCTAAAAATGAATAAAAACTATGAAATGCAAACTTAGAATATTACAAAAACTTGCAATAATTAAATATGTTAACACAAATACATTTATTAACCAGTGTCTTTGCTGCTGACCTTCAGTGATCAAATTCATCCATACCATTTCCCTTTCAAGGAAAGTCTGTTCTCACGGCGGCCATATTTGCAACTTCTCCAGGCAGCTATTTCGGGCATACAAGTCCTAGCTATTTGAATAGGGGAATCCTGAAATCTAATAAACTGCTTGGCGAACTCACAATTAAATAACATTTCAAATCAGCAAGAGAATCTGACATGAAATGTCCCATAAATGTTTCTTATGCTCCAATAGCATTAAAAAAAGCTTATTTTTAAAGCTAGACAAGCCAATGTGCATGTGCAGTCCTAAGCGCGAGTCTCTATGGGATTTCTATGGGAACTCGAGCTTCTAACGGCAGCTGCAGTGATGCAGTGACTTTATCAATCAGCGATTGGCTCTTTTTACTTCAGTACTTTATTGCATGTTGCAGTTTCTCCCATTCATAACTAATAGGAGTGAACTGTCTTTCTTTGTCTGTAGTCTTTGTCCATACTAAGCAAAACTGACTTTAGATAAACATCACATTTGTGTTTCATTGTTTGTTTTTATTTCTGATGTAAGAGTGTTAAACTTTCTTCTCTTGCATCCTATTCTTCTGTGGTCTAGAATGGCAGCCCAACTGAAAGGTTTGTTTGAGCTGCGCCCTCTACTGTACAAGCATGAAGTTGCGTTATCTTCAGCCTGAGGCCTATTCATTTCACTTTTGGTTTTAAAGGGTCTTTGATTTTTGTTTTTTTTGTTTTGTTTTTAAAACACAAACAAGAAAGCCCTGCTCAGGTGAGAAAAAGTAATGTAAAAGTGATGTAATATTACTTTCCATAAAAAGTAACTAAGTAACACAATTACTTTTTAGGGAATAACGCAATATTGTAACACATTACTTTTAAAAGTAACTTTCCCCAACATTGCATATGAGCCACTCATCATATGACAAACTCTTCTTTTGGTGACATTTGCATTATTCTGCATTAAAGAAATATTAACTTGTTTGAGTTATCACTAATCTAAGGCTATACACAACAATGTACTTTTCCTTTGTGTTTTTTGCATACAGATAACATTGTTGTCAAAACTACCCAGATCCGTGGAAAGACTAAAAACACTGTATTATTCATGCCAGGCCAGTAGTTGGCGATGTCACTTTGTAAAGAAACACTACGTGTCTATCTGTTGACCAAACATGACGTCACGCGCATGACGTCACTGTTTTCACAGATTTGCTTTTTTATAGTTTACACCGAGATAACTGTATAGATTAAAAAAAACGTGCACTTTAAAACCTGTTTTCAAAACTTTTAATTTTCAGGCCCCCAAAACGCTGCTGTTGTATATTAGTTGAAAACGGTTTTGTGTAAACACCCCCGGTGTAATGATCATTTGTTTTCCCTTGCTCTTCCTCCGCAGGTAGACTTCAACAGACATTCGGTAATCTGGCCGCGAAGTGGATCCCTGAAGTGTTTACAGATTGTTCCATTTGATTTTGTACTTCACGTGTTTGAGTGTTTACATGTACTCTCAGGCAGCTGAATGTCCGGGACTGGATGTGCTGTATCTGCGCTGCAGACGGCTGCTGCCTTTTTGCCTGTCGCTTGAGTTGAATGGTACCCTGGACAATGCTGGATGATTTTCATAGCATTCCTCTGCTTTCTAAACGCTCGATAAATTCATCCTCTGCAGATTTTACAACATGAGTGACATCTTCATTTCACCGAAGTTTACTCAAGGCCAAATATCTCCCTCTGCTTCAGACTGAATCCTGTAAAGCCCTTTGCAATGTTATGGCAAGTTGATAATGAGAGCCCTGTTTCATTTTAATTAAGTTAAGTGCACTGAGTGGAAGTGCTCTTCTTTTTTTTTTTTTTTTTTCTTTTTTTTTACTCCTTATTCTTATACAAATTCCAGCATCTCATTGTTCATTAAATATGTAACACAAACTGACCATTCTTTAACAGTGATGTCTTTATCACATAAAACTGAACTGAAAACGAACTAGTCTCCTCCAGTGGTACCGTATGCACTAGTATGTGAACATATTTATTTCTATTTATGTTTAATGCATATGTGTATATTTATTTGCCAATGAACAGCCTCCTTTAAAAAGACAGAGTGTGTTTTAGCACCTTGTATAAATGCAGTAAAGGAACATTATAATTTGATGTTGGTAACAGATACAGGGTGCTTTAAATATGAATTGATTGATGAAAATCTGATTTGAGTTTTCATTTGAAATTTCTGGCCTGGGAATCAAGGGGTCACGGCGTCTGTAGGATTTTCCATTTCACCTGATGCCTTGTGATGTCTCGAGTTCTGTTTCAATAAATGTTTTTATGTTCTACATTCCTAACATGTGATTGTGTGTGACTGTTCTTCATGTTCAGCATTGGACTTGGTGTGTTGATGCACATTTGTCCAGATGGTGGTGCTAAACAACCTTGAGAAGCAGACAAACTCTTAAAATGGTTGTCTTTCATGCCTCTGTTATAGCAAACGAATCTTATACTGAACAATGGCGACTGCAGACTAAACCACTCTTGACATTGAGTGGTCCTTGCCTCTGCAAAACTCTCCAGCACGATGGAAGGGCGGGTGTGGGTGGTTGCCACTATAGCCAGTTGGTTTTTCTGAGTGGATTGCAATGCGGTTTATAGAGAAGTTGATAAAATGGTTAAAAAGATGATAAAAAGAGGTTTTTACTCCATTGCTTTCCAGTTGCTATGATGTTCTGGGTGGTTACCATGGTTTTTGCTAGGTGTTACAGCCCAAGTCACAATGGCCTCGTTCAGACAGCAGCAGAATGCGGTGGTCTGTCCTACAATTCACACATTAGCAGCTGTTGTGGACTGGCAACAGTGGCCGGAAGAACTGTTAACTGGCATAGCCAAAGAACGCAAAAATCACTAAGCAACAGCAACTACAGAGAGGATGGCGGAACACAGCATTGAATCATTTGTAATCGGCTTTTCTTCCATAGTAGACTGTTAGGCCGTGTCTACACCAGACAAGTGACATAACAAAAGCAAACAGAACCCATTATAACCAGTGATGCTGTCTACACTGGATGTGGTGCAACATGACAAATCCCAGACAGTAAACTGACCTTTTTATTTTTTTTATGTAAAATGCTTGCGTTACTTCTGATACGAAGGCCAGATGGATTTGCAACAATCGCTTTGTAACGTCCAGTGTGGACCGCTCTAGACACATGTTCGAGTCCGAAATCGCATACTGTCTGAGCAGGTACTACATTTAAATTTGAATTTACTTCACGATTGTTAAAAGTATGCTATAAAGTATGGATGAAATTCGGACGTACTACATCCTCCATCACGTGACCTACCACCTTAAAAGTGATCTAGAATTGAAAATTAAATTTACCTCGGCATAGTTAAATAATTAGAGTTCTGTACATGGAAATGACATACAAGTGAGTCTCAAACACCATTGTTTCCCTCCTTTTTATGTAAATTTGATTTGTGCAAAAGACCTCTGAAGAACAGGCGAATCTCAACACCAACTGTGATGCAACAGTCGGGATCATTAATATGTATGCCCCCAATATTTGCATATGCCAGCCCATGTTCAAAGCATTACACAAGTTAGTATTAACGCCTGGAGCAGCACAGCTGAATCAACAGACTTTATGCAGGTAAGCAAGCAAGGACAAGTGCGAAAAATGGCAGATGGAGCAATAATAACTGACATGATCCATGATTACATGATATTTTTTGTGATATTTGGCAATTGTCTTTCTAAATGTTTCGTTAGCATGTTGCTAATGTACTGTTAAATGTGGTTAAAGTTACCATTGTTTCGTACTGTATTCACGGAGACCAGAGCCATGTCGTTATTTTCATTATAAAACACTTGCAGTCTGTATAATTCATAAACACAACTTCATTCTTTATAAATCTCTCCAACAGTGTGTAATGTTAGCTTTAGCCCCGTTAGCCACAGCATACTATCAAACTCATTCAGAATCAAATGTAAGCATCCAAATAAATACCATACTTACATGATCTGATATGCTACATGACGATCACTTGCAACGTATTATAGAGTTGCGAGCTTGGGGGCAGGGAGCGCAAGCATTTAAAGGGGACACACGCTGAATCGCACTCAATCACAATCGCAGAACATTTTTAATTATGCCCCAAAATAGGCAGTTAAAAAATTATAAAATAATGAAAAATCTATGGGGTATTTTGAGCTGAAACTTCACAGACACATTCAGGGGACACCTTAGACTTATATTACATCTTGTGAAAAAGGGTTCTAGGGCACCTTTAAGTCGCTTCACTGGCCCTGTCCCAAATGGCACCCTAAACACTCGCGGTCTTCCTATGAGTCCACACTTTTGTGACGTAAAGTCACTTTGACTGTCGGGAAGATATCTCTCACCAGTGCAGGCTCAGCAAAAGTGCGCACATATCGGCCGCAAAGGGGGCGCTCACAAGCACCCTTGTGAAGCCTAAAATTGACAAATGGGACACCCGTCTCGTGGACAGCCAATGTAAGTCCACAAGACTGAAAGTGCCATTTGGGACAGGGCCACTGCCATTCACAAATCCTCTCCCGTGGCCTTATGGGATAGTAGTGTCCATCATATGTACACTTCAGCATCTCGCCGGAAATAGTAGGTCATCTGAGTACTTTTTGCCTACTCTTTTATGATTAAGGTGAATTCAGACATACTACTTTTGCCACATACTGTTTTTTGCCTACTGTATAGAAGTATGTGATTTCATACGCAGCCATACTTTCGCTCCCACAGACAATTGCAAGCACAGTTGTCAATCATGACATTACAACCTGTCAGCATGATAAGAACTACATAAAATGACAGAAATCTTCTTTGAAAAATTTTTTTTGAAGTGTAACTGGATTTTTTCGTCTTATTCGATTAGGCTGGGTTTTGTGACCTATACAGCAGACAGCCACCAGGGGGCAATCAAAATGCTTAGGCTTCACTTTTCTCTTTTCCCAGCACAACTTGTTCCAGACTCACACCTTTAAGTAAATATGGTTGACAGTCCCAAACTGACAGTGAATGTGGCCTAATTAAAAAGTGACATACCGTAGTCAGGGTATAGTGAACTGTTGTCTAACAAACCTATTGTTCAGCTTTACAAAAGACTTTCAGTAGACAAAAACTCCATGAAACTGTTTTAAATGTGTTTTGAAAATTACATGTGAGCTACAGTAGCATCTTTATGCCATTGTAAAGACTATAAAGGCTAACCCTCACAGCCGTGTTTTCATCCCTGTCAAAAATACATCTACCCTGTATTATGTCAGTAGCACAAATGATGGTGGACAAGATACACTTTAATAGGGTTCAACATTTGTTAAAATCCTTAAACCTTAGGAATAACATAGTAATTATATTGCTTGCCTTAGGATAATTTCTCAGATTCAAATACTGACAGTCATGTTAAACACAGTTCAGTGCTTGTGAGTGATTCACAGTCTGAATACTCCCTGATCTGTCCTTATTTTCCCTCTAGTCAAATCTTATGACTCATCCCCCTCATTACCCAATCAGATCACTAGCTCTGCTGGGCTGCCAAGGTCCCTGCTGACATCCGCTTTGTTTGTGGTGGAAATAGTGTGCTGGTCTCTTAGCAGTGTGTGAAAGCACTGATCCAATAACAGTGCTGATGTTGCTCAGACCTCTGCCTCTACCTGCCTGCACCTCTTGCTGCTTTTGTGAGACTTTATCAGGCTCCTGCAAATGAAGTTTGTTCTGTGGTTGTCTATGAATTAACTGAATCAACATGCTACTTTTTACTATTCTACTTCCTCAGTACCTCACCATGACTGAACAGGCCAAGAATTTGAACACAGTATAGGTGTCGAAGATGAGTGAATGTGGACAGTCCTGTTTCTGTCAAAACATTGTGGAAGCTTAAAGGAACACTCCACTTTTTTTGAAAATAGGCTGATTTTCCAACTCCCCTAGAGTTAAACAGTTGAGTTTTACCGTTTTCGAATCCATTCAGCTGATTTCCGGGTCTGCTACATTTACACCAGAATGAGAGTATAGTTCCTAGCCACATCAGCCTAGAAAATCGCAACTTTTCATTTTCCGTTGGTCTTAGTACACAATGTAACTACAGAAGAGTCAAGTTTTAAATAGGAAAAATATCGAAACTCTTTGTTTTGTTTTGTTTTGTTTTGTTTTGTTTTGTTTTGTTTTGTTTTGTTTTTTGAGCGAGATGCTAACGGTCTAATCAGATTCAATTATCTATGCTAAGCTATACTAAAAGTGGTACCGCCAGACCTGGAGATCGGCTGAATGGATTCGAAAATGGTAAAACTCAACTGTTTAACTCTAGGGGAGTTGGAAAATGAGCCTATTTTCAAAAAAAGTGGAGTGTTCCTTTAAAGGGGACATATTATGCCCCTTTTTACAAGATGTAATATGAGTCTTTGGTGTCCCCAGAATGTGACTGTGAAGTTTCAGCTCAAATACCCCACAGATTATTTATTATACCATGTTGTAAATGCTTATTTTTGAGTGGACGCAAAAACAAGCTGTTTTCGTGCATATGTCTTTAAATGCAAATGAGCTGCTGCTCCCCGCCCCCTATTCAGAAGAGGGTGGAGCCTGTACAGCTTATGACAGCAGCATAATATACAGTACCTACTGCTGTATATGCTGTTAATATGAATCAAAGAACAAAAGAAAAACAGAAAATCACTCACTGCTCTTGACTGAATAACTTTAATAGCTTTAATAAGAATATATTTCTTACTTGAATGCTGCTGTTAAATGCTCTGGCGAGGAGATAAACATGGCGAGCTGTGTACAGCTCACTCAGAAGTGGAGTTAAGCTAACAAACCAGTTTTCATTACCAGTCGTGGGCGCTGTCAGTTTCAATGTGACGTCACACTGTAGTACATTCCTGAATGGCTCTTTTTGAGACACTGTTTCAGATTTATGTGGATTATAACAAATGAAGTGGATGGATTTTTACCACAATAGGGTGGTTGTGTACACACACTGTTATGGGAAGTGTTCCCGGTTCTGGCTGACCTAATCTATGCAGCCTAACAATTTACATGATTTGAATTATAGAAGTAGATAATGGTTTATGTGTATGCAAGGTTAAAGAGATGTGTTTTTAGTCTAGGTTTAAACTAACAGAGTGTGTCTGCTTCCCGAACAATGCTAGGAAGATTGTTCCAGAGTTTAGGTGCCAAATAGGAAAAGGATCTACCGCCTGCAGTTGATTTTGATATTCTAGGTATTATCAACTGGCCTGAATTCTGAGATCGCAATAGACGTGAAGGACTATAATGCATTAAGAGCTCGCTCAGGTACTGAGTAGCTAAACCATTTAGTGCTTTGTAAGTAATTAGCAAGATTTTTAAATTTATATGATGTTTAATAGGGAGCCAATGCAGTGTTGTCAGATCTGGGCTAATATGGTCATACTTCCTGGTTCTAGTAAGAACTCTAGCTGCTGCGTTTTGGACCAGCTGTAAATTGTTTATTAAGCATGCAGGGCAACTACCCAGTAGAGCATTACAATAATCTAGCCTCGAGGTCATGAACGCATGAATTAACTGTTCTGCATTTTTCATTGAGAGTGTATGTCGTAGTTTAGATATATTTTTAAGATGGAAGAATGTGGTTTTACAGATGCTAGAAACATGGCCTTCAAATGAAAGATTGGTATCAAAGAGCACACCCAGGTTCCTAGCTGACTGACTGGTCCAATAATTAGAATCTCTGTTTTTTTTCTGAATTTAGTAGTAGGAAATTACTAGTCATCCAATTTTTTATATCAGCTGTGCATTCCGTTAATTTTGTGAATTGGTAAGTTTCATCAGGGCGCAAAGAAATATAGAGCTGAGTATCATAAGTGTAACAGTGAAAACTAACGCCATGTTTCCTAATGATATCTCCCAAGTGTAGCATGTACAGAGTGAAAAGTTGAGAATTTTACATTTAAAATAGTGTCAAATGTAAATATTTCAGTAATAAAATGTAAAATAGTTAACAGTTAATGTAATGAAATAGTAATACAAAAAGTAATACAAGTTTAGTAAGCTTGAAGTCAGTTGATGGCAGGTTTTGGATGACTATCATAGTACATTTCAAAATATTTCAATCTTTCTGCTAGCTTGGTCAGTCAGCCCCTGTTGTGCCATAAAGTTTTATTGCAAAAGCATCTTTCTTCATTGCCAGGCATTCACAAGTAGGTGAATGACTCAAAAAGCATCCAACATCAGTAACAGTCATTTCTTAACTCTTGAAATGTCAGGTTAATAATAGAGTAGAAAGGTTATGATGACCTTACTTTTCAAGCACAGCACTGGTACTATCTGCCAGCGTGTTGACTAATCTGCCCTGCTTATCTCAAAGATTAACTGCGAGAAGATGAGAGAGAGAGAGATGAGATGCAGGATCTGTCACGCCTGCATAAAGTTGCTTTATGGCTGATGCCTGCAGCTAATGGCTGACTCTCTCTTTCTCTCTTTCTCTCTCTGCTTCCATTCGCTCTGGGTGTTAACATTATCTCAGCACCCAGAAATCCAACAGTATTTTTTTTTCTTTATCGTAATCTGCAGCACTGCCCAAAGGTTTTCCAGACCAACCACATTTTTAATCTCACTCTCTCACAGTGGCTAAGGATATTTTCCCAACATTATCAATTAGTGATGTACAGGAGCAAACAGTCTAGCAATGAGTTTCTCCTGAAATATACCTCTGTATCATCTTCATCTTGTCATGAGGTAACCCATGTGGAAAAAGAAGGCTTTAGCATACTTTTAAACAAGTACTTATTACAGAAATAATGTACTTTAAAAGAATATACTTAAAGGATTAGTTCAAAGGATTAGTAAAGAAAATTTCCCCATGAAAATTTCCCCAAGCTTTACTCACACTCAAGACATCCTAGGTGTTTATATGACTTTCTTCTTTCTGATGAACATAATCTGAGATATTTTAATGAATATCCTGATGCATCCGAGCTTTATAATGACTGTGAGTGGGATCAACGAGTTTGAAGCTGAAGAAAGTTCCTCCATCCATTATAAACATACTCCACACAGTTCCGGGGGTTAATAAAAGCCTTCTGAAGCGGAGTGACGCATTTGTTTATATCCATATTTAACAAGTTATGAAGTAAAATATCTAGCTTCCACCAGATCGCCTTCCATATTCAACTTCGGAAGAAAGCGTAACTGACGCTCTTTTTCCGTAAGTTGAATAGGGAAGGCGTAGGATGTAGCGTAAGTGTTTAGAACTGCAAGAGTTTTACACTTTCTTTGTAAGTTGAATTTGGAAGGCAGTCTGGCGAAAGATAGATATTTTAATAAATAACTTGTTAAATATGGATATTTTTTTCTTACACAAATGCATTGCAAACTCTTCAGAAGGCCTTTATTAACCCCCCGGAGCCGTGTGGAGTCTGATGAATGGAGGCACTTTCTTGAGTTTCAAACAGGTGGTTTCTGTTCACTGCCATTATAAAGCTTGTAGCATCAGGGTGATTATTAATATAACTCACATTGTGTTCATCTGAAAGAATAAAGTCATATACACATAGAATGGCTTGAGGGTGAGTAAATCATGGGGTAATTTTCATTTTAAAGTGAACTAATCATTTAAGTGTGTTAAGAAAGTCATGTAAGTGTACTCTCTGTATATACCTTTTTATTTCATTAATATTATCTGCAAGTACAGTTTAAAATATACTTTTAAGATTTGAAGTGCACATTCAGTACAGTTAAGTGCACTTCTTTTTCACAAGGGAAGGTATTTTCGTATTTCCATGGAAACGAGAAACAAAAACTAGATTCTGATTTTCTCTGAGTTGAGTGAATATGCTTGATTAGAAATATTAGAAAAATAATTCTTAATTTATTCCAAATATGCCACTTACTGCATTTTAAATATTACATATCACATATTACAGAAGCTGAAAAGAGTCAACTTAAACATTTCCTTTTAGTTTTGTTGTCAATAAGTCTTAAGTTAGCAAGCTAACAGCATAGCTTAGCAAATAACAATTATGAAAAACTCTTTTGATTAGCTAGAACAAGATATCAAAAGCGATGAGATCTTTGTTAGGATTAGTAGTGGTTGTTAGCATGTTGCTGTACAGTTAAATAGGGTTTTCTGGTCAAAAGAGCACACTCCCAAATCACTATGATATTCTCTCTATTTTTGTTTGTACTAATTTTATAATACTAGTACTGATGATGATCCAAAATGTGTAGGAAAAGGTTTTTGGGTTGAGCTCAGATGATCACACCGATCAGCATGTTTCACCATGTGTTTAGTGTGAATCACTTTAAAACCCATATGCTACTGCACACAAATAGTTTACATCACTGTCTGATGAATAGCTCTTGCCACCAGCAAACTGCACTGGACTTCAGCATTTGTAAGCTTTAAACGAGGCTGACGTTGGGATTGCGTTCCGATTTCCGTTTTGAGCTTAAAGCATTAAAAATCCAATCGAACGAATATAGATCAAGCTGTTCTTTCTGTTCTGACTGTCTGTACCAGGCTGTATTTTACTACCTCCCACTGCTAGATGGTTGACAGTCTACACGATCTCCTATTCATATCCATATAAATCCTCCTTGTGCAAGAACAACCACTGAGTCACCTCTCTTGATGTCCAAAAAAGCACCACAAGGTTGTGATTTTTGTGGTATCGTCTCGCTAGACCGTGTTTGGCTCTGAGGTGTGAACGAGGAGGGATGGTGATAAGGTGGGAGTTTGATAAATTCTCTCTTTACCCAGCACTTATCATGGGAACAAAATGTACACCATAGCTGTTGCTTTGTTTTCCTGCTTCTGTCTTGCAGTCTGAGCCTTGCAGATGGTACTAGAGCTGGTGCTTTAGTCTGGAAGCATTTTCAGCAAATCTTTGACAAATCACAGCAAACATGATATCCTCATAAAAGTTTTATTCCCTTTCGTGTTTGTTTTTAGTGGAAAGGGAAAATGTTAAATTAAGCTACCAAGTGCAAAGCAACACACATTTTCACAGTCCTCTAGGGCTCTTTCTCACATCGCCTCTTTGATTCTCATTAGCATCCCATAATGAGTCAGCTCACTTCTGTCAGCTCACTTTGTGTAAGGGAACTGGCCAGCACTTGCCCTAGTCTTCAAACTAGCTCTCTGATTCTACACGGTGGGACGTTGGCTCAGCGAGTAGCACTGTTGCCTCGCAGCAAGAAGGTCCCTGGTCTGAGTCTCGGCTTAGCCAGGAGGCCTTTCCGTGTGGAGTTTGCATATTCTCCACTGTGTCTGCGTGGGTTTCCTCCAAGTGCTCCGGTTTCCCCCACAATCCAAACTCATGCAGCATAGGTGAATTGGAGACTCTAAATTGTCCGTAGGTGTGAAATGGACATCCATTCAGGGTGTTTCCCTGCCTGTGGCCCAAAATGCTGGGATAGGCTCCAGTCCCACCATGATCCTAATAAGGATAAAGCTGTTTGGATGATGGATGGATTTGCAAAATGCAAAACCATACCAATACATACATTTGCTGCAGTTTCCAGCTGAAATGAACATTAGAGGCCATAAAACAGCAAGCACTTTTAGTCCTATTCATGCAAAATTATGATTAGAGGTGCAGATTATTGATAATAAAGACTTATTTTTGCACGGTTCCTTGCACAGTACTACATTTTGACCTCAGATCACCAGCTCCATTTATGTGTGGCTTTTCTGATGTAGTAAACTTGTTCCGTAGCTCACCCGGTACAGCATTGCACTTGTGATGTGGAGTCCCATGAAACATGAGTCATTGTAAAAGAGCTCAAAAACTTGTAGAAACAAGCTAAAATAGCATGTTTGCTTCAGCAATTCTGTTTTCATGTCACATTTGCTTGTTAACACTATTGGGTATGTTTAGGGTTTAGTGTAGGTGGTATGGTATTTTCAAATGGATTAACCTTTTTTACCACCACTTCCTGGACGTTTCAATTCAGAACTGTTGCGATACGTACAACAACCAATGTAATAAAAAACTGCCGGATTCACGCTCATCTGTTTCGGATAAAACTGAACACACTTTTAGCGGCACTCAATGGACATTTCACTTTGAAACTGTCTCGAAATGTGCAAAACGCGATGTTATATAATTTTGCAGAGATGTCGCCACAGGTAAATTTTTCATTCCCATTCATCTCAATGGGAAAACCCCCCCAAACTGCCCTACCTTGATGCTGCCATCTTTACTCATGTACACTTGCTTAAAAACAAATGCATTTAGTCTGAATACACTGCTACGTTTTAATGGCATCATTGCAGAAAGAGGGGTTTTGTCTGAAACTGAATGGAATTGGATAACGTCCCAATCTATGCTAAACAGCCAGTCCTTCACCCTTGCCCAAAGCACAGCTCATACAATCAGAATTTAGAGCTGGAAATCAATGTTTTATAGTTTAGATTTTGCTCTTCCTCGCTCTTTTTCTTCTCAATTGCTGCCACTTCCCCATGTCCCTCCTTTCTGCATCCATATGCAACGGAGGCCATCTAGTAGTCGCTGTGCGAGTAAACCTCACTCCTCTGATCTCAAGAGCGACTGACGCTACAGGTTGCAGCATTTAGCCTCCTTGTTAGAGTGTCCAACTCCCACGCCAGAGATCCAGGTTCGAGGCCTGCGCAGAGCGTGGTGAGTAGGACCTGGGTGAGGGATTACATTGGTGCCGTGACCCAGATGGGAGTGAGGTGTAGGGGAATGAGTGCAACAGAGGCCAGCTAGTAGTTGCTGTGCAAGTAAACCTCACTTCTCTGATCTCAAGAGCGACTGACGTTAGAGGTTGCAGCCTTTAGCCTCCTTGTTAGAGTGTCCGACTCCCATGCCGCAGACCCAGGTTCGAGGCCCACGCAGAGCGGGCAAGTAGGACCTGGGTGAGGGGTTACACATACATTTATCCCCAGTCCCCAGAGTTCTCAACTCTAATTCTTTAGATTTTGCTCCGTTACTGCCTTTTATCCTGTGTCATTTGTCATGTCTTTGAAATTTTCTGATAAGTTTACAACCCATTGGTCATGAGTTCAAATCTTGCTTGACTGAATATGTTATAGCCATTTAGTCCCTATCACATATGTCATGAGTTCACACTTACAAATAAGTCAGATAAATTATTTGGTAAACGTATTTGGCATGCTGTCCGGGGAGAGGGCTCCGAGCTTGGTAATCAGCCCGAACGCAGAATACCCCCTTTCAGGTATTATGAAGTAATGTGAGGAGATGGGGTGGTGGAGGGATTCTGGAAACTGTCGAGGATCCTTGGGTGAGTTTGACTGTAATAGGCCTGAACTCATGCCAATTGGGTAGATATGTTGATTACAGATTGTTGACAGCTGGTTGAGATGACGTAATGATTGTGTAGCTTATTTGACTTGTTCCTCCTGAACTACGTTAATAAAACATCATTTTATAATTCATCATAAATTAGGTATCGTTTGAAAACATAAATACTCAAAATTCATCTTGTAAAAATCATTTTGAAATTGGACCTCTAATTCTTTAGATTTTGCTCCATATGATAGATAAAGCTTTAAAAATGACTAGAAGTTAATTACAGTTTCTCTACAGTATGTTTTGAGACATGTGATTGGCTGTTCACTACTGATGTCACACTTTCATGTGCACATGCTCCATAAACTCGCAATCAAAGCCTGAGTTGACAGAGAAAGTTGATGATCAGTGTTATGGTACCAACAAAGCCTGATTGAATTGATGTGGTTTTGTCAACTCGAAACTAATCCTGTAACTCTGAATTTGTTCAACTACCATCATGGTAGGAGCCCCAGGTGTGGGAAATCAATAACCATGTCAGCAACCATGCAAACACAAGCAAAGAATCTAAATGTAAAGGACCAAACTAAGCAAAATAAACATGACAGCATGTAACTGCCATTTATTCTACTTCATTTGTCATGTCTTTGAAATTTTCAGGTAAGTACACTCATTGGTCTACAGATACCAACAGTTGCATTGGTCATGAGTTCAAATCTTGCTTGAATGAATATGTTTTAAAATAAACTAAAAAAGAATCTGTTTCTTCTATAGACATGTTTCAGTAGCCTAATGGTGGTAGATTTCACTGCAATGGAGAGCATCCGGATGGATTGATTGGAGCATATGTTTGTGACACCTGTAAGAGGGACTACTTCCATGCTTAATCATTATACTCAAGGTACTTTGAAAGGTAAAGGGAGTGAAATACCCTCAGTTATTAGGAACAGGAAGATCAGTAGTCATATCAATATGGTGGGACATGAAAAATGTATAGGAACTTTGCATTGAAGCATTTTAAAAATCAAAACCAGAATCTCGAAGGAGCAAAGAATGGTCAGTGTGAAAACCAGCCTTTGTTTCAGAAAAGACACAAAAGCCATGACATTCAGTACTTTTAGTGTTTATTTCTACAATGTTTCTCCAGAGCAATGTTGATTCATGCAAATATTTCTGGAAAACACAACACTTGAAAATGTATGTTTTTGCCTTTGTCCTTTCAGCAAAAGATTTTCATAATTGTCTTGTATTCTTCATATACAGGGTTACAGGGGAAGGGTTCAAATGTCTTTCAGAGTCACATTGAGCTTCTTCATGAGTTATTGTCTATGAGAGCAAATCAATATGTTATGTACTGCCCCATCACGGTTGGCCTTCAGTCCATGTTCTGCACATGATGTATACAAAAACATTATTATTTGCACATTGTCCTTTTTGACCACTGAAACTTTTATCAAGTTATGCAAACTTGTGCTAATTGAAAGTATTACTACACAATATTTGTCACAATTCTAAAAGTAGCACAGATACCAACTTCTCTGTTTTGTTATATCCATGCAAAATGCCCTTTCAAACATTGTCAACACTTTTTTTTCATTTTAACAACACAAGAAAACAACACATGACCTTCTTTTGCTACCTTTCTTTGAACAGGACTACGAAATCGAACAAATCTCATAATAAGATGTATAAATATAAAAAAAGAAAAGAAAAACTGTTTTTAAATTGCGCAAGACTTGTGTGGAACAGGGTAGCACATTCCACTTTATTGGCATTTTAATACATCTAACTTCAAATTATACCAGGTTTAGCAGCTAGTGACATTTTTAATATGCAATTAATGGCCCAAATAAAAGGATCTTATACAGAAATTCAACTGGACCTTCATTCCCTGGCACAAAGCAGCAGATATTTTAGACATCACTATCCCATTCGTTATGAAACATAAATATGACATCTTTATTTAACACATCCTTCCTACACCTCAACTGAGTAACAAACTGGATGTTAAAGACAACATGAAGTGGTGTTTGACCCATTTTACACAATAATTTTACTAATAACTGTAAAATGACAATGACATAAAACAGGATACTTAAAGGATTAGTTCACTTTCAAATGAAAATTTCCTGATAATTTACTCACCATCATGTCATCCAAGATGTTCATGTCTTTCTTTCTTCAGTCGAAAAGAAATTAAGGTTTTTGATGAAAACATTCCAGGATTATTCTCCTTATAGTGGATTTCAATGGAGCCCAAACGGTCAAAATTATAGTTTACAGCGATCCCAGACCAGAAATAAGGGTCTTATCTAGAGAAACCATCACTCATTTTCTAAAAAAAATAAAATAAAATAAAAATTATAAATTTTATAAGTTTTAACCATAAATGCTCATCTTGAACTAGCTCTCTACTTCTTCTCTATTTGAATTCCAGCAGTGTAGACACTGCTGAGTGTATTACTGCGCTCCACAGGTCAAAATTTGAACTAAAATGTCATATACAATATGACAAGTATCTAAAAATTAGTTCAAACTTTAACCTGTGGAGGGCAGTAATACACTTAGCAGTGTCTACACTGCTGGAATTCAAATAGAGAAGAAGAGAGCTAGTTCAAGATGAGCATTTATGGTTAAAACATTTTTTTTTTTTTTTTTTTTAGAAAATGAGCGATGGTTTCTCTAGATAAGATCCTTATTCCTCGTCTGGGATCGTACAATGAAACTGTAATTTTGACCTTCAACCGTTTGGGCTCCATTGAAGTCCACTATATGAAGAAAAATCCTGGAATGTTTTCATCAAAAACCTTCATTTTTTTTCGACTGAAGAAGGAAAGACATGAACATCTTGGATGACATGAGGGTGAGTAAATTATCAGGAAATGTTAATTTGAAGGTGAACTAATCCTTTAATGAGAAAAAAAAATGTAGGGAGTCAATTGAATTACTCTGATTGGCTGTTACATTCCAGAATGAAGTCAGGTGGTTGGAGGGGAGGGTTTGAAAGTAAGAGGGATTTGTGATGCAATCAAAAAATTAAACCTTTTTAGAGGTGGAAATCTTTGATTTGAATAATGTGCACTGATCCGTGCACAGTAAGACCAAAAATGTATATTAAGAAAGTAAATAGGGTAAATTTTGACTTCATGTTAACTTTTCAATATTACACAGTGAATGGTATACCTGAGAAATCCTTCACTCGGTAAGCACACGTATGTCAACAAGACATCTATGAAAGACAACATCATCTGGAAAGCATAACATTCTTTTTTAAGCATTGCATTTCGAGTACAAACACCTGATAAACATCTTGAAAAGAGCAAATTCATATACAATAATGTAAAACGTTCTAACAACCGACGGGAACTTCTCCAAGACACTGCAAGGGATCTAAAACTGACATCTAGAGGAAATCAAAAAGACGTTTCAGTGAAATACGTGTGCTATCAAGGCTCCATCCGTGATGCTCAGAGAGAACGCAAAAAAGAGGAAATGTTTATAATGTTGTATTGTACTGTTCTTACGTTGTATGAACTGTATGTCAACACACAAGGGCTGAATGGTTTTTGAACTGTGCTTCTGGGAGCCGTCATGTCTAAATCGCTCTTGTATTTAGTGGGGCACACACAGCCCTGTCTCTGAATGCAAGATTTGTACAACTATTTTGGTGACGCAGGGCCAAGTGCTGCATGCCTAGATAGAGAGGAATTATATGGATTGCATCTATGCGTTACTCTGAAGAGAGTTCTTGCACCTAACTTTCAAACCTCCCTAACAGTCTTCTGCAATTAAATGACTTTTTCTTGCCAGTTTTGGTTTCATAGTGAGCAAAAACTGAGAATTGACAGTGCAGTTTCTCCGCAAATTATAATTAAACACTGTAATGCTACAGTATTAAATAAATAACAAAAAGGTCAAGACCTAAATTAATAATACAACACACTTATAAAGTAATCAATAAGCTTCCAAAGTTATATCCACTGACCACAGGGATACACAAGCACGAAACAATACCAACACAGCTCCTACTGTGCTTCTGAAACCACGTTAAATCTCCACGTGAAATGTTTTTGCTGTTTTTTTCATGTTCTAAATCAAAGTTTTTTAAAATCTCTACTCATTTCAATTTTTTTTTTTTTTTAAAAAATATTGCTTCATATTTTCATAGAAGAGTTTTTTTTCCCTATTCTTCTAAAGTTTCCAACTTCATTTTGGTCTAATTATACGTGGAAAACATGGTTGATACACAATCGGCAGGCTTTGGCGATTGTCTTACACATTCCCTCAGAGATACTCGTCATCAGGAACAGTTTCACGCTGTTAACTCTCCTTGGGATGCTCTTGGAGCACTTGTGCGTCAGCTACCGACTTTTCCTATGATGCTTTACGAGGACTTGAGTCCTTATTGTCATCTAGTGATCCCAAGTATGTGTGCAAGGTAGGTTAATGCCAGTGAGCTCTCTATACGCATATTTCAATTGGTGTCGTGACCAGGATGCGACCACTGTTGCCGTTGTTGTCACGAGAAACGCGCTCATAGCCACCATTGGAGGAAGCAGGGCTGTTGGTGGAGGTAGAGGAGTAGTGCGCCGCCACCGGCTCCATGACGATGCCTCCTTTAGCTACCCCACACACAGGCGACAAGCTCTGTTGCTTCAAACGGTCCACCAACTCATCTTCTTCTGAGGAAGAAGAGCTAAGCTCAGCCTGATGGGCATTCATCATTGAGCCACCATTGCAGTTACCACCTGAGGCATGGGTCGTATTGCCGTTCTCCGTGTCGAGCATCCAGCAGTGATTGAAGTAGCTAAAGACCTCTTTGACGGAGCATCGGCGGTCCTGCTCGATGGACAGTAGACAGCGGAACATGCGGAGCGCCTCGTCAGTGAAACGCCGCCACTGCGAAGGCACTGCGCTGGTCCGCCTCCGCCGCTGCTGCCAGCGCACAAACTCCTCGTAGAAGGCGTCGGACGGCAGCGCTTTTTCCCAGGGGAAATTCCCGGTGAGCATGCAGAACAGAAGCACACCAAAGGCCCACACATCAGTGCTGTAGTCCACGCACAGACCCTCCTGCCGGCCGGGGTCGCACAGTTCTGGTGCAGTGTATGGGATAGTTCCGCTCACTCGCTTCACTGGAGAGCCGGCACGCCGTGTCATGCCAAAGTCTGACAGTTTCACCTTCCGGCAATCCTTGTCAAAGATGAGGACATTCTCCGGCTTTATGTCACGATGCACCAGCTTCTTGCAGTGCAGGTAATCTAGTGCAATCGCCACCTGGTGCACACACCGCTTGGCAACGTTCTCCGGCAGTCCAACCTACGCCCAGGAGAGAATACGGAATTAGACGCTATGGAGAAACACCATGTGGTTACATAATGGATATTATCATAATTCTCACAGACTGGCAAATCTGGAGCATAGTGCTGAAGACTTTTTGTAATGTAGCAACAAGTTTGCAGGGAACACAAAGTCCTCATTTAACAGCCATCAAAGGCACTGTTGCCAAATGCGTTCAATGGTAAGTACCAGAATACTGTTCAAAAAGTTGCTAAATGTCGCTAGATACACTCATATTAGTGACGACATCATTCCATCGCATTTGCATTCTTTCTAGTGTCAGTCCTTTACATTTGTTTACTTCTCTCCTACTCTCTGTGTCTCCTACTTAATACAGCCTAACCCCCTATAAAATTGGTTCTCAATTACATATTTCTCTGTTTATATTGTCAGACAATGGAAGGAGAGAGGTGTGCTGCTACTTTTTAAGTATTTACTTGGAGGATCATTACTTGGAGCATGTACTTGGAGAACATAGTTTTCAATTTAGCATACTATAACATTAAGAAATGAAAAATATCTTCACAGAACCAAAATCATTTTAATGCTTCCATTTAGGACAATTCATTTAGCATGCAATAGGAATATGTCTATTAGTAGAGATTCAAGAGAGGCAAAGAAGTTCTGGTTGTCTCACCTGCGGAGGAATGATGTCAAAGAGATCGCCTGCCAGCGCATACTCTTGAGCGAAGATGTAGTATTCATCAGTTTCGAAGGCGATGCCAAACATGTTGATGATGAAAGGACAAGGTGACAAGTAAAGAGAGATGCTGTACTCGCGAAGGAAACTCTTCAGCTTAGTGGTTTTCTTCCGCAAGAATTTCAGAGCCATTTTCGTGCCTGGAGGGAAGGAAGAGCAGTAGAGGTTAACATTGCTTAGCTTTATTCCACCGCTGACACAAAGCTAATGGCCTACTTGCAAAATTTGAATGTGCTCTTTTGAAATGTCACGCCGAGACAATGTCAAGGTCATGTATTAATATGGGAAATAATTTACCAAGGGAACAGCTTTCTTTGACTATAAATTCTAAAGAAAGTTTGAAAGGATTTGAAAAGAATACCTGAAGCAAAAACCACTAACATGAATATATTTTCTGTTGATTAATTCTGCTCTAACTTTTTTTGCTCATGAAGCCATGTAAGTAAGAATGCAAGCACGTCCAGCTACGCAAGTTTGATTAATTGCATTGTTCAACTGCAGTAAACATTGTATTATGTAGGGGCACCAGTACATTTTACCTTGCAGTAAAAACTTTTTCATTGCATCAATGCATGAAATGACTTCCACTAGTAGAATGAGAATGGTGGTTTCAGCCTCAGACCTGATAAAATTGAAGGGTTTACTTTCGGAACCTGACATGTTTTTTCCCTTAGTTTGGTTAATTTAGGCATATATGAACAAAGCAGTCTCACTAGGATCCACCACAAAACAATCGGTCAAAGATTGCCTGAACGAGGTGGTCTTGGATGCTTGAAAATGAACTCCGGAGCGGTTCGCTTGTGGTGAGAAAGCAATCCAACCCCATGGATAAACGATCTAGGTGGTTTGAAGCTTCAAACTGGCCCCATGTCTGGTCAGACAAACATATTTTAGAACAACTGTCCGAGACACATGAAAATACCAAAATTTACAAGGTGTTTAGCGAGTGTCTCTAAGAGATGGGCTTTAATCATCTGATTTAATCCTGACAGATGACTGCTATGAGCAGAATCAGGTGTTTTCTGACCAATGAGGGGACGGTTTACTCAAAAATGACTTGTATTAACAAACTTGGGTCCATTTAGAAATATTGCCTTGTGAAAGCAAACTAAACCAAGAAAAAATTGCTACAAATTTAATCCCCATTTTGGAACACACCAAACAATCTACAGATCTGAAAACACTGTTAGATATCCACATGCAGAACTGTGTATTCCACTTTGTTTCCTGTCAGTGAAATGATCAGTAATTATTATTTTTAGATTGTGTAGTTCTGATTACAAAATCTACACATTTGCACCAATTTCTCCAGTGTTTACAGAAACTGTCGTGCTATATTTTGAATGAGTATTGTTTTCTGCCATTCAATTTGAGGCATATTTCAGATTTACTCACCACTAAATGGGACAAACTACGATTGTCAGTCACATAGTCAACATCTTGAACAAAAAGATTTTGCTTGAGATTCGCTATTGAAGTCCTTTGCATAACACTGCAGAGGGCTAGCAGCTGCTAAGCACTTAAAAGGAAGGTCAAATGGCAAGAGGAACCCCCGCCCCCAACTTTGTTATTACATAACACAACAGACAGCAGAAGCTTCCTGTGTATACAAGATAAAGGCCTTCACAAAGGACTTTCATTATAAGCAGATGACAGATGCACCTGCTCAGGCAGATGACAGACAATAGAGGCTTTCACACTGGAGCAACCTGTTCATAGTTCCTATAACTATTAGTGTAAGTAGGCTACGCAGTGTTTAGTGTGTTCGCACCATAGGAACTGTGAACAAATTTAGTTCTAGTTCTTTTGGAGGAACTAAATTAGCTCCTACTTCAGAGTAGGCTCTAATCAACAAAATAGGAATTACCAGGAAAAAACAGGAAATTTGCCCTAGGGGAACATTTAGTTCCTTGAGAACCACCCTGGTGGCTAGTTCTTATAACTAAGTTCCAATAACTACCCAACTACCTACAGTACTTCACAGAAAATGCAATCTCAACCTTATATTATCTGTGCAAATAAAGATTTCAATACTCTTCTCTTTGTCGACATATTTACTATATATAAACCTAAGGGCTTTCAGCCTTTACTTACTTTCAGCAATATTTTAATCCATTTTAATGGAAGGGAAAACTATACATATAAAACAAAGAACTGTTTTTAACATTCTTCAGATTATTCCACCACTGTTTAACATAAAGGTGTGTAGTGCTACTACCATCAATGAGGTGATATTCATTAGACATCACTTATAAAACCAGAGATTATGATCAATAAGTAGCCATCATCTTATCACATTTTCTCTGGCTTTTCTTGCCCATAACAAACACAGTTACAGCAGCCAGAGAAAACTTTCATTAAAAAAAAATCTGAGACAAACTGCCCAACTAAAGGAAACACTGACCACCATAATGGTGACTAAACAACTTTAAATTATTCTTGCCTTTCTCTTTTCTTTAGTGATTCTGCTTGTTATCATCAGGTGTCTTCAATAATGTTCAATCATCACTCAATTAATTACATAATTATTGCTTCAGTGTTACTTTTAACACTCTGCTGGTGGTTCCCATATAAACACAGAGCAGTGTTCATTTAACACCAGGGATTTTGCTATGAGAATATTTCTGGAATACAAAACATTTACTTACAGTCTGAGAATTACCAAAACAAATCATGAAACTGTCAAGATCAGAGGAGTGGTTAAAGCGAACTACAAATAGAAAATGGCAAATACAAATTTAGTTCACTCCTCTAGTGATATTCCGGCTGGTAAACACACATCCCCTGAAGAACTTTCCATGTTATAGATGCAATATCTGTCAGGAATTGGAGCAGATTTCCTGAGTTGTAAATGTTATGACAGCACAGGGGACGAGTTCTGCTGAGACCAGTGGGATTGTGGATTCCTGGAACTCCCCCCACAATGCACTGCAGCATCCATCCTCTAAGTATGGCCCGTACTGCATGTGAATAATAAATGAGGTGAGACTGATGGGGGTTTTGGATGCTAACAGATGGTGTGTTTTGAATCGCTTTGAAACCTGGAGGATGCACAAGCCAAACCAGGGGGCACATTATAGGTTGGAGAGCAGTAATATCCTTCTAAAAAAAGGAAAGGTAAACATGATGTCTTGATCAGAACATGTAGACATCCTGAAAGAGCCTGAATCTGTAGCTGGGAGGAGGTGCTTATTTTTTAAGCTATGCCTTTGAGATGGTCACCATCATACCATATGTTTTGGTCATTGGTTCTCTACGATTTGGTTGCTGATGTTCCAACAAGGCTTCCTGATTAGCTTAACCAGCAAGACTTCCTTGGTCATTAAGCACCTCCAAAAAAACATGTCGATTGACTAGCTTCACCAGCTGCTTTTCACAAAGAACAGCAAGTGGACATACTGTAATTGAAAGGCTTTTCATTTTTGTTAGCAATGTGTGCCACATAAGTACTAGTGGCAGCTGTTTACAACTGTAGCAAAAAAAAAAACATAGCAAATCTGACAGAGATGTGAGTTGCCACAAAATGCTACATAAAGAACGATACTTGCATTTGTCTGCTAAACCATACTGGAGTTCATATGAACTCTATGCCAGACCATCTATTCAGCAGACTCAGAAGAAAACCATTTCATGCACTAGTCAAACGAACCAAACATCCATGTCAGATGGACAGGTGTCCACTCCAAAAGCTCTTGTGTGAAAGTGTATGTAATAGCTGTGAGCCGCAGTAACCGTTTGATCAACAGCATCTTGAAAATATGACAGATGACTGATAAATAATGCATGATTTCACAGGACGGAGAGAAATGTGTGCCTGTGTGTGTTTGTAAGAGTAGGTGGGTTTCATTTTTGTGTACAAACATTCTTTGTCAGTTTGAATGGGAAAATTTCCCATAGGAAAGACAAAACCACAAATGAGATCCCTTTCATATCTCAATTGTTTGTCCTCGACATCAGTTAATATTAAATGGAGAGCAAATTAAGTCTTTTTCTCTAAATCACCTTCTAAATCTGCAGAAGACTCAGTAGCATATGAGTTGTATGGACTGCTTTTTATGGAGCTAGTCATTATATGCCTTCATAAACTTTCATTACTTGCAGTCTTTAAAATGGCATGCACTGTTTACAGGTACTAGATAAGAAGTAATTTTAAAAACCTTTATCATGGAGTTCTGGTCTACTGAAAGTGTTTTAGGAAGATGTTTCGTCTGAACAGCTGGCATGTTGTTGAAAAGCCAGTGTAGCTTTCTAGTAATCCTGAAGAACTTGATTAGCTTGTTCAGGTGGGATTGATCAGCGTTGGAGCTAAACTCTGCAGGAAAGTGGATCTCGAGGGTCAGAGTTCCCAAGCCCTGGTCTATAGCATCCATGCTCTCCATCCCCTTCAACCTACCTCTGATCTTGTGGATGACCAGGTCCACCTTGCCATAGGTGCCCTTGCCAAGCTCCCTGATGACCTCATAGTATTTATTAAAGTCCAGCTTCTCCAGGTTCTCAGCAGTGATGAGCTGCAGCTCTTCCAGGATGTCAACAGAGGAACGGGACATGTGGGGTGAGGAGCTCATTATTCCAGAGACAGAGCGGCCAGTTACCACGACAACGGGGATGATTTAGAAATCTAAAGGTAGGAGAAGGAAAAAAAGAGAGGAGATATACATGATAAAATACCATAAAATAACTATTTCCACACCTAGGGCAGCTGAACATGATTGCATTGGACACACACTTTATCAGCAACATCAAAGTTACAGAGACTGTTGGGATTGTTAGGCAATGCAAACAATGCCTTATATAACCTCATGCATCGTACAGTTCACTGATCTTCTTTCTGTTCTATGGAGGCCCTTTCATGTGCACAACATCACAGGCTGTATCTCAATTGAGAACGCATGAGAGGAACCGTGTAGAACAAAAGATCAGAGCGTACAGAACCAGACCGATCCCCTTTGTAATGCTAAAATCACATAGTCCCATAGGGCTATTTACTTCCGCACCACGAAACCCTCTCCGAAAGGTGTTAGAGGACAAACTGGCCAGTTGCATAATACCATTTCATATTGTTTCAGCTAACATGCACTATACTGGTTAAACAAATGAGAACTATAAGAAAAGAACATCATTCATAAAGTAATTGCAATGTATGTCATTACCAACACCATTTGTGATTGTGAACATATCCAAACATGCTGAAGCTATTGTATGCTACTATTTTTGTAAGCAAAAGTTTGACCAATGGCAAATATGATGCTCATATGTGTAATATAATTTAATAATAGAAATTATATTTAATAAACTTTATTTCAAGGTGTCCTTGTTCCAGTGTAATTATAGAGTTAAGTACTGACAACATGTACTTACTGTAGGGTTAAGGTTTGGTTGTTTATAAAAAAAATTGATTGCATAATTTATTGTTATTTCTAGAGTAAATACATTTAACATGTAACAAGGACCAACAAAAAAATTAAAAGCAATTTAATTTAGTAAATGCACACTATCAAAGATGTAAGCAAAAATGTTAAAATGACATAAAAATCATTTTATACAGTGTTTATGCTAAATTCACCATAACATTAATAGAAAACCGAAAATGTGCATAATGATCGCTTCTGTTAATCCACCACATGGGCACATTTATCTCCCCCATTGCGGTAATCTTAAAATGTCCAAGAATCGGCCTGTTAGCATCATGCTAAAAACCTAGCAGAAGTGAGTTTTGCACGAGCACACATACTTGCAAAATGTAGTATTGCCTGCGATTTTTTTCTCTAAACATCTGTTGTTTTATGTGGGAAAACAATATAAAGGCATTATGAATGCTGTGAAACACAAAATTAGAATGTCATGAGAAATTAGATTTCATAATGCTCTATGGAATTTCCACTAATATAACAGACTGTCTGATGAAATTTCTGAATGAATTTGCAGTCCTGATGGCACATTGGTCCTGCCAGTGCTCATTAATAGAGAAGAATGTGTTGAATGAGACAAGATGACAGCACTTCCTGTTCACTGACACCATCTGTAGAAATGTGAAAGTGTGTGTGTGTGTGTGAGAGAGAGAGAGAGGGGGGGGGGGGTGTATGGAGCTGTGGGGGAAGTTTTTATTTATTTTTTTATTTTTGGCTACTCATCAAACACTTTAAACCCCATGCACAAATCTAGCTCATTCTAATTCCCATCTCACGGATTGAAGACTCGCAAATAAGATGAAAGGGGGACTGTGTCAGGTAATAAGAAAGTCTTGATCTGATAGGCAACATTCACACAGCAGAATGTGAATAGAGTGCTACATTCAGTTCTGTTCATGCACCATTGACTTACAAAAGAAAGTGAAAACCACATCATAGCTGAATTTTAAGTATGTTTGGTTGACATGTGCTGTATGAGCCATTCTCCAAAGGGAAAGCATGAAAGGAAAAAAATCCAAGATGATGCAAGTAAGAGCGTTACTTGAGAGTTTCTATAGGGCTGCTAGACTGGTTGCTAAGGTGTTGCTATGCAGCCAAAATGTTCTGGGAGTTGCACACCTGTTACAGAAGCCTTCAGTGACAGCAGCTCCCTTCAGACAAACACTCATGACACTACTCCCAAGAGCCTCAACTCACATATACACAAACATAGATAGATAGAATGTGTAGATAAATGTGTACAATAGCAGTATAATGAGCAGTGACTGGATGTCCTTTTCAAAGCAAGTCTTTCCAGTGGACAGAGACATCAGCCCACACAGTTTCTCATCTCTTGAGTAAATGTGCCATGTTGTAGCACAGCTTGCCAATGTGCTGAGCCTGGTGCTTTGTTGACCTGTTCCTTATCTTGTGCTCACTGTTTATTTCTCTGGCTCTCCTCCTCCAGCTTCTACAGAAAAAGCAATACTGAAAGAGATGAAGCAGCTGCCAAAATCCTGTGCTTAGCAATTTAAAGGTAATCATCATTACAAACAGCTTAATCAATGCTGTATGTGCTCTTACGGCCACTCTGACTGTAAATATTTATGTAATTCCTATAGAGGTGAGCACTATTTCTGTACAGTGTGCATAGAAGTAGTAAGCTGTACAACTACAACCTGTAGTCATTGGCAACTGTATTAAAATAAAGAAGGTTTATCTCTATTACTATTGCTGATATTTAGGATTAAGGAGTCAAGCAACCCCTAAACATAATTATTAAACTTCAGTGCATTACTCGGACATGAATGAAGGTTCAAATCATGTAGCTTGTTGAGGATAAATGTGCTGCTAGTTTTCAAAGTGTTCTGTCTTGAGATTTTGCCTTGGCAGACATAAAATGGCTAAAAAAAATCCTATGGACTTACACTAAAGGAGGGACCGGAGCCATATCTACAGCCTTGGGGGTGAAATCTTTTTCAAGAAGTGGCCATTTATTAAAATTGTATTATCTGCAAGTACCGTTTTTAAAAATATGCTAGATTTGAAGTTCACTACAAGTGCACACTAAAAGTAATAGTTTGCTCCCTAGTTCGGGTACTCCTGGTGTTTGTATTTGTGCAGTGCCTTTCTCACCAATTTACAGTAGAACATGAGAAACCTGTACAGATGTTGACAGAAAGTGCTCAGCGGACTGAGTCTGTTTATCAGCTTGTAGGACTGTGCATTTTATTTACTCTGTTCCCATGGTAATCCAATAGCAGACAGATAAACCATCAGTGGCAACTGAAAATGGTGTTAGGACCTTGTGTACTTTCAGAAAACCTATTGCCATCAGTCTTTGTAATGAAGAAGATTTCTCTTGCACTGAAAACAGAACTAGACAAGGTTCAAAACAAGATTGAAATTGCCACTGGAGTTATGGAGTAATCAGTGTATGGAGGCTAGATATATAAGCCTGTCGAATGGTTTTGCAGCACAAATCCCTCCACCATTAATCACAATGCCAAGCACGTAGCGGGTCCGCAGAGGAAATGAATATCTGGAATATCCAGAGAATCCTCAATATACACACCTTATTCACTGGATGTCATTGAGCAACTATTGATTTTTCCAAAACCAAAAACAGAAGAAAGAAAGTCCTACAGGTTTGGATCTGCATGAGGGTGAGTAAATAACAAAATTTAAACTTTTGAATGAATAATCCTTTTAAATTGGTTGCTTCGAACTTCCTGCATCTTCCAGGTTGCATTGTGCACCTCCGATATCTTATCAACCATTTTGTTGTTATGCTTCTAGTCCAACGCTTTGTAATTGCACGGCCTACTGCAGTGGACTCAAACTTACGGTATGTTTATACGACAACAATGTACTAAAAACAGAAATGTTTTTCCATTGCATTTTCGTGTACAGACAACAACGTTCACATAGATCTGCAAAAAATGACTAAAACCACTATATTATGCTGCCAGGCCAGTAGATGGTGATGTCACCTTATGATTTTTTTTTTTAAAAAAACACTACACAATAACAGTATCGTTTTCAAAAACATGCACTTTGAAACCCATTTTCAGAAGTTTACAATTTCATGCCCCCAAAGTGCCATTGTCTTGTAAACGAAAAGCCAAAACGCATAAAAAGTTTTCGGTTTTTAGTTGAAAATGGTGTCGTGTAAATGGCCCTGTAGTTCCTGGAGGGAAACATCAACATCTAAACCTCTGTTAATTCTTAATTAATAATAATAATAAAAACTTTTACAGCTGAAATATAATAATTTATTTGGTTGAATAAAGAAAATTATTTAGGTTTAATAAACATTTTGGTACTGAAAACCTAAAGTAAGTTCACCTTACTTTCATAAAGATATTTCAACTAAACTTTATAAGTTCAAATGACTAAATTTGTCAAGTTAATGTTCGAAGTTAATACCACTTTACAGAGTCAGTGCAAAAAAATTAACCCAAAAAAGTAAAGTTGATTAGCTGGATCAGGTATGTTTAATTAGGGTTGGAGATAAAACGGGAACTGAGTTTTAGAGAAAGCCCCATAAGCCCTGTTAGTGCTGGTCTGTTTGCTGGTTCTGTTCACTCACACACATACACACACACACACGATGCTCACGGTGCTCTGAACATTTCGTGTTCACGCTTGGAGAAAGATCAGCAGAGACACTTAGGGCTCGAGGCTTGGTCCTATACTTCTCTCTGCTGCTTTCACAGTGAGCACGAGTCAACATGCAATCAAAATGACCATATTTATTGACTTTTTTTAATGCATGTTCCTTGTATTATTGTGCATGGTTTATCTGTGCATAAAACATTTGTCTTGATAATCTTCCTTTTAGCTGACACACAAATGGCCTCTCACTTTTTCACCCCCCACCCTCCAGCCACCTGCCTCCATTCGGCTTTAACAGCCACTTTAAATTATCCCTTCAATTCCCGGAGGATAAAATCTAATTTTAAGATTAAATAAATATCATTATATTTTGTTTCAATATACTGTTTCATTTAGTAAACAGGGCTGAAAATGGTATTTTCTGTGTGCATGAAAGGTCATTTCTATAGCAGTTCGTATGATAAATATACATATTTCAAACATTGCAGGATGCCTGAACAAGGTTGCTTGATTAAAATGTTGTAATTACATTTTAATACATTTCATGTTCCATTAAATGCAAGCAGTTTCAAGCAACAGCACTGTTTCTTCACAAACATCATAGAATGAAAGAATGTGCCAGTCAGTTTAAACATTAAGACTAGACTCTTTAACAAAATCTTGGATATCAGATCTTGGAATACAAATAATGGAGCTCATCTAGACAAAGGACACAGCTGTGTGTGTCTGAATGCTCACATCTAGTGACAGTCTCATGTATTGGCCAGTATTTTGGGCATTTTCAGCTTATCGCATCTCGCAACCTCTTTATTGAAATTTTTACAGAACATTTACTCAGTATTTGCATATTTGTTATATATATATATATATATATATATATATATATATATATATATATATATATATATATTGTGAACAAATACGCAAATACTGAGCAAATAGTCAATAGTAAAAATATCAATCTCAAATAACAAATTGTGTCAAACTCTATATTACTCTAAATTTGTTGTCATCTGGCCAGCAAAATCCTGTCCGAACAATACCTGTTACAAACAGGACATTCAGTTTCATACACTTTGCCCCATTGGGTTTGTGTGAGTGTGCAAGTGGCTGTTCATGCATGGCTATCCATGCAAACAATAAATAAATGAATAACCATTTCTATTTAGCACGTAACTGACATCTATAAATGACAGTCTGCTTCAATGACATGCCTTCACTTCACTGAGGTTATACCCGTCTGACAGCAGCTCAAGATGTGTTTTGGCAGCCTATTGTTCTTCAGTGGATTGCTTTCTATGCAGATTACATAGTGATGGGCTCAGCTGCATTGAGACCTTTATGTCAGTAACAAGAAAACAACAAATGGATGCACCTGGCTGTTTGCATGTACTACACAACACCAATAATGTGTTATTATAATACATATAATGCATATAAAGTATTATAGAAGTAAGGCATCTGCATTAACTAAACAGTAGCCTACAGCAGTTCTTACTGGCAAATGACAATGTCAAAAGAGAATGACCCTGAGCATCACTATACATATTTTATTAATTATATTAATGTTAAATACAATGTTTCCTACCTTTCAAGGAACAAATGATGCGCAAACCCCCGCAGTCATTCCGTTGTGGTCAAAGTAAATTATTAGAACATCAGGAGCAATGTATGTGTCTTTCAGCTGTCCTCTCTGTTATTTTTTTTAAAGCCTTGATGTAATATTATTGATTCTTGTGCACATTTCGCTGATGCGTCCGACAGAGCGACTGCTGTTGCCCTATTGTCTCTCCGTTGGTGGTGGATGTCGGTAATGACAGCTCTGTCCCAGCCCACCGCAATATCGACCAATCAGAGAACAGACTGAAAGAGCGCTGCGCAAGGCCATCGCAAAAACAACCGATCAGAGAACAAACCGAGGCAGCGCTGCTCAAGCACGTCTCACTAACCGACCTATCAGAGAAGAAAGCGGTGGATCGCTGGAGTCGGTGCATTCTGTCTCCGTACAGATTTCTTTTCGCGTGAGGTGCTGCTTAGAGATTCTGAGAAGAGGTAGGACATGAGGAGCTGCAGCCGCACAGATAAAGTCTTTGAGATAATAACATCAGTGAAAACCTGGAAATATGGATTTAAAACAGGATGATTTCAAGGCATAGTGGAAAAATCTTGGAAAGTCAGGGAAATAGCCTATATTTTACAGAAATAAAATATTTCCTGCCTACTTCTTATGCTGGAAACTTTGAGAATGCAATGCATATAAAATTATTTTAAAAAATCAGATGTGGAAACCCTTTATCATTTAAAGGTGCCCTAGAATCAAAAATTGAATTTACCTCGGCATAGTTAAATAATTAGAGTTCAGTATATATGGAAATGACATACAGTGAGTCTCAAACACCATTGCTTCCTCCTTATTATGTAAATTTGATTTGTGCAAAAGACCTCTGAAGAACAGGTGAATCTCAACATAACACCGACTGTTACGCAACAGTCGGGATCATTAATATGTACGCACCCAACTTTTGCATATGCCAGCCCATGTTCAAGGCATTAGACAAGCCAGTATTAACGTCTGGATCTGTGCACAGCCAAATCAACAGAATTTATGCAGGTAAGCAAGCAAGAACAATAGCGAAAAATGGCAGATGGAGCAATAATAACTGACATGATCCATGATATCATGATATTTTTAGTGATATTTGTAAATTGTCTTTCTAAATGTTTTGTTAGCATGTTGCTAATGTACTGTTAAATGTGGTTAAAGTTACCATTGTTTCTTACTGTATTCACGAAGACCAGAGCCATGTCGTTATTTTCATTTTTAAACACTTGCAGTCTGTATAATTCATAAACACAACTTCATTCTTAATAAATCTCTCCAACAGTGTGTAATGTTAGCTTTAGCCTCGTGAGCCACAGCATAGGCTACTATCAAACTCATTCAGAATCAAATAAACATTCAAATAAATATACTTACATGATCTGATATGCTGCATGACGAACACTTTGTAAAGATCCATTTTGAGGTTTATATTAGCTGTGTGAACTTTGTTTATGCAATGTATTATAGAGTCGCGAGCTTGGGGGCGGGGAGCGCGAGAATTTAAAGGGGACACATGCTTAAACGGCGCATTTTTAATTATGCCCCAAAATAGGCAGTTAAAAAATTGAATAATAAAAAATCTACGGGGTATTTTGAGCTGAAACTTCTCAGACACATTCAGGGGACACCTTAGACTTATATTACATCTTGTGAAAAGGGGTTCTAGGGCACCTTTTAAACTAGCCTATATGTCGATGAATTAAAGGGGGATGGTTAACAGCAGTAGCATATATTAATTTGTTGGTTATAATTAGATATCTTTAGTTTGTCTTTATTGACTTTTCAAATTTTCTGTCAAAAAGTAAGCCTAATTTCCCTCAGCCAGGTAAAATGTTACAATAATTTTAAATCCCTGTAAAGATTGGAACCAGTTTAATTTTGGTACAATTTAATTGTCTGTGTGTATTTTATTAAAAGTGGGGATTGTTGGTTTGATATATGTAATATAAGAATAATAATTCTTTTATAGCAGATCAGAACTATACACATAATAAATAAAGATAAATATGTAATATGCAACTTGTAGCCTGTGGTAATATACTTAATGTAGGCCCTATGTGTGAATATATTAATAACAGAATACTGTACGTACGCCTGTATATCTGCTTGTGTTCCTATGAAGGCCTGCTGTTCTGTTTATGTGATGGATGTAAAGCAGCTTAAGTCATGCCAAATTACTCTGATTAATCGCTAATGCGCCGTCCACTCACTCAGCTCCTTCATGCTCTGCTGTGGACTGATATTAAACCAAGTAAAGTGATCTAGCGCTAGGAAGAAAACATGAGGACACCAGAGGCAGAGAAAAGGCTTCAACATCAGAAATCGAATGCGAGTTAGCTAAGTTATTGTTGCTTTGTGCTGGATGGAGATTGATTTATCTGAGAACATTTAATTATGTTCTGTGATCAGCCGTATGTGTGAGTGTTGAATAGCTCAGATGAGTGTTTGTGTGTGCACATTATCAACATGCATAGGCAGCTCATGTTGAGCCTCAATATAGTCCATGCAGAGGCATGCATGCTTGACTAAATAGATTATGCAGGACTCAGAGCAAACCCTTGTTGTGAAGCATGAATGCTTTAGATTTTAAACACAGTCCTCACATATTTAAGCAATATCACACAAAAGTTCTGTTGTACTGAATATCAGGAGGGATGTGATTTGATTATAGACACAAGATCACAGGGAATACTTCTTTTATTCAGCAGTTCAATAAACAAGAAGTTAATTTTGAGTAATTTAAATATTAAAGAAATGGCCAGTTACTTTGTTTTCAGTTAAACGTTTTTTAAGGTGTCCTTGTTATAGTGTAATTACACAAATAAGTTTTGCGCAATATTAATTAACATGTACTTACTGTAGGGTTAGGGTTTGGTTTAGGGTTAGTCATTTGTAACTATATGCATAATTTCCTGTTGTTATGTAGCATGTATATTGTGAATTGTCGTTCATGTCTTTCACAGATGAAAACAGTTCCAACAGAAGCCAATGAATTTGTTTTGTGTGTCATCAAATAAACAGACTGATATCAGGTCTGGAACAGCACGAATGTGGACTGGATTTAAAGGTGCTAAAGAGGATCTTTTCGTCAACTGAGAAACCTAAGACTGTTACTGAGTTTTTGAAATGAGCGCATGCGTAAGAACAACCCCCCCTCCTTTCGAGGGAACGCCTCCCAAAACTCGTGCACGAGTATTGGAACACGAGTGTTTACCACCAGCATTCGCTGTATCGTGTTAGTGGATTCATTATGTCGGACTCACCGCAGGTAACTCATAATCTGCAGTTGTTACTCCCGTCTCCTGACAAAAACATTGCATGTGGCGCCTGTGGAGTGTGAAAAGTTACTGGAGCGCGCAGCCGCGCACGTCTCTCACAAGGAACGTCATGGCAGTGATTGACAAGCCAGAGGGCCAATCGTTTACGCGATGATCGTGTAAACGATTGGCTGATGTTTTTAAGGCCCTACCTCGTGCACAGATGATGTATATTAATATTATTCCTTTCAGTGCACCTAATAAATAGTCTTTTATCAGTTAGTAAAGACAGTTTCAAGTAATATTGCAAAGATTTATAAAACAAAACATCCTCTTTAGCACCTTTAAAGACTGGATTGGTCTGAAATGCACAACATCAAACAATCAGAAGGACAGAAACAGTGAAAATTCCAATTCTGGAATGCAGCAAACGTGAGGACCCGTTAATTTGGCTAAATATTTCACTCTAAACATCCAAAACAGGATTGAGATTGTTGGATCATTTTATTGGCTAACTTGATTTTTTCATCCCTTTGCAGACATGAATAGTGTAGATCAGGGGTTCCCAATCCTGTTCCTGGAGATCTACCTTCTTGCAAAGTTCAACTTCAACCCTGATCAAACACACCTGAAGCAGCTAATTAAGATCTCCAGAAGCACTTGATAATTACAGGCAGGTGTGTTGATCAGGGATGGATCTGAACTCTACAGGTAGGTGGATCTCCAGGAACCGGATTGGGCAGCCCTAGTGTAAATTTTCGTACTGATAACTTATGCTGCGTTCACGTCACCTCGTATTTACTGGAATCTTGAGATATCAACACGTGACGTTATATTCGGAGCTGTTCATGTCCTTTTGGTCCTTGGACTGGGAATTATGTGTTTCCATGCCACCACTATCAACGCCTAAATGAATCTACAGTGGTACATGTGGGAGCTTTCAGAAAACTCCCAGCTTACAAGCTGTAATTACGAGCCCTACAAGGACGTGAACGCTTTTTACAAGCTAGAATCTCGTAACTACAGGAATTACGAGGCCGCGTGAATGCACCTTAAATCAGATCTTTGCCAGTCTGTACCATATTGTTCCCAGCATTCCCCACAACTCTCACCTGCTCTCTCTATGCCATCAGCACACCTGGTTCCGATCACTGCCTCATAAAGCCCTATAAAGCCTCAACTCAGTCACAAAGCCTCAACTGCAGACACAGTTTTCCAGTATACTTACCTGAATCCTCACAATCTACTGTTCATACCAACTAGTTCCAGTGACTCTTCCATTCTGTATCTCATTCATGACTGTTTCCTGTGAGATTTATTCTATATATTCAGACTGTGTTATACTTAGCTGCCTCCTGTTCAACTTTCAAATTAAAATTTTCTGATAATTTACTCACCCACATGTCATCCAAGATGTTCATGTCTTTCTTTCTTCAGTTGAAAAGAAATTAAGGTTTTGAAGAAAACATTCCAGGATTTTTCTTCATATAGTGGACTCCAGCAGGTACCAACGGGTTGAAGGTTCAAATTACAGTTTCACTGAAGCTTCAAAGCACTCTACACAATCCCAGACGAGGAATAAGAGTCTTATCTAGTGAAACAATTGGTAATTTAATAAAAAAAAAAAAAAAAAAAAAGTATATACTTTATAAACACAAAAGCTTGTCTTGCGCTAACTATCTTCTTCTTCTTGTAGAATTCCGGCAGTGTAGACGCTGCTAAGTGTATTACTATTGCGCTAGCATATTGCTTAAATAATAATCTGCTATACTGTCAATAAACTGTTTTGGGTTCACACATATGTAATGTAACACTATTTTAGTCAAATGTGACCCATCCTGATGGGTTAATTGAGATGGTTAATTGTTTTTGTTCTGTAGGATCAATCAACTCATTCTTAAATATTCCAAATTTAATATTCACAATTGGGAATTGCCTAGTGACCAAAATATAAGATGGAATGGGGTGGTTTTTAAACAGATCTATTCCGCCAAGTCCAAACATATCAACATTGTCATATTTATTAACATGTCAAAGATTTTTCATGACAAAATCTTGTGTCTGTGTGTGTGCCGTTGTGTGTGTGTGTGTGTGTGATCAATACACTCTTCTGAACAGCACTAAATAAATTCCTTCAAAATCTTTTAATGAGCTCTCCAAGGCTCCACAGATTCACCTGTGTAACAGTGGTAGCCATGGTGAGGCACATTCTTACAGACACACACACATTCACTCTGTTCACAAACGTGTTTTGGGATCACACTCAGTAAATCTCAGCGAATCTCCTGGGCATCAGAGCTCGTTTCGTTCTACTGCTTGTAATGAATGACGAAGGTGTCTGCTGTGAAGTCACCTGTTAAATGTTCATGTCACTGGCTCAAACACTGGTTTGTGGCTCAAACAGCGGCATGTCAACGTGCCATGACACGAATGCTGTGTGCATTTCTACATTGCTCATACGTCTGACAAAGTGTTTTTGTGTAATGCTCACATGGAGGGCAAGGTGAGCGCTGTGACTGGATTGCATTTTTCGAAACACTTCAGAATCAATACAGTATGTGCAAAAGCCAGACTGCTCTTTCTTTATTCTCTTTTGACAACATCTCCATTCATCTTCAGTTTATATATATATATATATATATATATATATATACAGTATATATATATGTGTATATATATATATATATATATATATATATATATATATATAAAGGTTTTTGAAAGAAGTCTCTTATCCTCAAAGCTGCATTTATTTAATCACAAATATAGTAAAAACAGTAATATTGTGAAATATAATTACAATAAAAAACTGTTTTCTATGCAAATATATTGTAAAATGTAAATTATTCCTGTGATCAAAGCTGTATTTTCAGCATCATTACTCCAGTCTTCAGTGTCACATGATCCTTCTGAAATCATTCTAATATGATGATCTGATGCTCAAGAGACATTTCTGATTATTATCAATGTTGAAACAGTTGTGCTGCTTCGTATTTTTGTGGTAGCCATGACAAGTACTTTCAGGATTATTTGTTAAACAGAAAGTTCAAAACAACAGCATGTACTTTTACTAAATTGTCTTTACTATCACTTTTGATCAATTTAGTGTATCCTATATGTTATATACATACACTCTTTAAAAGAAATATTTTTATTATTGCCATCATTGGTTCCATGAAGACTCTTTAACACACATGGAACCTTTCGTAGAACCTGATATTGCTGAGTTCAACATGTTCCTGGGTCAACATTTTTGTTGATCCTGGAACAACGTTCAAATCAACCAATCAGATTTGAGGGACAAGTTTACAGATTATGTCAAGTTTAGGCTTAAAATCATGAATTGGTGCTTCTATATCAGTGTTATTCATCTATCATTTCCCTCTGATTTTTGGGATAACTTATGGGTTGGGTTAGGTTTAGGGGTAGGAATAGGGTTAAGATTAAATTTGGGTTAAGATGTTGACCCAGGAACACATCTAACTCAGCAATATCAGGACGTGCGAAGCTTTCCATCGCACAAAAGTTCTTTATAATGGAAAAAGGTTCTTCATGCTAAGAAAAAAAAATTAAGAGCTGTTTACTAGGGTCTTTGAGGAACCCAAAATGGTTCTGCACAGGCAAACACCACTCTCTATTTTTTAGAAAATGTAAAAATCTAGTTAGTCATGTGAATTGTTGAGGAGAGGTGCGCTGCTACATTTATTAGCAATTGGATTAATCAGATGATAAAAATAGGCTAAAAATGCTTACGTGAAGCAGATCAGACCAGAGCCCAGCATAATATAGAAACTGGGCGTGCCAAAATTGTCATATTTCACTATTTTCTAGACTATTACTATTACTGTTCTAGAATCTAACTATTTACAAGAGTCAGAAATGTTTAGGAATCCTTAAAAATGGTCATTAAATGAATTTGTGGCTTTGACTGTCAGTTAAAGTGAGTATGATTTATGTGCTGAATCCTTAGTGTGTGAGTGACTAGCTCTGATGGCACATCCCACAGCATCGCTGTCATCGGTCAGTCGCATGGGTGTAATTCAGCCCCATCAAGGTGTCAGGCCCAGTCCCCCAGAGTGCAGTGCATTCAGAATGAACACTAACTTATGACTGCAATCCTGATCGGTGACTCTTTCAGTTTTGCCATGTGTCATGTTACAATTTCACTACTTCTTCTTCTCGACTAGTTCTTCCCCTCCTAGTGAATGGAAAAAGCCGTCCCTTGGGCTTTCTCTGACTGATGGTGATTTTTTCCTTCCAGTGATGGATCTGATAAAGATAAATGTTACATAATTGTGTCTTGGCACATGAGTGTTTGAACAGTGGAACGGCGCTCTGGAGGGAATCGGATGGCTGATATCTTGGCTGTTTTTTAGTTAGCGGCTGACAGATAGACTGTGACATTGGCAGTCTGTTGTCCATGTGGCTCCCAGCAACAACAGAATCCAAGACTGAAACACGTTGTCCTCCTCGCAGACCCACGGGTTCAATAAACAGTCCCCAAATTACAGCGATTCCCTCTTGGACCAAATCTCGCCGCTCAGGAGCCAAAGAACAATGAGCAATCTCTGTGAACAAGCTACTTCCTCTGAAAACAAGCGCCTGATAGCAGTAATGGGCAATTGTGACACCCCACCCACTTAGAGTACAAGGGTCAGCATTTCATCTGAAAAGGTTACTAACTTTCAAGAAGAAATATTTTCCCACTACAGGAACAAAGTAACAGGACCGTAATTTTAACTGCAATACATAATGGTGGACCCCCATAGAGGGATTACAAGTGTGTTTTTCAATAGATGTGTTGTGTTTTTAGTTATAAAACAATGACTCCCAATCCTAAATCTTTAGTTTACAGCCCTGCAAAGTAACAGTAAACATTACCCTTTACCCTTAAGAGCAACATTATCCAAATGCTGTTATTAAGTTTGGAATTCATATACTGGTACATTCTGTTAGAATTTTTTCGGTTTCAGTGCATCTTACATTATAAGTTACATACTGAACAACTAAAAAAAACCCTTTTTATAACCCATAATATGTTCAAAAACATGTTTTGTGCCAACCCTGTTACATCAGATTTGAATCATTCAGCAGAAGAAAGAAATTCATACAGGTGTGGAACAACTTGATGGTGAGTAAATGATGACAGAATTTTCATTTTTGGGTGAACTAACCCTTTAAGTTTTTTTTTTCTGGAAACCGTGATACAGTTGTTGTTTTTTTTTTTTTTTTCTGAATTATATGATGAATAAAGTTCAAATAAATATTCAAAAGCACACCATGCATACTTGCTGAAAAAAAGTGTTAATTTCTTTACACAAAATTATTCTGAAAGAGTAAATATCTAGTTCAGTCATGAAATTCTAGATGGCACAGGTTGATAGGTTCTTTAAATGCAATCTGCAAGCAGTCACACCATTACTGCATGGCACAAGCTGATTGGCCTTTGCTGATCCTGCAGCCAATGAGATTGCTAGCTCAACATTTAAATAGTCTGGTTCATTGTTTGATATAAACTAGTCCTGCAGCATGCAACAACAGTTCCTCTGAGACCCTCCACCTCCCCCAGCTCCACTTGCCTAAATCTGCTATTAAATTTATGTATGTTAATTTATAACATGCCATAACTAATCAGATTGTCACGATTGAATATAGAAACATACTTTTGTTTGAACTATGTGATTCAATACATGGTATGATGTCAGAAAGATCAAACCATTATTGTTAAAGGGATAGTTCATCCAAAAATGAAAATTTGATGTTTATCTGCTTACCCCCAGAGCATCCAAGATGTAGGTGACTTTGTTTCTTCAGAAGAACACAAATGATGATTTTTAACTCCAACCATTGCAGTCTGACAGTCATATAATGCATGTCAATGGCAACACAATCTATAAGAGTAAACAAACTTGCACAGACAAATCCAAATTAAACCCAGCGGCTCGTGACGACACATTGATGTCCTAAGACACGAAACGATCAGTTTGTGCGAGAAACCGAACAGTATTTATATCATTTTTTATCTCTAAAACACCACTATGTCCAACTGCGTTCAGCACTCGGTTAGTGAGGTCTAATTGTGCTCTGACAACAAAAGTGATGTCTCGCACTCATTGAAGTATAAGCGCAAGAGATCACTTCCATTGTCAGAGCGTGATCAGACCTCACTAAGTGGATGCTGAATGCAGTTTGACATAGTGGTGTTTTAGAGGTAAGAAATGATATAAATACTGTTCGGTTTCTCGCACAAACCAATCGTTTCGTGTCTTAGGACATCAATGTGTCGTCACGAGCCGCAGGGTTTAATTTGGATTTGTCTGTGCATGTTTTTTTTTACTCTTATAGATTGTGTTGCCACTGACACGCATTATACGACTGACAGACGGCAACGGTTGGAGTTAAAAATCATCATTTGTGTTCCACTGAAGAAACAAAGTCACCTACATCTTGGATGCTCTGGGGGTAAGCAGATAAACATCAAATTTTCATTTTTGGGTGAACTATCCCTTTAAGGGGGGAATGTCGCATCACAACAGGGTTGAACAGAAAGCAAAGGTAAAAGGCAAAATATGCTTCTGCAAAAAAATCACATAACATTTTTAGAAAAATCTAAAATAATTTCTGTGAGCATACATTACCTTAACATCTGGTTTTCTATATAACCAGTTAAAATTTAGATAATGGATATAAATGGTTACATGCAAACTGGAAGATATTCAAATGGAAAACATCACAATATCCGCAGTACTTCAGACACTTAACCGAGTCCAATCTATCAAATAATGTGACTAAGTTGCGTAACCTGTTAATTGTAAAAGTGTAAGTCATGAGGACACAAATGGAGTGCAAATGGCACAGTTTCCTGAGAATGACTCACAGAAAATGAACAAAAAGAGCTGTTTGTGCACAACATTAAATAGGATTATATTGTAAAAAGGGATGTTCAAACCCATCAGGCACGCGCCGCACATGTAAGCTGGAGAGGTGAACACGTTTACAGCTCTGCGTTTGGCAGCAGTTCCTCCTGTAGCTCCTGCCATGTGCTGAATACACAGACAACACAGGATAGTGCTATATGGGAGGAGCTGTTCTTCAAGATCCGGGTTCTTTAGTGTGAGATTTGGCTTCACATGCCGAGCTCACCACTCTTACACACACGTGACTGAGAGAATGAGATGCTGCTGGAGTAAAATTCATTCTCATTCAACTCATTTTTGAGGCCAATTCATTAGGTACCATCAGGGTTTGTTATTTAAAACATTATCTTACTGGCGTTTTGGATTCAGAGCATTTTTTTAGCTAATTAAATGCTTAATGTGAGGGATAACTTTCAAGGTATGTACTAGGTATGAAACTGCTTGTTCAGTTCCATAAAGGGTTAGTTCACCCAAAAATGAAAACTGCATTTACTGGAAAAAAAAAAAAAAAAAAATACTTGCACTCATGTTCCAAACCCATAAGACTGTCATTCATCTTCGGAACACAAAGCAAGCTATTTTTAACGAAACCTGAGAGATTTCTGTTCCTCGACTGAAAGTCTGTTCCACAAAAACTTTGAAACTTCAAAAAGTTCATAGAGGCGAAAGTCTTACGGGTTTGGAAAGACATGAGGGTGAGTAATTGATGGCAGAATTTACATTTCTGGGTGAACTAACCCTAAATAGGTATATAATATAATATATTATAAAAATAAAAAAATATTATTTTTGTCACGTGGAGTTTGGTTGTTTTTTGTTATGCGCTATTGGTCGACGACTGTGTTTTGGGGCATAAAAATGCAAACTTTTGAAAAGTTTTTGAAAACAATACCATTATAATCTCCTTATATAAAAACATGAATTTGTGAAAATGGTGAGGTCTTGCGCATATGTATTACGTGTTCAGTCGCGTAGTGTTTCTTTACAAAATGACATCGCCATCTACTGGCCTGGCAGCAGAATATGTTTTTCACAGATTCATGTGAATAAGGATCGCTTTAACAATGTTTGTTTTGGTACGTGAGAAACGCAAATTAATAATTTTCGTTTTTTAGTACATCATTGTTGTGTAAACATACCCTTATATCTTCAGTTTGGTTCTGTTCTTGTCCGTTCTCGTCATTGTTAATTAGGATTCTCAGTGTTTGTGTGTTGATCCTGATTTTGCTCGATCTTAATAAATATTGATTGTTGTATTTGCTTGCCTTTATCAGTGACACATATTTATAATATTTATTACATTAAATATATAAATAATATGAAATAGTCCATAAAATAATAATTAATTTCTATTAGCCTATAAAAACAAAAGGAGATATAAGGCAGTCTATCTAAGTCTGTCCAAGTTTCACCGATAATCTTCACCACCGTCAGAGCTTTCAATGCTGCTTGGTTTCATTGACACCAAATCTACCATAACATAATTTATTAAACATGAGTGCAAAGGACATTTCAACGCTTCAGAAGAGGGGAAATTTTTTTAGTTGGTAATTCCTCAAAATTTCAGTCTGCTTCTTACAAAAAGCTGTTGTATTGGTTTGGGCTTTGCAGCAATAAACAACATCATCTTCTATCATCTATAGTACTGTTTCTGTATGTAAAACAGAAGCTCTGACATTCTGCCTATCATTTCCTTTTGTGTTTAATGGAAGAAAATACTATGAGTTTGGAATGATATGACAGTGAGTAAATGATGCACTCTGCAGTCGGACCATATATATGCAAGCAGAATATTAATACTCCATTTATAAAAACGAGTTGGAATGGAATTACAGATTCATCATCAGAGGAATATCGCATACAGAATCGAGGAAAGACAGCATCAATGGATCCAGTCTAGACGTGGGATTCTTCTAATGTATGTGGAGTATGCCACATGCAGACCTTGTGCTGCGTTGCAGGAGGTTTGAAAGACACAATCAAGTCTTTATTCTGGGAGAGCTGGCTGTCATGCTGCTTGAGAGAGGACACACGTGATGTGATAGACATGAGCGCTGTCTTACATTGTTTGTTCAATCAGAGCTGAGAGGTTCAGGCCAAATGCTGAAAAATTCGAGTTTCATGTTAATTAGGTGTGTAAGCTCCAGAACAATCCAGTATAAGGAAAATACAGCTTGTACACTAGGTCAATAATAATAAAAAAAAAATGTTAAGAGGTCAAGTGGAAAGGGCTGACCTTTAATCAAGCTTTTTCTCTTTTTATCAGCTGATTTGGAGACTTAAATATAGACGGCAAATGCTCCAGCTGATGAGAAAACTGTAGAAAGAAAACACTGCGCTTGAGCTGTCTGGATTTGACATATGCCTAATGATGTACTTGATTCATCTTAAAGGAGGAAATAAGCAGTATGTTCTTCTAGGGAAACGATCTTTCCACATCTGTATATCAATGAGTACAGCGCACACTTTTTGATTCAATTGAATGTGAAAAATGTGAGGACACTTTTACAGCACTCTAAGGTATTGTAAGGTACTTCAGAAGGGAAATGATGTGTTACTTGGTACAGTTGACTTCACGTTTCATATTACGATGCTGTATGTGCTTCAATACATTGCTATTGGAGTCTCCCACTATAAATGGACAGCACATGTAGACTCAACAATCATCAAGAATGAATTTTAAAGTCACAGCCTCCAAGACATTGTGTTAGTGTAGTTTACAACCCATTTTACTTCAGTAATCTAATACTTCTGTAAGAGTTCCAAGTGAAACAGGATATCTAAAGTGAAAAAAAAGTGAGTGGAACTTGATTCTATCCTTCGGAAATTGATTGGATCACGAGAAGTGAGTGTTCTGCCAGAATGGGGCCGAAAAGGAAAGTAATTACTGTACAGATATGGAACAAGGTATTACATTTTGTCTTCATGGATGAAATGTTCATAATAAGAGCAGAAATATGCATTGAAAAATAATCACTTTTGATTGAAACAGTATCTTTGGCGGAAAGAAAGCCTTACAGGTTTGGAACAACTTTATAAGGTGAGTACATTTTTATTTTAGGATGAATGATTTTCCAAATTACCCCAATTTTACCTAATGGTTAGAGAGTCAGACTGGTAACCCAAAGGTTGCAGGTTCAATTCTCAATATCGGCAGGAAATGACTGAGGTGCACTTGAGCAAGGCATCTAACCCCCAATCACTCCCCAGCTGCCACAGCAAAATGGCTGCCCACTGCTTCGGGTGTGTGTGTGTGTTCACTATCCCCTACTCAATGTGTGGATGGGTTAAAAACAGAGGACAAATTCCGAGTACTTGACCTTCATATGTCACTTTTTTGCCTATTTATTCAAGGGTACAAACAGAGATAACCGTTCACACACTAATATTTGTTTTAAAAAAAACCTACTTGATGCAATGAAATGGTTCATTTTTAAAACCAAAACACTGTCTTTCCATTAGTACTGTCTTAGTTTAATATAAATGGCATGCTGGTAATTAAATTAGCACAATCTTAAACATCTATGAAAATCACTTCAGCCATGGACACACTCACACTCTGTAAGGCTGATATTAACAGCACTGAATACCGCAGTAATCCAGGGCATGGGGAAAGGGTTTGACGCCCACCACTAAATGTAATGGCATATTCTGTCTCGGTTGTTGTGTTTTTGGTTTCAGATTGGTTTGAAAGGGAAAAGGGAGAGAAAAGGGGAAATGTCTTAAAGATCTGTGATCTATTAATAGAATAGTGTGTAAATACTCATCCACCTCATGTCTGCCTAGTTACATCTTTAAGGAGGAACTGCATTTGGCTGCTTAACCTGCAGCAGGAAACCAATCATTTGAGCTTCAGCCATACAGCAGCAAATTACTCAGCTAGTACACAGAGAAGACTAGAGATGAGAATCGTAGGGAATTTAAAGGGTCATGAAACCTTAAAACTAAGTCGGCATGAAGCAGAATTTGCAATAGTCTTTTCTTTCCTATACTGTGACATATATCCAAGTAAAATGGCTTGGTAAATAAAGTGAGATTAAATTCATAAAATACACGTTGGGGTAAAAAATATTTAATTATTGCAGATTTGCGTAATATTCTGAGTTTGCATTTCACAGTTTTTGTTAATTTTGAAGAATCTGTTTTAGTGATGAATAAATGCATGTTCACATTTAGGGCCAGATTTACTAAACGGGGCAAATCTCATAAAAGCACTCATGGGAGTGGAAAGTTCTGCAGGTGTCCGGGGTGCAGGAAGACATTTTAGGTTGGGAGTGCTTTTTTAGGTTGGGGGGGGGGGGGTAATCACATTTGAATAGGAAACAATATCGAGTCATTTCCATAATGACCAACGCAGAGCAGAATTAGCATCTGGTTTAAGACATGCTTTTTTTGAGGGGTGTTAAATAATCGCACAAAAAATTTACTAGCACAAACCTTAGTAAAACACCATGCGTGATTAATTTTCAGTGCTATTTTTTCACTGCGTGTTTTTAGTAAATCCTGACTGTTGTTTTTAAATGCCAAAAGAGGGTTTGCACTGGCACAAGCTGTTAGTAAATCTGGCCCTTAAGTCCAAAGTATACTTCGGCCGTCTGCGTCCACACACTGTCCACATGACGTAATTTTCGTTATCAGGAGTGTTTACAGACGTCTACTCATGTGCAGCCAAATTTTTGAGACCACGCAGATGGTGTCCGTATAACAGCGCATGTGCGAGTTACCTGAGCGCTTGAAAACAAAATCCATTAGTGCACACGCTCAAGGCCAAAGGAGTATACTTTGAAATGCTCGAGTGCTCAACTGTGTGTGAGACGAAGCAGAACGCAGAAAATGAAGTATACCCGGGCATTTAGTCTAGAACTACAACAAGCATCATGTTCAAACTTATTCCTGATTTCTCTCAACATGGGGACAGGAGAGCTGTCAGTAAATAAATGGGAAAACAAAGTAGCTTGCATTACTTGTTTGAAAAAGCAACTCAGATATTTTGTTGTACATTTAAAAGTAATGTGTTAGTTTAATAGTTACTTGAAAAAAGTAATCTGATTACATAACTACTTGAAATGTGTTACCCCCAACACTGTGAACCTGTATGCGTTTCTTTCTTCTTTGGAACATAAAATATGTTATGAAGAATGTTAATGAATAAAACATTGAGACATTTCTCAAAATAATAACCTTTTGTGTTGCGCAAAAGACAGGAAGTAATAAAGGTTTGGATCAACATGAGGGTGAGTAAATAATTTAAAACTACAATCCAGCTAAGGATTTATTTATTTACAGAAGAGAGAAATCATTATCTTTATCATTAAGGGGAATTCAATGCAATGTCACAAAATATGAAGTAATGAAACTCTGAATTGTGATTGGGGGAGAAAGTATGCATCTATTTCATTAGAGCACTAGAGATTCTTTGAAGCTGAAATTGAAGTTGTTTCATAAGTAATGAATTCTCCAGCATAAACACAGTTATTTTCCTGTTAGTGTTCATTACTGTGAAAGCTGTTTTGAAACAATCTATATATGTAAATAAATGTGACTTGATACACAAAATACATAAAGTCTGAATGCCTTGACATTTGTGAAACCATCTCAAAGCTACGCCGACCATCTGCCGCTGACAGGTTTGATGCTGGACTGCCAAAGCAGCTGAACTGCTGTGCTGTAAAGAGAGAGAAGCCTTTGAACAGCATATTGTGACACAGTGAGAGATGTGGCACAGTGAGCAGGGCACAAACACAGCCATTAGTAGAACAGGGCGCCACCTCCTGGTGGAATGAAGCATTGCTAGACAGGCCTCAGTGAAAGATATTGAAACACTGTGATATATTATTTCAAGACAAATATTGCTAATCAATATAATGCTCTCATCAAGTTATATTGTAAAGATTCAATAAAGCAGAACATAACTGATGATTCTTTTTGCAAGGATCAAACATCTCGGTATGAATAAACTTCTCATGACTCAATTCAGCTGGGGAGGTAAAAGCACTAAACATCACGGATGGAGTCTGGATGAGTCGACACCACTTGCTAAATTTAGAGCCAGTCACTGGTAAGTCAGAGTTGACAGTGCGGGCTTGGAAAAAGTGCGCATTGAGGATGCATATCGGACATGAAGTGTGCCATTTAGGACAGGACCTAAGTTGGCCACAGACACAGACTTTGATTCTGTACTACAGAACCCCTAAAGGGACATGATGAAATGAGATGGGGAAAATATTATATGCTTTTGCGAGAGAACACAAAGGATTTGCGAGAGAATGCAAAAGCATTAAATTTTTTTTTTCCTCATTTCCTTAGGGGCTCCGTCCCATCCAGACAGAGGAAATGAAACTTTTTGCGCCGATTTTAGAACACAATTTTAGAACACAATTTTAGAACATGATTTTTTTAGCCGAATTTAGAACTATCGTTTTCATTTGTCCCACATCTAGTAACAAGGCATTGCGCGACTTTGTTGTGAAAGTCTGGTAGTGTGAGATCCTTGTTTAGAGTATGATGGCTTTTTTTTTTCTCTGTAACAGTTTACAAAGTTTGCAAGTGTATGATGACTAGTGTTTTACAATCTGTTTAGATTTTATAGGTGCAGTACGTAATATTAACAGTTAGTGGTTGAAATGGGTACTGCAGTCCAAATTCAAAATATTGGAGAGAGTTGTTTCTCCGGCTCCCTCCTCCTCAGACTCAATGCACGCGGGTTGCCAGATTGAGGACACGCAACAGGAGCAAGTACAACTGACCATGTAAAGCAACAAGCCTTACAATGTAAGTTGATGAGTTAATTTATCTGTGTTTTAATGTACCTCTGGTCATAGAGCTTTTTAGATGGATGACAAGGCTTTTTAGTTTGGGTATAATCTGCGATCTCTGAAGCAGTTCATTTGCTGGCTTCCATGGCTATAATACACTGCGTTTTCTGCCAACTGGCAACCAGGGGTGTCAAAATAATATTGGGTAAATTGGCAGTGGGTGGGATCACACAGACCAAAACAAAAACAGACATTCTGATACGCAACTCTTCAAAGTAGAATAACTGTAACATTTGTTTTTCAGAGGAACAAGTATGTGAACTTAGCATGTTTCCTAAATAACTGCAAACATATTATGGTATTTTTAACATAAAAAATACCACAGTCAAAAAATTACAGCACCTTTAAAAGTGGTATAGTGTATTCCAGCCTTAATTAGACTTCAGTACCATGGAGAGCAACGACCCACACTCACTGCTGTAGGTGAACTGACCAATCCTTCGTCGGCTGTCACATTATCAGGCATTAGCTCTTAATTTAGAAGCCCTGAGTGAACGAGCACACATTCACTTACTGCTATATTGTTTCAGTATTTGTATTGAATAATATTTGTTGTGCAGCAGTTCCAGTTCTGTGAATGTGATTGGCTGAGCGGCATTTCAAGAGTGCTGGGATATTTCACTGTTTGTATGAGTATGTGAGTGGAGCAGAATTACAAACTTACTGCAAGGACAACAGAGAGACAGCACTAAAGAACATGTCATTTATTGAAGGCAAGGCAGCACTAGCCATAGAAACCGATCTATTCAAGCACATTTTAGCTAGTGAAATGATGGTGGGTTGTTTTGTGTCTCTATCTGTACAAATCATCATCTGACACACTGGCTTCTTAAGAATGAGAAATAAGAGTGAAAACTCTGCTCTGTCGGATCATCTTTCCACAGCAGATACTGTAAGTATTTCTGTCAGGGCATTTACTTTCATCATGATAGGGAGAAACAGGCTGATTTCTTGTCAAATGTTATCTGTTCTGACATCTTTGAAGAAATTTCAGCCTTTTTGCAGATTGCCAATAAGAACAAATATATTCTGGCATGAGCAGCTGTCCAGAGCAGCCCATGTTGTTTTGAAGAATCTTGAAACATGATAGAAAATCTCATCCATCAATCTTGAAGGATATACTGTACAAAGAATCACATTTACAGCATTAACATACTGTATCTATTAGCAGTATTTCAAAGCTACACATTTATGAGTGAATTTCATAAAACTTGTCAAGAACACATCTGGGACATATTTTCACCCAAAAATAAACAAAAGAAATACATCATTTTTGCCTGTTTTTGGCATTTTTACATTATTTTCATGATAATGGAACATTTTCTCATTACCTTAATGCAAAAAAACCTAAATCTCAGTATAATGTGGAAAGAAAAATATTATAATATAATATAATATAATAATGTCATGGAAACATTTGTTGACTTAAATATTTGATTACATTTTTTTGTTTTTAAGTTGAAAAAACAAAAAATAGAGCAACATGAATATGCTGTCACTGATATGAAGCAGAAGCTTTGTTCCAAACAAAATTCATTCATTTTCTATGTTAAAGAGCATGTAATGCATTTGAGTTCAGTCTGTTGATGTTTGCAGTATTTAGTGTTGTTCAAAGTTCAGAACGCTGGCTAGAATTTTGTTTCAGGTTAATACAAAGACACACAAAACAATCTCTAGTCTGAGAATTAAGTTCTATTCTGATATTCTTTGTTCTAACTATAGGCACAACATGACAAGTGTCAAGTGATATTTCTGTCCTCACAAAGCCTCAAAATCACAGTCAATTACAACAAATTTGATGTTTTCAAATGCAGCTATTTGAAGCAGGAGTTTGGACCAATGAGATTTCACTTTGGGCGGGGCCAACTAAATGTTTTGTCATACAATGCTGCTGATGAAGCCTGCATGACAAAAACTCAGGTTTATGTTCACACATACAGTGATTTCATCAGGTCATCGTGTGGCAGTATATTTGGTCATTCCCACTGAGTGCTAAATTGATAGTCATTTCTTTTAGAAGGGTATATAAATGTATATTGTAAAAGTTATACATAGGCTATAATTGCATAAAATACATAATGCATCATATCATAAAGAAGATTAATATTTGCATGAATAAAACTCACTCAACACTTCAACAATTACTGCCAGTTTTTCATTATATTTTTAATTATTTCCCTGCATACATAAACAAATCATACACTCTCACAGAAAAAGGTACAAAAGGTTCCCTTTCAAAAGGTACTAACATGTATCTTTAAGTTACTAATCTGCTCCCTTAAGGGGTAAATAAAGTACAAAGATGTACCTTTTGAAAGGGTACTGCTCCAGTGACAGCTTTTGTACCTTTTTTGTGAGCGTGTGTAGAACAGTGAAATAGCTCATTTCCTCTATCTCACAGGAGACAATCACATGTGCTCTAATGACTTCACTCCTTATTGTAGTCATCTGCATAAAACTAAACCTTTCTGGACACACCCACATCACATCATGTTGCCAGCTGCCCGCTTGCTTCTGGAAATTGCCAATTCTTGTTGAAAATGAGTGACTTCTGTTCAAGGTAAATCACTGTAAGTGTAAACTTCCCTTAAAGGATTAGTTCACTTTAAAATGAAAATTACCACAAGATTTACTCACCCTCAAGCCATCCTAGGTGTATATGACTTTCTTCTTTCAGACAAATAAAATCAGATATTTAGTCCGCGAGGTCCGTGAGCCGGGACTCGAACTCGGGTCGCTCGAATCGCAACGGCGCTATATGCCGGTGCTCTGCCCACGAGGCTATCGGCACCAACGTAGTGTAAGCGTTTTGAACTGCGAGAGGCGATACACTTTCTTCATAAGTTGAATATAGAAGGCAGTCTGGTGGAAGCTAGACATTTCACTTCATAACTTGTTAAATATGGATATTTTTCTTACACAAACATATCGCTTCGCTTCAGAAGGACTTTATTATACCCCCAGAACTGTGTGGAGAACACTTGTTTATGATGGATGTTTATGATGGATGGATGTGGATGGAGACACTTTCTTCAGCTCATACTCGTTGCTCCCATTCACTGCCATTATAAAGCTTGGATGCGTCAGGATATTTATTAATATTTCTCCAATTGTGTTCATCAGAAAGAAGAAAGTCATATACACCTAGGATGGCTTGAGGGTGAGTAAAGCTTGGTGTAATTTTCATTTTAAATTGAACTAATCCTTTGAACATGGAAGAGATCGCTTGACACTGTACTAGTCTAAATTATTTCTACATGGCTACTCAGATCTATTTTTTTCAATAAGGAAAAGAAATTGAGAAGTGAAAGTAGAAGATAAGTGTAAAACTACATACAGCTCATTAAAACTTTACAAACGGCTTGTTCTCTCTCTTTGCCTTCAGAACTCATGTCTGTGATACATGTCTGGATCGTAGTATTTCGTGACCACCACACGGTTAGCAAACTTGCGTCCCGTCAGTGCTTGCATGGCCTTCTGGCATTCTACAGCAGAAACGTACTCCACAAAAATCTGCAACACAAAGAAACTACCACTATAAGCCAAGCTTTAAAGTATTAATGAGTACTGAATATTGAGAAATATTAATTACAGGTCTATTTTAGCGGCACTGAGATACTATTATAGTTTTCATTAATATTTTGAGTAGCTGATGCAGTGATAATCTCTTTGCTAACTACATTACCACATGCATGTATGGAAATTTGCGTTAAATTGATGTTTCTAGTTTTGATCATTTATCTTCATTCAAGTTAATGTAATTTAAGGAAATATTCTTTTTTAGTGCACTCAAATGAAATAAGTTCACAGTACTAATATACTCACATTTCTGCCAAAGTACAAATATTATTTTTAACCTTAAACGGCAGTTTAAGAGCCAATAAGCCAATAAGTTACAATTTTTAGTGTAGTTTTTATTTATATATTTTTTTAATGTTAATGTTAAGAAACGTTTTAATTTTTAATGTTAAGTAATGTTAAGTTTTTAGTTTTTTATGTTAAGTAATGTAAAGTATGTAAGTAAAGTAATGTAATTTTGTTGTGTGTTTTTTTTGTTGTCATTTTTATTAGTTTTTTGTTGTTTGTTGTTGTTGTTTAGGCTATGCACCCTCAGTAATCAATAAAATAAATAAATACAATTTTATTTCTCAAATCCTACCACAGTAAAGGTTTGATTGGGGAATATTGATTATGTGAATGGACACATCCTCAAAGGCCTTTGTTTTCAGTTTATTTCCTACTCTTGAAGTGTAATATGGCAGTCATCACCTTCCCACAGCCTGGCACCTCCACGCCATCCACAGGCCTTGGGATCTCGATAGAGCGCACAGTGCCGTACTTGCAGCACTCTTCACGGATGTCCTCCAGGATCTCCTCATAATCCTCATCGTCAAGCAGCTCCTCCGGCATGACCATGTTCAGCAGACATAGCACCTCCGTTGGCAGGCCGGAGTTCTGCACCCTCTGTAGCCCCGGGATCTGGAGCATGACTGGCGTCTCTACAACAGCAGTCTGCATGCAGAGAAAACATGATGCCAGACTGGACCTCTGTCACAACTGCTTGAAGTTGGCCATATAAGTAAACAGCTATGTATTATTCATGAATGTCTTATTTTTGTGCCATAACAGTGACAGGAGCTGTGGTGTTGAAGTGTTAAGGGTTGGAACTTACAGGATTGGCATTCTTGGCACCCACACTTGCCCTCTGGACGATGAGCTTTTTATCGCCGAGCTGCATGCCATGTAATCCAGCTACTGCCTGAAAAAAACAGAACAACTATCTTGAGTGAATCTCACAAAAATATTTATAGGTCACTTTTCACTCATTGAGATATTATTTTCAAAGTTAAGAAAAATTCTCAGTTCTGTAATAAATCTGAAAGTTCTACTTGTAGTTTTACTTTACTCGTAACAAAAAAGAAGTACACAGATGAGCCAAAACATTATGACCACCTGTGTGATATGCTGTTAGTTCTCGGCATGCTGCCAAAACAGAGTGACCCACCAAGGCATGGATTCTACAAGAGCCTTGAAGGTGTCTTGTGGTCTCTGGCAACAAGATGTTAGCACCAGATCCTTCAAGTCCTGTAGGCTGTGAGATGGAGCCACCTTGGATCAAACTTGTTGGTCCAGCACATCCCACAGATGCTCAACTGAATTGAGATTTGGGGAATTTGGAGGCCGGGGCGACACCTTGAACTCTTCATTATGTTCCTCAAACCATTGCTGAACCATGTGTGCAGTGTGGCAGTGTGCATGATCCTGCTGAAAGAGGTCACTTCCACCAGGGAACACCAATGACATGATAGGAAACACTCATGTGCCCATTTCAGGTGCTTTCGGAGATGGACAGAGGTCATCATAGGCTCTTTGATTGGTCTGGGGCTACACAGCCCCATACGCAAGAGAGAGCAATGCACTGTGTGATGTGCCACATTCCTCCCATAACCACCAATAAAATTTAGTGTGACTTTGTGCCACAGTAGACCTTCTTTTGGTCTGGACCAGATGAGAAAGCCTTCGTTGCCCTTGTGCATCGATGAGCCTTGGGCGCCCAACACCCTGTCACCAGTTTATGGTTTGTCCCTCCTGAGACCTTACCTTACCTTACCTTGCTTTACCTTACCTTACCCCTCTTCATCCTATGTGAGATATAAGGCCACACTTCTTAGAACACAGTTGGTAAATTCTTACCACTGCAGACCAGGAGCAACACACAAGCCTTGCCATTTCAGAGATACTCTGACCCAGTCATCTTGCAATAGCAATTTGGCCCTTGTCAAAGTCGCTCAGATATCAATTTCTACCGGTTTCTTCTGCATCCAACATGTTGACTGTGAGAACTGATTGTCTGCTTACCGTCTAATCTACCCAGACCTTAATATGTGGCCTTGTTAGGAGATTATCAATTATATTTACTTCACCTGTGACTGGTCATAAAGTTTTGGCTCATCAGAGTCCTAAAATAGGCTTTTTCCTTAATATGTAATAAGCAAATAATTAGCAAAATATGCTAGACATGTTTCATGATATTTACTTTGACTTCACTGAAGACAAGTTTCAACGCTTTATGTGCTTTAACCAATAATGATAAATGTAAACTAAGATGATTTTATGATCCTTTGATGCATAAACCTGAATTGACTGACCTGGTCAGTTGCGCTGATATCCACATATTCACAGAAAGCATATCCTTTGGACAGTGATGTGGCACTGTCTTTCACAAGGTTGAAGGCTTTGAGAGGACCAAATGATGTCAGGAGCTCTTTAACCTGTACAACAGTCGAGGACGCACAGGTATGTGAACACAACAGCATCTGCAGCTCAAATCCTATCCATCTCCTGTCCATTGAACCCAGGATGGGGGTGTACAAGATGACAGGTCCAATAGAGCGCAACAGTGGCTTCTGGAAGTTAAAATCTCATTCACTGTCTCCAAAGAGAAATAGAGATTTTTTTTAATTTTTAAACAATAATGTCACAATGCAGTGATTTCAATGGACTTCATTTAAAAAAAGTGTAGCTGAATTCACAGTGAAGACCAACAGTATACTCATCAGATTACTAATCAGACAAGTGGCTTTTACCATGGAAACAAAAATCACAGCAAAAGAGCTCAGCAGTGACTGCCTGCTCCCATGAGGCATAACAAATGATGGGATCAGTCTCCCTTACTTAAAGGGAAAAACTCAAAAAAAAAACAAAACTCAAATCCATTATATTTTATCCTTAATAAATAGCACAAGTCTCATGATTACATGATTCAAAATGCTTCATGGTTTGAACAGTTCATTCCCTCATAAAGACTTTATTTACACAGGTTGTAAGGGTCAGGGTCAGAAATTAACAGGGGCTTGGGGCAAGAATGAGACCAAAAAAATAAATAAATAAAAAAGCACCCCAAATTTAAGATATTGGGCCCTTAACACAAATAAACTAAATCTATGACAGCTGTCACGTTATAACCAATAACACACATTTCTGTTGAGTTTATAAATTCAAGGCCAATCAGAGATGTTAAGATTAGTCAATGCTGGAGTTTTGTTTAGTGCGCTGAATTCTGCACTATTGTGAATTCTCTCATCATAAACAACAAAGAGCAGATACAATGTAAGTAAAAGATTAACTTTGCAGTGTAGATAGCTTCAGTGATTATAACGGGAGTTTTTGTACTAGGCTTAAAGGATTAGTTCACTTTCAAATAAAATGTTCCTGATAATTTACTCACCCCCATGTCATCCAAGATGTTCATGTCTTTCTTTCTTCAGTCGAAAAGAAATGAAGGTTTTTGATGAAAACATTCCAGGATTATTCTCCCTATAGTGGACTTCAATGGCCTCCAAACGGTTGAAAGTCAAAATTACAGTTTCAGTGCAGCTTCAAAGGGCTTTAAACGATACCAGACGAGGAATAAGGGTCTTATCTAGAGAAACAATCGGTCATTTTAGAAAAAAAAAAAAAAAATGTAAATGTATGTGATTTGACAAATGATTGTACGTACGAAAAAAAAAAACGGAACTGGCGCTGCGTTCGTTCCGTAAGTAGAATAGGGAAGGTGTAGGACATGCAGCGTAAGCGTTTTGAAGAATACAAAAGTGTGGTTTGGGCGGAACCACTTAGAAGGCGATCATTTGTTTATATAAAGTATATACATTTACATTTTTTTCTGAAAATGACCGATCGTTTCGCTAGATAAGACCCTTATTCCTCGTCTGGTATCGTTTAAAGCCCTTTGAAGCTGCACTGAAACTGTAATTTTGACCTTCAACTGTTTGGAGGCCATTGAAGTCCACTATAAGCAGAATAATCCTGGAATGTTTTCATCAAAAACCTTCATTTATTTTCAACTGAAGAAAGAAAGACATGAACATCTTGGATGAAATGGGGGTGAGTAAATTATCAGAAAAATTTTATTTGAAAATGGACTAATCTTTTAAGTCAAAGTGTCAGTGTTGAGACACATTCTTTGCTCACTTCTGTATATATTTTATTTCCCAGTTTGAATAACTGTTTTGTTTTTCATGCTACTAAAATAACCAATGTAAAGTATTGATTTTCTAATGCATAAAAGCAGTAAACTAACATCACTTCAAGAGGGCAAATATTGGCCGTTAATGGAAAAGTTAATTTCTGACCCTGGCTATAATGTGGTGATTGATCACAGAGCTAGTTTGTTTCTTTCATTACACTTTATTAAAGAATTTGTTTAAATTCCTCTGGAGAAATGAATAGAAAATATACTTCTGAAACCAAGGCCACTGAAAAAGTAAGCTGTTGCGCCCTATTCCTGCAATACATCGACACACCATGACACATGTTCGTAACATAAGAAAATATTATCTTGATGTTCCCTTCTTTTTCTGAAGGCAGAAGGGTGAGATTCTAATGGTCTTCACTCCAGCCCTTTTCAATATTACAATAATTATCATCACTATGATTTACGCTATCCATTTATTCATTATAAGTAGAGTTGTGTTTCTGAGTCTAAAGGGGCGGTTACACTACACTTTCCATTCCACTGATTTCCATTCATACAAATGCAAATGTGGAACACCAGATAAAAAAAAAATATATATGCAAAGGTTTTGCATTTTAAAGCATCCAAAGCTTGGTGAACTCAAATTTGCATAACATGAAGGTCAGCATGTAACCTTTAGTTGAAATAAAAGAACAAACTTTAACAGTTTGCAGCTATGCAGTACTGGAGTTGATTGCATATTTTTACATTTTGTATTGTAAAAATATAAAAAGAGGGTGACGTCATATGTCGTCCTTTGCAGTGTCCCAAGAATTTCACATGCTGAAAGCCTAGTGTGAGCGCCCCTTAAAACTGTGCCCTCCTGATTTAGACTATGACAAAGCACAATTTTTTTAAAGCAGCCACATACAAAAGTGCCCATATTATGCTAATTTAGGTTCTTAATTTTGTTTTTAAGTCTCCTACAATAGCTTTACATGCATCCAAGGTAAAAAAAAAAAAAAAAAAAAAAAATATATATATATATATATATATATATATATATATAAAATATAATATATAAAAAAATTATTAAAAAAAAAAAAAAATATATATATATATATATATATATATATATATATATATATATATATATATATATATATATATATATATATATATATATATATATACACACTTTAATTTTTTTATAATATACATTGCAGAATCACCTCTTTCTCACAGTGTCTGAAATTGTAATTGGGCTACTGTGCTCTGATTGGTCAGATGGACCAGTCTGTTGTGATTGGTCTACTCTGCTAGGTTTGAGTAGGAAGACCGGAATTACTGATGACTTGTTTCAGGCTGTTTATATTCGGTTTGTTCTTTTGGAAGACAATAACTGCATTTATCCTGCAATTTGATCTTTGAAACCTTGCAGAACTTTTATATTCACAAACAGCAACATTACGCAATACATTAAAGATAAAATCCGAAAAAGCAAAATAGGGGCACTTTAAAATACTATAAGAAAGGTGCATAGGAAGGTCCTTTCTTTGCATGCAATGGTAAAACATAATTTAACAAAATTTCTGAAAAGATTTTTTTTTCTTCCAAATTTAAAATCATTCAGACTAGTGAAAATAAGCCCTACAGCAGACATGAAATGGTCCAACATCAGTGTGAGTCACTTCCCCTTTTGTTTTATATTCACACTGCAGCACTGAATTTGCTTCAACCTTTCTAAACATTTCACATTCACAGTCCTCCAAAAGCCCAACCCGATTACCCAAAGACCCTTTAGTGATGTTCGCGCTCCGAGAGAGTGAAGGAAGAGAGAGGACAGCGAGGGGAGGGTCCCTGCTGACAGGAGGTGTATCCGTGTGAGGAACGGAATGTCTTACTTGCCTTGTGTTACATGTTGGCATGGCAGCAGTAGATCAGAACTACTGAACAAATTATGAGCGCAGACTTAACGATCTTACGGGCCCCTAGCTGGGGGACAAAGTGGGGGAACAAAAAATGAAAGAGCTGTGAGTTTCAAAGCAGTAACAGTGACTGCAAGAAAGAAAATATATGAGAATATGAATGAAATGAATACCAGGGTACATTCAGCTCCAATTGATTAAGTTAGTTAGTTAGCTACATTCAAATTAGATCAATGAGGTGCACCATTACCCAAACCCCCTCGGTAGTGTCTGCAATAGAAACAACAAACTTTTGCAGTGCACTTGTGAAATATGCTGTGCGACTTCTATCTTTACTCCATCTTCACCTGCACGTGTAACTGCAAAATTTGCAACTTGCTGTAGTTACGGGTTATATCAAAAGTCTAATCAGCTACATTCACACTGCAGCTGAATGAGGCCCAAATTCCTCTCACGTGACACATATCCGTTTTTTGGTTGACAATGTGAAGAGCAAAAATATGTGTAAACATAATTAGTTCCAATTTTTTTTGCATCAGAGTGAACAATCAAGTCAGAATTCATGCAATTTTTTCAATTTTAGCTAATACATCATGAGGACATAATTATACTTTATTATAAGTTAAAGGGTTAGTTCACCCAAAAACAAAAATTCTGTCATTTATTACTCACCCTCATGTCGTTCCACACCAGTAAGACCTTCGTTAATCTTCGGAACGCAAATTAAGATATTTTTGTTGAAATCTGATGGCTCAGTGAGGCCTGCATAGGGAGAAATGACATTTCCTCTTTCAAAATCCATTAATGTACTAAAAACATATTTAAATCAGTTGACGTGAGTACAGTGGTTCAATATTAATATTATTAAGCAACAGGAATATTTTTGGTGCGCCAAAAAAACAAAATAACGACTTATTTAGTGATGGCCGATTTCAAAACACTGCTTCAGGAAGCTTCGGAGAGTTATGATTCTTTTGTGTTGAATGATTCGGATCACGTGTCAAACCGCCAAACTGCTGAAATCACGTGATTCATAACGCTCTGAAGCTTCCTGAAGCAGTGTTTTGAAATTGGCCATCACTAAATAAGTCGTTATTTAATTTTTTTGGCGCACCAAAAATATTCTCATCGCTTTATAATATTAATATTGAACCACTGTACTCATATGAACTGATTTAAATATGTTTTTTGTACATTAATGGATTTTCAGAGAGGAAATGTCATTGTTCCCTATGCCCTCACGGAGCCATCGGATTTCAACTAAAATATCTTAATTTGTGTTCCGAAGATGAACGAAGGTCTTACAGGTGTGGAACGGCATGAGGGTGAGTAATAAATGACATTATTTTCATTTCTGGGTGAACTAACCCTGTAAATATCACATATTATAACAAATATCACATATTGAATATTATCATTATATTCTTCTTTTGTGAGCATTCTTTTTTGCATTGACAGCCATAAAAATGCATGGTAAAATGTGGTGAAATTTGGCACATTGTTTGGGGAACACAGCCACCAATCACTCTTTTCACGGGTCAGACGTTTGGGTCAAATAATCAAACACGTCACTTAATTTAATGCATATTTCAGTGTTAATTGTATTTGATATTTTATATTTGATAATATTTTGAATTAGCTAATTCTTTCAGGTTTCATTTTAAGTTTAGTTAAGTTTTTAGTAATGTTATTCTGTGTTTTTGTCATTTTTTATATATTTCTTTCCAGTTTTTGTAATTTTAGGATTTTGACTTAAACTTTTATTTCAGTTAGTTGCCATGGCAGTTGCCTTTCTAATTTTCATTTAAGTTTTTAAGGTTAAGATTTTAGTCAAGTTTTACATGTTAATATTTATATTTATATTTTATTTTAGCTTTATTTCAGTTAATAACATTTAATAGTATAATTTTTTATTATTAGTTAACAAAAACAACATGGGCCAAAGTGAATAAAGGATGGCAAAAAAACATTATAACTTTAGAAGTTTTTTTTTTTATTTATTTTTTTTTATATAGTCTGCAATTTGGAATGGATTTGAGCAGAAAATTTAAAATGGGCACATTTGCTTGCAGTGTGAATGTAGCCTAAATGTCAACATGTATCCATTTCACTCTTTCAATATGGTCTTAACATTTAAAAATGAAAAATGAACTACCATTTAGATTAAAAGTGTCATGGCTGATGATGAGTTTGTTACACTAGAGGGATTTCGGCTATAGGCTTTCTGTATGTCAGTAAAGTAATATGTACTATTTCCACACATAAAAAGTGGATATATTCTGACAAACACAACTTTGAATGGGCAGTAAGAAAATAGGTTACTCTTTGCTAGTGTACACAACCAACTGACCATAGGTCCAAATAACTGATTCATTCATGGACTAGTTTAAAGGTTAAAGTTTACCTGATCATCATTGAGATAATTGGGTAGACCTCCAATGAAGAGTTTATGAGGGGAGTCCGGTACAACTGTGGAAACAACACCTAAAAACAAATACATTAAGCATGTCAAATTGTTGTGTTCAAGGCAGTTTTCTATATCTTCAAAATAATGATCTCAATAATTTTCAAACAAGCTTTAAAACTCAACCAATTGTGTGGCCTACTGACTCAACCAATGGCAACAGTTTGTGGCATGTCAGAAAAGCCCACCACAAACTGACGCCATTAGTTGAGCCAATGTCCAATCCAGAAAAAAAAATGCATTGCAATTTTGTTCGTTTTTGCCAGTGGTGCATAAATTGTAGACTTTGGGCCAGATTTACTAATGCTTGCGCCATCGCAAACCCTCGTAAAATTTAAAAACTGCTCTCAGGATTTTCCTTTGTAGATTGCATTGGTCATTATGGAAATGAGATACTGCGTCTGTGTTCTTTAATATGCACGTTGTCGGTAGATCACCTGCAGAAATTTATTCTCCCATTGGCGCTTACATGGGATTGCAATCTCCCGCTAATTTGCCCTGATTAGCAAATCTGGCCCTTAATCTTTAAAAAGCCCTGTAGGCTAAAACACATCAAAAAGTAAAACATGACAAAAGTCTTGACCTGGAACATGAAAAGCAGGCTGCTCAGAGATACCGGGCAGAGGGCGGTAGTCATGTGGACGTCTGATCTTCAGCGACTGTCCTTGAAAGATAATGCCATCGAATGCCATGGCCTGAGTGGTTTCATCCACTGATCGAAACTGGTGAAGATAGACAGTCTGCTTTAGTCAGGAATAGCTCTGAGTAGCCCAGTATCATTAAATAAAAATGTTTTCTTGTGCATCACAGAAACGTCTCGCATGATGTGTTGTGTTCACACTTGTGGCTCGGTTCTCGTGGTTTGTTTGATTCGGACGAGAAAAAAAAATGATACATTTAGTCCTGCTTAGCATTCACATTGTCAGTTTTAACACCAAACCTAAAGATACAAAAACAAAAAAAAACAATTATATATTGCGTATTTTATGATGCATATTTTTTGCAACGGAACATACCAAACATCCAAAACAATGCTGTATGAATGCGCTCATTGTAGGTGCGTACATAAGCTGTTTTGCAGCTGAGAACTCATGAAAAGCTCATAAAATGTGTAAAATAATCAAAACAGCAACAGGAATTTGTCCGTCATACACACAAACAAAGTCAACACCTGTAATGAACTTTAATGGGTAGCATAGTGCCATAGCGCCTATGATGAGAAGAACCATGGGTGCTTCTCATTTCTTATTTGTGCATCCTCGCTGCCTTTCCCCCATCTCAGCTCCACCCCCCCTAGGAAGTGAGGGATGGGTGCAAGGAAAGAAAATGAAGATGAAGGAATCTAAGGAAATCTTATTTGTATATTGGACGTGAATATTCTCTAGGGACCTGTCCTTATGTTGTTGAAGTTTGGTTATTTAAAGGGGTCAGGGATAAATCAAATTTGTCAGGACAAATGGAAGAGTGAAAGAACGTTTGCTTTGTTTAAAGTTTAAACAGCTCTAGTTTCAACCGCTTGTTCGCATCTCTGTAGAGATTTCAGAAGGATCCCTGTGTCAGAAACAAGTGGATGGTTTATTTTAATGCTGTCCCGGATCGTGTCGGAGGATTATATGTTTGTTCAGAGCATTTGACTGCTGATTGTTTTGCAAACGAGGCACAGTGTAGTGAAGAGTTCACAAAAAACTTTTGTTGACAGATGAAGCAGCTGACTGTATTGGATCTGACAGCAGCTGCATCACAAACCATAAGTAAATGTTTTCATAATGCTTTGTCTGTAAATGCCAGTTTTATATGCATAATGTTTTCAAAAAACTCACATGCAATAGCGAGTGAGCGTTGATACATTTTCTATGCAATGACGTTAGCCAATAATAAAAGTCGCCATTCACAGATAAGCTTCAAAGGAACTATCATGACCCTACATAAAAAAAATGTGTAATAATTAATAATTAAGCAAAATAAATTAAAATGATTGAGACAGATATGAAAGGGGAGGAGAATTTTTACATGCGTCAGGTTTCTCAACAAGAAAGACTTCCACATAGGATACACCTGTGCATCTTCGCTTATGGCTCCTCTGGTAGCTTCTTCACTCCTCGTTCCTCACAGTGCAATTAAAGAATTGAGATGTCCTTCAAGATGGCTGACTTTTGGTTTCAGAATCATAGGCTGGAGGATGGAGGAACGAGGAAGCATCCATTTAAGTACTGAGAAGTACCCCAGGTATGCTTGAGCATTCAGTCCTTTTTAGAGTTGCATCTTGTGACATCATGTCTTGCTTTTGGTTCATTTAAATGTCTTTGTCGTTGTGTTCATATTTTAGTTCAACCACACCAGAGTTCATTGGACCGAGACCTACCTTTTCAGCGGTTTCAGTCCACTTATTTGGTGCTCACAAGGGTTTGGATTGCAGTGTTTACACTTATTCAAATGAACCACACTAACATATCAATCGTTCCAGAGTTCATTTAAATCAAACCAAACCTGCCAAGTGTGAACACACCCTCACTGGCGCTTTGAACCTTATTTAGATTATGATTATTTTGTAAAGCTTTGGTTGTCTTTTGATGTTATCATGTGTTTGCAAAATGCACAATATTGAAATGTCTAGAACAACAATATGGAAAGATATTTCTTAAGGCCTATGGATTACATTTGTTTACTTGCTAAGCAAATTTACAATGGATGCAAACAACATTTTTAATTAAAACTTTTAATTATGGACTCCTATGGACCAATTTGCACTGGGAATTCATGCAAATGCAATTAAAAGTTATGCATTTAAACAGGTGCAGTCTATTTTTGTCTGAAGAGTTAACTGAGTGAAATCTGTATTGTCTCACCTCTAAGAAAGCAAAGTTCTTGTCCTGGTTGATCTGCACTGCGAGTACAGGATTGCTGGGAGCTTGAGACAGTCCTGCAAGTCTCATCTGGGTGTTGAAAAATTCAGCCATGGACTCCTGAGAGACAAAGATAAGTGCAAGACTTTCCCAGAAAAAATGTCTTTCTTTATCGAAGTAAGTATATAGAGGAACACTTGACAACTCTTTACATCAAGACAAACTTTAAGTACAGAATGGCAAACAAACAGTGTTTGTTATTATATCTCTCATTTCTAGAAAGAACTTTTCATGCATAACTTTCAAATGGCTGATTTATCATTGCACAAGAGGATGAGAACTGAACTGTACATACAACATGTTCTGAGGGACACTATTCTGAGACACTTACCTCAGTGACGCCAAATGGTATGTTGCCAACATACAGGCGTCGCGCTTGCCTGGTCATCTGGCTGCCAACGACGGGCACTTGTGTGGGTGCGACTGCCAAACCAGCATTAGTGGATGTAGCCAGGAGAGCAATGCTGGGGATCTGCCCAGCAGCTACATTACAACACAACAAATTTATGAACAGTTCAGCCAAAAGTCTTTCTTTTGAAAACACTGTATGCTGTAGAACACCAAACCTTTACTTTTTTTCCCCTTTCAAATGTTAAATGGATAAGAGTTCAGTGTTTCACAACAAAATAATGCATCTGGAAAATATTCACAGCGCTTCACTTTTTCCACATTTCCACATTTTGTTATTGTGACAAGCGTGAGAATGGTGTGAGGCCGGTGGCGAGAAGGATAATGAGCCTCAGGTTGCATCAGTCTCGTATCTCACGGAGGAGCTCCAGAAGCATAAAAGGGGAGTGACGACAGTGAAGGACGAGAGAGGACCAGGCCTGGATTTTATGATATGTTTTATTATGTTTGTGTGGCCGACAGTCGTCCTCCTCTGCCCCCTGGCGTCCGATGATGGCTCCTCTGTTTTTTTGTTTTTTTTTAAACGCTTGACAACTTTAATATAAAGTAAATACAAAACGAAAGTAAATGGCGGCAGTTCCTCACGGACAACATCACTGTCGTCGCTCCCTTTTTATGCTTCTGGAGCTCCTCTGTGAGATACGAGACCAGTGCAACGTGCAGCTTAGGCTCGTTATCCCTCGCATCACCGGCCTCGCACCATTCTCACGGCTCTCGCCCCGCCCTGCTCGTCACAGTTATGTTACAGCCTTATACCAAATAGGGATTAAATAAATTTTTTCCCTCAAAAGTATACAAACAATACTGCATAATGACAACGTGAAAGAAGTTTGTTTGCAATCTTTGCAAATTTATTCAAAATAAAAATCACATGTACATAAGTATTCATAGCCTTTGCTCAATACTTCGTTGAAGCACCTTTGGCACCAATTACAGCCTCAAGTCTTGTTTGATGCTACAAGCTTGGCACACTTATTTTTGGGCAGTTTCTCCCATTCTTCTTTGCAGGACCTCTCAAGCTCCATCGGTTGGATGGGGAGCGTCGGTCCACAGCCATTTTCAGATCTCTCCAGAGATGTTCAGTCAGGTTCAAGTCTGGGCTCTGGCTTTGCCACTCAAGGACATTCACAGAGTTGTCCCGTAGCCACTCCTTTGTTTTCTTGGCTGTGTGCTTAGGGTCGTTGTCCTGTTGGAAGATCACCTTCGCCCCAGTCTGAGGTCCAGAGCGCTCTGGAGCAGTTTTTCATCAAGGATGTCTCTGTACATTACTGCATTCATCTTTGCCTTGATCCTGACTAGTCTCCCAGTTCCTGCCACTGAAAAACATCCCCAAAGCATGATGCTGCCACCACCATGCTTCACTGTAGGGATGGTATTGGCCAGGTGATGAGCGATGCCTGGTTTCCTCCAGACATGACACTTGCTTTTCAGGCCAAAGAGTTCAATCTTTGTTGATGTCATGTGTCTGCGAGTCTTTCAGGTGACGTTTGGCAAACTCCAGGAGGGCTGTCATGTGCCTTTTACTGAGGAGTGGCTTCCGTCTGGCCGCTCTACCATACAGGTCTGATTGGTGGAGTGCTGCAGAGATGGTTGTTCTTCTGGAAGGTTCTCCTCTCTCCACAGAGAAATACTGGACTTCTGTAAGAGTGACCGTCAGGTTCTTGGTCATCTCCCTGACTAAGGCCCTTTCCCCCGATCGCTCAGTTTGGCCGGGCAGCCCACTCTAGGAAGAGTCTAAACTTCTTCCATTTACGGATGATGGAGGCCACTGTGCTCATTGGGACCTTCAATGATGCAGAAATTTTTCTGTACCCTTCCCCAGATCTGTTCCTCGATACAGTCCTGTCTCGGAGGTCTACAGACAATTCCTTGGTCTTCATGGCTTGGTTTGTGCTCTGACATGCAGTTCGGACATTATATAGACAGGTGTGTGCCTTTCCAAATCATGTCCAATCAACTGAATTTACCACAGGTGAACTCCAATCAAGTTGTAGAAACATTAGAAAGGATGTGACATAATAGGATCAGTGGAAACAGGATGCACCTAAGCTCAATTTTAAGTGTCACGGCAAAGGCTGTGAATACTTATGTACATGTGATTTTTTTTCGTTTTTTATTTTTAAAGACCCCCTTTGGTGAAAATCAAGTTTTTTATTGTTGTTTATATGTCTATGTGGTTGTTCAAGTTGTTCAAAGTGTTTGTAAGGATACTGATTGTTAGAAGGCAGCTGTCTGAATCTGTCTGAGATAAAGAACAGGAATGGTGTGTGTAAAATTAGCAACACAATATTATCTCTTTGATAACGTAGTCAAGCCAAAGGTTATCTATATTAATTCATATTAATTAATGACAGAACTGTAGCAAGGGCTGTGCCAAGTGTGTGAGCGCATAGGGGCTCGCGCTGAAGTAAAGTGACAGCTGACTTGAAGTAAAGCCAATAAAGTTCATGTTTTTGTCCTTCGAAATATTTTAATACTATAAAACATAGCTAAAACAATATTGCTCTGAGCGTGTGCGTGTGACCGTGATTCATGTGCATATGTCAGTCAGTGTGGAATCGCACATCAAGTTCTGAGAGAGCTATTCAGTCAATGGATCAAACCATAGATATTAGCCTACCTGATAACTTCAAGTAAATACGCTGGAAATCCGTGCTCATTCAAGGATGTGCATTTATTTCATGTAGCCACAACACAAAACAACAAATTGCCTCGTCACTGCAGCAACAGTAGACTCTCTGAGCTGATGTGAGTGAGTGGAGGCGGGGCTAATTTGCATATTCATTGATCCGTGTATATTAAATGAGGCAAGGTTGTAGAGTTACATTCAAGCTAAATAAAGGCATGAAGATTTTTTTTTCACTTGATTTTTTTTTTTTAAATATGTCATTTTGGTGATCAAAGATGAGTTTTAAGGGATAAAATAATTGACTACAGGGGGACTTTAATAAATTTGCAAAGATTTCAAACAAAATTCTTTCATGTTGTCATTATGGGGTATTGTTTGTAGAACTTTGAGGGGGGAAAATGAATTTAATCCCTTTTGGAATAAGACTGTAACATAACAAAATGTGAAATACTTTCCGGATGCACTGTTACCTCATATGGATTTGTAAATAATTACTACAAAAACTCTTAATCTATCAGCTATTTTACAACAGTTTTAATGTGACACATCTGAACAGTTTACATCATTTTACATGCCTAAATACAGAGTTGCTGCCATGTGATTTGCTGATTAGGTATTTGCTTTAATGAGCAGCTGAACAGGTGTACCTAATAAAGTGGCTGGTGAAAAGGTGCGTTCAAGCGGCCTCGTAATTCCTGTAGTTACGAGATTCTAGCTTATAAAAAGTGTTCACGTCCCCATAGAGCTAATAATTACAGCTTGTTGGCTGGGAGTTTTCTGAAAGCTCCCACATGTACCACCTGACCGCTGTAGATTCGTTTAGCATTGATAGTGGTGCCATGGAAACGCATAATTCCCAGTCCAAGGACCAAAAGGACATGAACAGCTCCAAATATAACGTCACGTGTTGTCATTTCAAGATTCCAGTAAATATGAGGTGGCGTGAACGCAGCAAAATAGTGTATAAACTTGCAATTGTGAAAGAAATATAAGAATTGAGAGATAAACATTTTTTTCTTCCATAGCATCCACTCTAAAGGTGTTAGTATTACGTTTAAAAAATACTAAATACATCTTTAATACAGAAACCATTATTTCAATAAATTTCCAGCAAAAACAACTGTTTCATGATCAATGTTTTGACCACCTAAGCAAAATCATCCCTTATATCCTACCTGTAGAGCATCCACACAAGAAGTGGTTTAATAATTTGAACCTTAAAAACTAATTTTGTTAATAATATTAAGGCATGTTTTAAAACCTCCAGGATACACATTTTAGGTTGCTTGAAAAGTATTTTTACAGTGCTATCTTAACACTGGCATTCTTTACCAAGAAATTTTAATAAAAGTATAGCTGCAAGCAAAGATGACATGCCCAAGCCTCGGCACCACCACCACCCATTGGAGTGGCTTTAGGGTGACTGTGCGTGGCGGGCAATGTGCACCTGCATTTTATGTTCTCTGTGGGTGTGCGACATCAGAAGTGCACAGCCATTTATGGAAACGGTGATCATGGCATTTACTGTAACTGTGATCTTTGATTACTCATACTGCACCTTGCATGGCTTTGTACTGCATTGGAGTGATGTGCTCAAAGCCTGAAGGGGGAACATCCCAATACTTGCACATCTTTTTCTTCCTTGTTCGACGTGGAGAATAGCTGAGGGGAAAAAAATCAGAATAGAAGATGACAAGGAAGATGCCACAAACTTAAACAACTACACTATGTTGCCAAAAGTTTTGGGACGCCTGCCTTTACATGCACATGAAATTTAATGACATCCCATTCTTAATCCATAGGGTTTAAAGTGGAATTGACCCACCCTTTGCAGCTATAAAAGCCTCAACTCTTCTGGGAAGGCTTTCCACAAGGTTTTGGAGTGTGTTTATGGCAATTTTTTGACCATTCTTCTAGAAGCGCATTTGTGAGGTCAGGCAGTGATGTTGGCGAGAAGGTCTGGCTCACAGTCTCCACTCTAATTCATCCCAAAGGTGTTCTACTGAGTTGAGGTCAGGACTCTGTGCAGGCCAGTCAAGTTCCTCCACACCAAACTCACTCATCCATGTCTTTATGGACCTTGCTTGGTGCACTGGTGTGCAGTCATGTTGGAACAGGAAGGGGCCATCCCCAAACTGTTCCCATGAAGTTGGGAGCATGAAATTGTCCAAAATGTCTTGGTATGCTGAAGCATTAAGAGTTCCTTTCACTGGAACTAAGGGGCCAAGCCCAACCCCTGAAAAACAACCCCACACCATAATCTCCCCTCCACCAAACTTTTCACTAACATACACTAACTTTACACTGCACAATGCAGTCAGGCAAGTACCGTTCTCCTGGCATTCGCCAAACCCAGACTCGTCCATCAGATTGCCATACAGAGAAGCGTGATTCGTCACTCCAGAGAACACGTCTCCACTGCTCTAGAGTCCAGTGGCGGCTTGCTTTACACCACTGTATCCAACGCTTGGCATTGCATTTGGTGATGTAAAGCTTGGATGCAGCTGCTCGGCCATGGAACATTCCATGAAGCTCTCTACACACTGTTCTTGAGCTAATCTGAAGGCCACACAAAGTTTGGAGGTCTGTAGCTATTGACCGTGGAATATTTAGTAGAGAGGAAATTTCATGAATGGACTTATTGCACAGGTGGCAACCTATCACGGTACCACGCTTGAATTCACTGAGCTTCTGAGAGCGACCCATTCTTTTACAAATGTTTGTAGAAGCAGTCTGCATGCCTAGTGCTTGATTTTATACACCTGTGGCCATGAAAGTGATTGGAACACCTGAATTCAATGATTTGGATGGATGTCCCAATACGTTTGGCAATATAGTGCATGCCAACTATGTTGTGATGTCAACTAAGAATACAGCACTGCTCTTATGAGTCTACAGGCAACAAACAACAGAAACAGTAAGGGTGCAAGAATAAACAAGTCTTGTGTTAGTTCTGATGGACAGTGACAGGCTGGTGTTGTGTGGTGTCTGCAGTCACCTGTGTTTCTTATGATCCCTGGAGCTACTCCTGTGGTCTCGGCTCTTCCGGTCTCGACTGCGGCTGCGCTTCCCTCGGCTGCGACTGCTTCTGTCTTTGCTCCAGCTGCGCCGTTTCTTGCTGCGACCAGGAGAGCTACTGCGACTCCTTCTCTTATGCCTCTCCCTCTCTCTCTCTGATCGAATAATGATACATAGTCAAGGAAATATCATAACTTTTAAAGTGAAAATATAATCCAAAATATTTCTGTTTAATTTCTAAGCAGAAGCCAGAGGAGCACTGTTTCTGAACTCCCTGAAACACCTCCATTGTAGTCTTGAGTTTTCTTCTGGGAATGAAAACATGACAATATCCCTCATTTAAATAATTCCCGCCTAATGGATATACAAAATAAAGGGCCGGGGCCTCGTTGATTGAGTCAGTAGTGTGTTGAAACTCACTGTTATGGTAAGGGGCAGGGCAGTTCCCAAACAAGTTCGAAGCGGTTGACCAATCACAACACACCAGTCCAGCCGACCAATCAGAGCACACTGTGGTTTTCAGAAGGAGGGGCTTCTTAGAGACAGGAACTAAACCAGGGCTGTGTTTGAAAGGATTAGTTCACTTTCAAATTAAATTTTCCTGATAATTTACTCACCCCCATGTCATCCAAGATGTTCATGTCTTTCTTTCTTCAGTCGAAAAGACATTAAGGTTTTTGATGAAAACATTCCAGGATTATTCTCCTTATATTGGACTTCAATGGCCTCCAAACAGTTGAAGGTCAAAATGACAGTTTCAGTGCAGCTTCAAAGGGCTTTATATGATACCAGACGAGGAATAAGGGTCTTATCTAGTGAAACGATTGGTCATTTTGTAAAAAAATTAAAATGTATATGCTTTATAAACAAAAATGATCACCTTGCAAGTGCTTCCGCCAGACCACACTTTCGCATTCTTCAAAAAGCTTATGCTGTATGTCCTACGCCTTCCCTATTCTACTTAAGGAACCAACGCGGTGCCAGTTCTGTTTTTTCCATAAGCAGAAAAGGGAAGGCATAGGACATACAGCATAAGCTTTTTGAAGAATACGAAAGTGTGGTCTGGTGGAAACATTTATGATGCAGCCATGCACACTAACTAGACCATCTCATTCTAGCATTTTATTACTGAGGAAAACACTAGCCCACAAGCCTCAGAAGAACTGGACTAGGAAGGACGCAGTCTCAGTAGAATGCAGCCTTCTGTTTGAGAAACACCCAATGTATGCTCAATGGCTAGAGAATACCCATAATGCACTGTGAGGGTGGTGTCAAATGACTTCCCGCGTCTCACCAAAAGATGGCGCCACAGCTGAATCATCCATCCATCCATTTCCAAAACTGCTGGTCCAACGTTACTGCGTAATATCATACAGGTATAAATACGTTACTTTTTAATTGATTATTAAATTGTTTAATTAAGGTTATACTAGTTTCCATGACAGAGTTCACTATAAATCTTTTTCATTACTACTGGAGCCGCCAGGTTGTTTAGTTTCAAATGATTATTAAACAGCAAGCACAAGCTATGCAAAATTGGCAGCCCTTCCAGCGCACTCACGGTGTCTGAATTCACTGACTTGTTTTCATTCACTCCTTCAAGTGGACTATATTAGAGGAGTAATGTAGGAAATAGTGAATGAGGGTATAGCGGGTGATTTTGAACACAGCCCGTTATTGACAGACTGGGAAGAAAGGAGCTGCAACAACGTCAAATAATGTGCGTTTTGAACATTCAAGCATGAAAACCTGTTCTAGTAGAGCCTAAAAACAAAATCAAGAATTTGTAAAAGAGCATAATGGGTCCTGTTTAATGTGTAGCTATGCAGTTGTTCTGGATGATACTAGTTCAAATCAAAAGAAACCTCAAGTAAGATTTTCAGATGATATGGCTCGAGGTCTATGGGATTTTTCACTTGTTGTATGCTTGCCTTTATACACAAAACTGAGATGGTTTGATAATATGCTATTATTACATTACTATTACTTAAGAATTCTGCATGTGTTGCCATCTGTCAAACCACACACATTTTATAACAAGAACACACCTATTTAATAGGAATTGCAGAAGGAAACTGTTTTGTCTATATATTTGTAAGGCCGACCTTCATTATGTCATACCAGACAAAGCCAAAACAGAGTTAAAATGGTAATTATTACCTGTAAGATATGCAGTTCATTAAACGCTACATTTGGTATTACATCGACAATGGGATTGAATAGGTTTGAATAGGTTTCCCCCAATTCACAGGGGAATGATGACACCAAAATATAAATATTTATAATTCACTTAGCTACAAATAAAGAATCATGTTAAACACATAAGCTTGAACTCTGTCCCTTACTGCATACATTAAAAATGTTTTAAATATAGTATTTTATTCAATAATGTGTTTTATTATTTATTTATTTATATAACCCTCTGGGTTTGCCATTAATGTGACATTAACATGTCTGATGCTAACTGCAAATGTTCATTTCAAGTGAACTATATACATGATACTTGCATGTATATATGATGATTGTTGCATGTTTTTATATAATGATATATTGTGAGACAGTATATTGTTACACCCCTATAAGCCATTATAAACAACTCATGAAACTGTAATAATTGGATAGTTATGACACACATTTGAATATGACTGTATGTATGTATGATTATTAACCCATATCGAGTATGATTCAAGTATGATCATTAACCCAGTCTTACCATTACAGTGCTTATTTGTTAGGCTTGTATGATGTACTGAATATATACGGAAGACTAAGAATTATGACAATTTTGTGAAATGTTAGTGGATGATGTTGATAGTTTTGATTCTCTATGGAGTATCGCTCTATTGTGATGGTATGACAATGATGACAATTGTTGTTACTGTTTTTTTTATTCAAGCATTTAATAAAAAAAAAAAGTTGATTCTCTACATCTGTGGTTCCCTTGCTGGACTGGAGGAGAACTGACTTCAGACAGGCTTTAAAATTCACCAAAACACCAGCGAATTATTAATAGGGACTGAGCAAAAATTATCAGTAAATGAAGAAAAAAAACAATTCTGTAGGCTAGCATTTTAACACAGATAACAATTGCTTCAATATTTAATCTATGAACTGAAATTCACATATTTATATTTTATTCATGACTTTTGTGTTCAAAAGTGTCCAAATATTTGTATAGGCTTGGAATCTGTGTAAAATATTATGCTGTACAATTATACAAATGTGTAGAAATGCAACAGTACATTTAGTTGCATGTGTGATCGACAGATGGCATTTGAAAAATTGTATATTGCAACTAAATATAAATAGTTACTGTAATTTCTGTGGTGTTCATTAAATGTCTATATTAGCACAGCAGCCTGGTATCATTTATTCATCATTCACCATCACAGTCGTTGTTTATGTTCATGAGGGATATGTTTCACAGCACACAGGTCATGAACACTGCAGATGTCTTTACTGTACCTTGTCGATTCTCGTTCAGCTGTTTCTCGAACTCCTCGAAATCAGACATGATCAGATCTGACGGATCAGGCTCTCATTTGAGTCTCAGCTGATAAACACAGGCGCTGCACTGAGCATGAACACAGCGCTTCCGCTCTCTCATCTGATAACGGTGACGCGGTGTCACCATGTGCTGAAAACGCTTGTTTAGGAAATCAGTCTTATTTGATAAGAGACAGGAAAGCTTCGCTTCACTGCAGGTCTGGCGGGTGGGCGTGGCTAATCACCGTGAGCGTGTGTTGCGGTTATTCTAATTGGCCGACACTGCTGTCAGTTACAGATGCAGGCGGGTACGCGTCTTGCAATTGGTCTATAATTTTGTTACCCTTTCAAGCAGGAAGGAACAAATCATAACTGTTTAACTACAATAACTGAGGCTGTGTCCAAAATCGCCTCCATACCCTTAGCCAAATATTTCAATATTAGGTAGAGAACAGAACCAATTTCTAATTTCTAATAACTAATGATATTATTGCCATATACAAATGTTTCTAGGCTAAAGATTTAGGCCTCAGTTTAACATAAATAATAATAATAAAATTCAGCTAATTAAAGGTTACATAAGGTTCTGCTTCTAATAGTGAAGCTAAATCTCAGGTTAAATGTTAAGGCATAATAATAGCCAGAAATGAACATGCACATTTCTACCCAAATTAGAAAAACTTTAAAAAGATTTAAGCTGTGGTTGCAAAAACTTGACTTTCTAGTGAGTTCTGGATCATCTTTGACTAATAACCTGCTTTAAGATCATCTGAATCGCACTGCAACCAAATTCATTCTGACTTTGGAACTTTTTTCCTCTAAATCATATGAGCCACCATTTGTGTTTTGTGTGTAATATAGATTTTTTGTTTTGTTTTGTTTTCTCTACTTTTATAAACTTTTTATATGGCCATTAATTTAAAGCAACTGAAATCAACAATATGTCATTTGGAACAAACAAAACCTTTTTATTTATTAAATATATATTTGTGTGAAACATTTTGTTAAACTAAACATTTGGTTGGAGAAAAAAAAAAGAAAATTATCCAAGTTATTCAGGTTTAGATGGATTAGTCATCCTATGATTATCAAAATAAATTACAGAGGAGCAGTAATGTATCAATTTGCAACAAGAATATTTTCATATTTTCAAGAGTATTTTCAATTTGCAACAAGACATGTTCAGACCTATTTTGAAATAGCGATGAACATGAAAAACCATGAAAGATTGGTTGAAACATGTTTGTTTTCATGCCAAGAGTTCAAAAGATAACATCCATTCAATTTTGTGAGAGAAAAAGGTGTGAAAATGTTTTTAGTAGAAAAAAAAAAAAAACATTTATGATTGTGGCGTTCGATCTATAACACACATACATGTTTTTTTTATGTTTATTAGAGGTTGAATTCATATTAAATTCTGCCAAACATCCCATACTACTTGTATATAGGATGTCTACTTCATAAATTGTATGAAAATGAAGGAAATAAATGGTTCAGATCACTCAAACCATATATGGAAATGGAGGCACCCTTATATGGTCAGTAATGGAGCTTGGTTGTCATCTAGTGAAAAAGTTTGGTACTGCGCCCAAACAAAATCTTACTGAAAGCTCATTTTTTGAGATATCAACCTGAAATTTGGAACACACCTTGTTCAGATTTTTGGATTTGATTTTCTTGCAGTTTTAGACTAAAACTTGTTTTGTGAAATATATATTTTATATAAAATATAAAATATTATAGTTTTACATTTTCATAAACTTAAACTTCTATAACTTTTTTTCTGTTTTACTTACTTAAGTTATTTCACTTCTACAATAATCAAATTCATCTTTAAAACAAGACCATCCTTATGTCTATATTCCAAAGTATTCTTGAATTACAACCATTTAAGTTTGGATAGTGAATTTTCATATCTATAAAAAAAAGTGGGTTTGACAGTTAACAGGTTAAGAACAACTAGTGAAACTGCATTCCTCATTCCTCAGAGAAATAGAGACTGAAATGTTTAAACTGGTTACTGGTTTTTCAGTCTGATGTCATCTGTAAAAATGTAAACATCAGATTTGAGATTTTCTTCTAGTTGTTCTCCAATTATTTATAAAATTAGTTATTATTAGGTCAACTTATATGGAAATTTAAGCCTTTGTACATACTATGTTAGTATATAGATAGTAGAAAGTTAAATGCTAATTTTTGTTCTGAAATCAAGGTGAATATCACTTATCTGGGGAAGAGTATTTTCTCTAAAAAATAATCAAACCTTAACATCAGTCCCAGTTCAAAGACTCAACCCATATAAAGCTGCACTTCTAGAAACTCAACAACAGTTTCCCATGCTGCTATATACAACATACGACAGCTTCAGCTGTGAGCTATTAAAAGCACTCAAACCCTGCAGTATTCGCCTGTGTGTGTGTGTGTGTGTGTGTGTGTGTGTGTGTGTGTGTGTGTGTGTGTGTGTGTGTGTGTGTGTGTGTGTGTGTGTGTGTGTGTGTGTGTGTGTGTGCTTTTGTTTATATTACATTGTGGGGACCAAATGTCCCCATGATGTAATATAAACCTGAGTTCACCTACATCGTGGGGACCAGCCAGCGGTCCCCACAATGTAAATGGGTTTATAAATCATATAGAATGAGTTTTTGTGAAAAAGTAAAAGTTTGCACAGTTTCCTGTGAGGGTTAGGTTTAGGGGTAGGGGCAGGGTAGGGGGATAGAATGTACAGTTTGTTCAGTGTAAAATGCATTGAAGTCTATGGAAAGTCCCCACAATTCACAAAAACAAACATGTGTGTGTGTGTGTGTGTGTGTGTGTGTGTGTGTGTGTTGTTCAGAGCTGTGTAAGTGAGCAGAGACACTATAGTGGAGACTGATTCCTAATCCTAAAAACACGTTTACATCAGAGGTGCTTATAGACTCGTGTTTGTGGTAAGTGATGAACAACAATACATATGAGCTCTGTCTAGTTGTGTTCATTTGATGTTCTGTGTTTAAAACATGTTACTTCAGTGTTGTTTATAATGACCAAAAATTATTTGTATTGATTTTTTGCTTGTTTGTTTCTAAGTCAGTCCTGCAGTAATCCAAATGTAGGTTGGGAATTCTTGGCTAATTCTAGGCTGGAATATATTTAGAGTTTTTCTCAACATGGTTTGAACAGAGCTCCCATGAAGCCATGATAGACTTTAGAGAGTTTCATTTTCTGACTTTATTTCTGGTATTGTTTATTATAATGTATAGCTAGACTGTAACAAATATCTAGACACATGCTTTTTTTGTAACATCTAAATAAAGTTCTCTTATTTTAAGTCAAAAATATAATATAACTGGGCTGAATCATTACTACATTACATATCAACAAAGGCAAAATGCAGTATGTTCAATTATAATCAGGTTTCATATTCTGTCCTGTAGTCAGGTTTGTCTATAAGATTCAGAGAAAACAGTGTTTGATATTGATAAAAAAAAGTCAATCCATGACTTTATAAATGGCATTGATTCATATTAATGTATATTCTTTTTCTGTTGTTTAAGGTCTAACGTTATTGAAACACCACAACCATGGGTGTAAGTGATATTATGGTGAGAAATGATGTTTCTTTAAAATGTTTAAAATGTTTTTAAAGAGTCAAACCTGAATGACTTTCTTTCTTCTGTTGAACGCCAAAATCAGAATAAAAGTCAAATAGACTATTGATGGTGTTTTTTGACCTTTTGAGACACTGGTTGCAATAAAATTCAATTAGAACATTCTTCGAAGCATGCCATCAAGACTTTATTATATATAATTTGTGTTTTACACAAGAAAGTCATACTGGTTTGGAATAACATTAGAATGAGAAAATGTTAAAACTTTTTTTTTATTTTGATGGAATTATTCATGTAAACAATAATATTGTATTTGCATTGTTTTAACGTGTCTTTCAGAGGCTGGATGTGACCTCAGTTTGGGTTTTGCTCTCAGTGGTGGTGGTCGCAGCTGGTGTCTTTTATCTCTACAGTCTGATGCTCAGGCATTTAGCCAAGACAACTGTGAGGAACAAAGTGGTGCTCATTACGGATTCACTGTCAACACTTGGAAATGGTGCTGCTTTTTCAGAACAACTGGATCATTCCTGTCATGCAGTACGAATGTGCCTCTATTGTAATTTAAGGAAGTATTTCTATAAAAGGTTAAACCAGAAATACGTAAATATAGAAATATGATCTTAACTTTACCAATTAAAGCTTGGCAAGAAAATTAACAAGATAAAAATAGAGAGCTAAAGTTAGCCATTGCTCATTGAGGCAAACATGGAAAGGAGACTAACACACCAAAAGGAAGCAGAAACAGACTTTGATATTACTCCTCCCTCCCAGTAGGCAGCTCCTGCTTGGGGGGAAGAATCAGGAATGCTGGTGAATCTGGATGAAGGGATAGGGTGACAGGGTTGAGAATGTCAGTCCAAATCATCTTTTTGTGCATATCTGTTTGAAATCCGATCAGATTTAGCAAGTGTAAACAGCAAAAAAAAAAAAAAGCTTCAAGCTACATTCATATAATTTGAAATCCTATTCAAATCACATTTCTGGAAATCACTTTCTCATGCCATGTAAAATGTAAACATCAGACGTTGTTATAGAAAACATGCTGAAAGTCACTGAAGAAAAAAGGTTGTGTTGTTGCAAAGTACCCGACGAGAAGAAAATGACAATGAGAAGAAACAATATAAATCATCCCATTGGAATTATAAGGTTCTATCTGCACTCTGAGCAGTTTTGCTCATACTGATTACGTTATTTGTAATGCGTTTCCCCAACACTGTTGGCATGTGCCTAACAACACAACGTCAGTGCCATAGAAATCAATGTGACGTTCCATTAAATGAAAGCGTCATGGACACACAAATCGGTTGCAATACACAATTTGAACAGTCAATCATTTTAGATCAGATTCCAATCAGATACACAAATAATCGGATTTGGCCAAACAGAAATGAACTAAAATGAAACAGAAACAGACTCCAACCCTGACAAAGAATAACAGGAGTGAAATTGGTTGTTTATAAGAAAAATGTATACATTAATTAGCAATTAAAACAAAAATAGCAAGGTAAAAAAATTGCATCAACATCAACTCAAACCGAAGTAGTGACACAATTTAATATTAACACCATGTGATCATTGAAAACTCATATGATTTATAACTTTATCTAAAAAAAATTGTGATTTATTTTGTTTGATATATTGAGACATACATAATGAGGACATGAACGTACTGAATGACAGACTGGTCTCTTCTAAAAATAAATGTGCTAAATAAATGACATATGTGTGCAGATGAACTGCTTATTTGTTGGTTGAACTGTGTTTTTTACATTGTGGTCATTTTAGAGTGTGCAAAACTCTTCCATACTGGTGGAGCCAGACTGATCCTTTGTGGAAATAACTGGGAAAAGTTGGAGACTCTTTCTGAGCGTCTGATGAGTGAATCAGATCCAACACTTGTGAGTGCAGAATTACCATTAACAATATGAACAAACATCGTCTGAAACATTCAGCAATGTTTTTATTAAGACTGTGGTTGTAATATGCGGGGTGACTTGGTAACTTTACTGCTTAGACGTTTCCACCCAAACTGGTGGAGCTGGACTTCAGTAATATGGAGAGCGTTCCTGATATCATCTCTGAGATCCTGGAGTGTTACGGATGTCTGGATGTCCTCATCTTCAACAGCAGCATGAAGGTGAAAGCTCCTGTACAGAGTTTGTCTCTCCAGATGGACAGGATTGTCATGGACGTCAACTACTTTGGGCCCGTCACACTGGTTAAGGGTAAAATGTTTATTTCAACACTGAGTGCCACAGCTGTCAACAACTCTCAGTTGTGTCAAAGCATTTTAAACTTATTTTATTCACGGTCACAGGTGTTCTTCCGTCGCTGATCTCCAGAAGAACAGGTCACATTCTTCTAGTCAACAGCATTCAGGGGAAACTGACGGTGCCCTTCCGCGCCACCTGTGAGTTTTAAAGGGACTTGGGGTCTTCATTTACTCACCTTAATGTCGTTCCAAACCTGTATCCTGCTATTTTCTGAATGGGACACATAAGGAGAAGGTGTGAAGAATGTTCATGCAGCTCTTTTCCAGCTTAAAGATCAATAAAATCAACTGTTTTACAGAAAGCACAACAGCAGGTTTGAAATTACATGAGTTTTACTTTTGTATGAACTATTCATTTAATGTTTATACAATTAATCAACAGCAGTAATAAATCAATGAATATGTTGAATATATATTTGTCACTATAAGATGTTCTGCATTGTTCAGATGCTGCCTCCAAGCATGCCGTTCAGGCTTTCTTTGAGTGTCTGCGGGCTGAGGTTCAGGAATATGGGATAACCGTCAGCACAGTCAACCACACCTTCATAAAAACTCCCAGCACAAACTCAAAGGACGAGGCCACAGCAAAATCTACATGGACACGTGAGTAAGCGGCCTTGTTGGTTATTAATGCAAAGATCACAGTTTGTAGTCCATAACACCAAGTAAGTTTGTTTGTATTGTCCACTATATTCCCCTGGACCTTCTGCTTGGGAACCGCAGACTTCAAACCAATGCCCCTTGGTGTGAACCCTGAAGAGATGGCCACTGAGCTCCTGAAGACTCTGAGTAGCAAGAAGAAGGAGGTTTTAATGGCTCGCTCCATCCCTAAAGCAGCTCTCTATGTCAGATCTCTCTTCCCAAACTTGTTCTTCACCATCATGGCAGCAGGAGTCAGAAACACTGCAGCTGTGAAGATGTCTGACGACTGAAGGACAATATTATAAACGTACAGAATGATGTGATGTGGTGCTCAAATTAGAAAAGAATAAATTATTCATAAATTCCTCTGAACACCTGAGTCTATCTATCTATAGACCAACTAACATCAAGTTTATTTTATTCATTTAGTATATTTAACATTCAAATATAATATTAAAACACGGTTTTATCTCGGTGGTGGTCAGATGTGTGAGAGGAATAAACATCATTACAGCGCCCTCTGCTGTTGTTGATACACACTATTTGGTGACGTCACATCATGGCGCGATACCTCCTGTCTCGAAACTGCATGTTTCGGTTCCCTCAAAGATATATGAACAGTCAACGACTCCGCAAATGTTGTGGATGTAGTGACTTCTCGAGTATGAATGTGATGCACGATAGACAGAATCAGCGTTTCACAATCACTCTTGACTGCGACGGTAAGAGAAGATAACGTTCTTTATTCTGTCTCAAACCCAGTGAGCTGCTGTTTGGATCTGGGAGAAACAAAGCTTTCAAAGCTTCGAATCAATTGAACCAGTTGCTTCGCAAAATGATTCACTGTTTCGAAGCTTTCGAAACGCCACTCGCTGGTGACCCCTGCTGGTCAGAACAGTGTAAATGCAAAAACTCAGGTCAAACATGCTTAAAAACCCATTGAAAATGTTTTATTGAAAGTAAAATCTATCAAATGTAAGTAACTAATAATCTAATAAGATTAAATATCAATTGTCTGTATAATATTTGTTCTTTTATCAATTGTTTTGTTTGTTCCATGGATGGCTTAGCTAAAAAGGTCAGTAAGAGACTATTAATTATATATTATTTTTTAATTATACTAATGTGTAATTGAAACGTCTACAAACACTGATCAGAACCCATAGACACTTGTTCAATGGTTCACATGGGGTGAACTACATGAAGTGTTTTGAAATCACCCATTACTAGTTTATACAGGATCCTCCTGACCATCAAAACAGCCGATTCACAGCGATGTCCACTAGGTAGGCAGCACTCTAGGTTATGAGACAGCCTGCAGCCTTGACTTCTGTGTGATTTTATGTCACTAATAACAATATTCTCCTTGTCATGTGAATCAGGAGCAGTGAGTAGTGCAGTACTGAAGTACACTATCAGACATGATCAGCAGGTGGAGTTGATGTCTACTGAGGTCCCTCAATCACACAGGGGTAAAGGTGTAGCTGCACAGCTGGCAAAGGTGAAACCGCTCTTCATCTTCCTCAGTTCCTCAAGTTTTGATGTTTCCTGTAACTCAGTGATGAACTTCTGTTCTTCTTCAGGCGGCTCTTGACTTCGTTGTTGAAGAAAATCTGAAAGCGAGAATTTCCTGTTGGTACATTAGAAAATATGTGGATGAAAATTTACATCTTGGATACCAGGCTCATATTGAAGATAAATAAAGGCAGAATTAAACCTACAATGCCTACAAAAGCTTGTACATCAGTGATTTATTTCATGATAATGTTGTATAAGTTAACATACATCAACCATCTATGTGATCATTCTCCTGCTTAGCAACAGTCTACCAACCAACCAACCAAAAAATCCTAGTAACCAATCAGCAACTTCCTAACAATTCCTGTTACTATACAAACACCCTAACAAAGCGCTAGCAACCACCTTGAACACACTAGCAGCTGGCAGACAATTATATTATTATTATTACACTACCAGTCAGATATTTGGAATAATTAATATTACAGTAAAAACAGTAATATTGTGAAATATTCTTACAAAAAAATAAGTTTTCTATGTGAATATATTATAAAAATGTAATTTATTCCTGTGACCAAAGCTGTATTTTCAGCACCATTATCCTTCAAAAATTATTCTGATATGATGATTTGATGATCAGTTAATTAATAATTCTTTGTATTATTATCAATGTTGAAAAGTTTTTGTTGCTTATATTTTTATGGGAATTGTAAAATACATTTTTTTCAGGATTATTTGATGATATAAAGTTCAAAAGTTCAGCATTTATTTGAAATATAGAACATTTGTAACATTATAAAATGCCTTTAATGCCATTTTTGATCAATTTAATTTAATGTCCTTGCTGAATAAAAATATATATATATATTATTATACTGACTAAACATTGTTTAATATTTTTTTAAAAAAATAAAATAAATTATTTTGTTTTTTAAATAAAATAATTTAATTTCACATTTTTTTTTTGCATGAATATTTCACAAACATCTAACATAATAAAACAATGGTTAATATAAGAAATGTAGGCTATACTAAAACTCAGGGTCCCACAGTGCCCTAATAATTCAACAATGTAAATGCATCTGTCAGTTAAAAAAGTGAAATTCATTTATATTTGTACTTCTGAAATGTACTAAAAGTACTAATTTCTTTATTTCATTTTTAAGTGGCACTTCTAGTTTCAAGTCCAGTTGGTTATTATTGGTTGCAGTAGCGAGTACGAGTGCACCTGGCCCAACGTCATCACGTTCAGTCCACTTTGGGGCGGGGCTTAATGTTTTTCGCTGAACTCACCTGGGTAGCGTTTCCCAAAAGCATCGTAAGCCTAAGATGATCGTAGCTCCATTGGTTTCAATGGAGCTACGATCAACTTAAGCTTACGATGCTTTTGGGAAACGCAGCCCTGGCTGTTTCAGTGAAGTGAAACCGAAAGTAGCTAGTCGAATCAGAATAGACGCCATTTCAGTGAATTCAAGATCAGAATGGCTTCCCATGTCACGGTAAGTTTGTTAAAACGTTTCATAGCTATAATATAAATAGCATTATTAATAAAAATCAGTGTAATGTCAACAGCATCAATCTTTATATTGAGTATTTCCGTCTAAACGTCGAACAAACACGCTATAAAGCTGATCGTTACTTCACAGTTGGAAACTGTAACACTCGTGAATGGATAAACTTACACAGATTTTCTTCCTGATTGTAGCTTACTGTTCTGTTACCTACGGAGCCTCTAAAAGCACATAGTGGTGGAAAAAGTAGGCTATTAGAGGGGAGGAAAAATATTTTTCAAAGCTTTTGCGTCCCCCCGAGAAACTTTCCACTTTCCACGAGAAACACTTCCTGTTTACTGTCCCGCTGGCAGTGGTTCACTCATCTCCGTTCATTAACAATGGAGCGGTTCATATAAATTTAATTTTGAACTTTTTGATGGCACGGTTTTGATGTAACGAAAAGTGAAAGACACCGGAAGTGGATAAGTTCTAAAGTTCTTCTTCAGTGAATTTTATTGGCAGTTTGCAATCTTTGTGCATTACCGCCACTGTAACGCTACTATGGCCCCATTTAGGCCGCATTTACACTGCAAGTCTTAATGCACAGATCCGATCTTTTGACCATATCCGATTTTTTTGGACGACGTGCTTACATTTCTTTTAAAAGTGACCTGTATCGGATATCTCCTTTTTACACTGCACTTGGCGAAACGTACCAAAAATAGCCTATATGACATCACAAATCAATTTCAGTGGTACATTGAGCTTAATTTATTGACATGAATTCATACAGAAACCCTTTTAATGCAATAGTTCCCTATATAAAAATAATACAAATTCTTCACGACATATGCAGCTCCGCTGGAAGCGTGCGAATTGAATAATATGGGTATATTCACAGCTTCATGGGCTCGAATCCGCCATCCTATACTAGTTTTTTTTGTCATTAAAACCAATGCGTTCATCAGTGATTTTATATCAAGGGCAGTTGGTTTCAATGGAACGAATAGAGTCTCCACAACGGGACTGAAGCGCGCGTCTGTGCACGAGCCGTCGTCACTGACAACAGCGGCAACGAGCACTCAGTGCGTTTTCAAGAGCAACACATTTGAACGTCAGATCACCTTTTATTTAACACAAACAAATGAAATTAATAATCTACCAGTCAACTAGAGATGCTCCGTTTTTTATAGGTATGTCTGTATCGCGAAATGTTAAAAAAAACCCTCACTTTTCAATGACGCAGGAGTCGCATTTACAGGGGAATATCCGATCTGTCCGCTTACACTGCAGGCGCAAACGCACGTATCCGATTCATATCTGATTTATAACCACATATGAATGAGGCCTGAAACCGATCTGTGAAAATCGGAATCCATGCGCTTTTTTCCTGCTTACACGGTCGTGACTCATATCCGATCTGTGCCACATGGGAGGAAAAAATCGGAATTGGGTCACTTGAACCGTGCAGTGTAAATGGGGCCTTACACTGCACGGTTCAAGTGACCCAATTCCGATTTTTTCCTCCCATGTGGCACAGATCGGATATGAGTCACGACCGTGTAAGCAGGAAAAAAGCGCATGGATTCCGATTTTCACAGATCGGTTTCAGGCCTCAGTGTAAGCGGACAGATCGGATATTCCCCTGTAAATGCGACTCCTGCGTCATTGAAAAGTGAGGGTTTTTTAACATTTCGCGGTACAGACATACTTATAACAAACGGAGCATCTTTAGTTGACTGGTAGATTATTAATTTCATTTGTTTGTGTTAAATAAAAGGCGATCTGACGTTGAAATGTGTTGCTCTTGAAATCACACTGAAGGCTCGTTGCCGCTGTTGTCAGTGACGACGGCTCGCGCTTCAGTCCCGTTGTGGAGACTCTAACTATTCGTTCCATTAAAACCACAAAATAAAAAGCACACAAACTTGCAACTGCCCTTGATATACAATCACTGATGAACGCGTTGGTTTTAATGACAAAAAAAAAAAAAAAAAAAAACTAGTAAAGGATGGCGGATTCGAGCCCATGAAGCTGTGAATAGTATCTACCCATAAAGTTACCCGAGTATTATTCAACTCGCACGCTTCCAGCGGAGCTGCAAATGTCGTGAATAATTTGTATTATTTTTATATATGGAAGTAACTATTGCATTAAAAGGGTTTCTGTATGAATTCATGTCAATAAATTAAGCTCAATGTACCATTGAAATTGATTTGTAATGTCATATAGGCTATTTTTGGTACGTTTCACCAAGTGCAGTGTAAAAAGGAGACATCCGATACAGGTCGCTTTTAAAAGAAATGTAAGCACGTCGTCCAAAAAAATCGGATATGGTCAAAAGATCGGATCTGTGCATTAAGACTTGCAGTGTAAATGCGGCCTATGATGGCCATCATCTCTGCAGAGAAGCCACCCCTGTTTTACCAGTTGATTCTTTGGATGCATCTGTAAATATTTGTACTGTGTCATCATACGTTACTTCTAGATACTGCTGTACACTTTGATACATTCCTGTCTTGATTATATTTTTTGCTTCTAGATTAACTACAGGGTAGCAGAAAAACCAGGGAGGAATTGTGCTCAAGTTAACAGTTTTGCTACAAGATATATTATTTATTCCCATGTGATCTGCCTCTTTATTGCTATTCCATCCAAAACTACTATTCACATTGCGACCATATTCCCAGCATTCTTCTAACACCAATTTTGTAGGATGTGTATTTTCATGCCCTTGTAGATTTACCCAATATGCTAGAGAAAGTTTTAACCTTCTAAGATTTAGAGGCATCTCCCCTACTTCTACTTGCATCGCTGAGATAGGTGATGTTCGGAAGGCTCCGCTACACAGCCGGAGGGCTTTGGCCTGCACCCTGTCTAGTTCCGCTAATGTAGTTTTTGCTGCTGTTTTGTATACTATACATCCATAGTCAAACACTGATCGGATTATTGCAATATAAATTCTTTTCAAAGAAGAGCCTGACGCCCCCCCCCAGCTGTACGCTGTAAGACACTTCAAAAGATTTATTGCTTTTTTACACTTGTCCACCATTCTCTGAACATGATTTTTAAAAGTAAGTTTACTATCAAACCACACACCAAGATATCTAAAGTTATTGGCCTGTTTGAGAGATTGTCCATATATCTTAAGATCTATTGTGGGTTTTACCCTTTTCTTAGAAAACCAGATGAATTGCGTTTTTTCCACTGAAATATGGAACCCCCATTTAAATTACCATTTTCCAACCTGACTAATTTCTGTTTGCATCCTTTGCTGTAAATTGTCAATATTACTGCCCCTTACCCACAATGCTCCATCATCTGCATATAATGCCCTGTTTATCCTTTGATTCACTCCATCAAACACATCATTAATCATTATATTAAACAGAATTGGACTACACACACTGCCTTGTGGGGTGCCGTTTTCTACTGCGTATGTGCTTGATGACTCTGATCCTATCCTAACCTCTATGGTTCTACCCTTTAAAAAATCTTTGATCCAGTTGAACATTTTATCACCTATTTCTAATTTATTCAGTTTAATTAAAAGTCCTTCATTCCACAGCATGTTATACGCCTTCTCTATATCAAAAAAGGTTGCCAAAACAAATTCTTTACCAATTTGTGCTTTATGTATCTCATTCTCCAGACAGATTACAGGATCCGTAGTTGTTCTTCCAATTCGGAAACCACTCTGATACGGTGTGATCAGCCCTCTACTTTCTAATATGTACACTAACCTTTTAGTAATCATCCTCTCCATGAGTTTACATAGGTTAGATGTTAATGCTATAGGTCTGTAGCTTTTGACATTCGTTTTATCCTTTCCTGGTTTCTCTATAGGGATTATTACTGAATGTTTCCACCCATTAGGTAGCTTTCCTTGCTCCCAAATTTTGTTATATAATATCAAAATCACATTTTTTGCCACATCAGATAGTTCTTCAATCATTTTATAACATATCCCATCTCTCCCTGGTGAAGTATTTTTAACACCTGTCAATGCTCTTTTTAACTCAAACAGTGTGAAATCTGCATCTAGTGAGCTCTCACCTGCCACTTTCATCCCCAACATATCTTTATTTTCTTCAATGGTTCTCATTCTTAAAGCTAACTCTTCACTGGAGAGATTCTGTGAGCTATGTATCCTTACAAAAGATTTTGCAAGCATATCGGCTTTTTCTCTATGGTTACTGCCTCAGTGCCATTATCTCTTAATACTGGAAATGAAAATTCCCTTCTTATACCACCCATCTTTCTGATCATTCCCCATATGTCCTTAATTTTAATTCCTGTCCCAATATTAATACAGAACTCTCTCCAATATTTCCTTTTGGCTTCTCTTACAGTTCTTTTGACTTTAGCCTGTGCTGTTTTATACTTCACTAAATTATCAAATGAATGATTAGATTTAACAATTTTAAAGGCTTTATTCCTGTTTTTAACAGCCTCTTTACACTCCTCAGACCACCAAGGCACCATTTTCTTCTTCTTTACTCCAGATGTTTTACCTATTGTTTCCTCTTCTGACTCATGTATTATGTTAATAATCATATTATTCAACTCCTCAATATCGTCACTCAAATTTGGCATGACTTCAATTAATTTGCTGCTTGTTTTAAAATTAAACAGCCCCCAATTGGCCTCTTTCATTCTCCATCTTGGAATCCAATTTTCTTCAAAACTAACATTTTGATTCCTTATCTTTACCCAGATAGGGTAGTGATCACTACCCATTGCATTATCACTACTCACATCCCATAAGCAAGTACCTGCTAGTTGTTGTGATACAAAAGTGAGATCAATTGCAGATTCTACACCACGAGCTGCATCATACCTGGTGCCTCTTCCATCATTTATACACACTAACTGATTATCATCCATAAACTCCTCAATGATATACCCATTTCCGTCTGTTCTAGCACTTCCCCACAGGGTGTTATATGCATTAAAATCTCCACATATTATAACTTTGGATTTTTCCATACCACATACCCTCTCCAACGTGTCTCTAGTTATTTTTTGACAAGGATTATATAAGTTTATTATTCTAATTTTTTTGTTGACCCATGCCTCAATTATAATTATCTCCAGCTCTTCACTACTGTTAATAGCTCTATAGTTAACACCATGTTGAATGAAGGTGACAACTCCACCACCCGTAGCAATGGTTCTGTCCTTACGTACTGCTGTATAACCATACAATGTAAAGTCAAGTGAGGGTTTTAACCAAGATTCCTGAATGCAAATAATGTTAGGTTTAACTGAAAGCTCCTGAATGTACTGTTTTAAAAAGTTCTAAAGTTGGCAAAATATTCACAGATTTGAATTTCCCGGATCAATAACTCGTTTACAAGCTAAACCTTGTTAAAACACAAATAACACCTCTTTTCAAGCGTAGTAACAATGAGCAACAACCTAATTTTCCTCTCTGCCTAAAAAAAGGCCTTCCTCCGCTCTGGACAAAATGTGACTTTTGTAAAGTTGGTTTTATATTCGCACATTTGGACTTCTGATAAATTCAGGCTTTCCAATAAATGTGCAATAAATTAATGTTTGCGAATTTTAAGCAGCGACATGATACTGACAACCAACGATTGTCAACTTACAACATTTTTCACAGTCGATCAAAATAGGCAAGTATTGTTTTAATGGCATATTTACTTGTGAATGTCCACTGAATGTCCAATGTGGTGTGATTAACAAGACTATTGAATACGGATGTCCGAATGTGCGAATATAAAACCAACTTTACCCAAGTCAAAAACGCGCAGGTGTGAAGGGACCAGTGCAAAACCCGAAAAGCTTTACTTCAGATATAGTCAATAACTTCAATGTTACACACTGTAGTGTCATCAGTTCTCACATCACTGCTCTCCTGCTGGTTATACTACAGCATTTAGTTTTTAAAAAGTGCATGTTTTTTATGATTTTTTTAATCAAATAAAATCAATCACTAACTTCACAGAAAAAAATATTCATATTTATCAATCAACATTATCAATATTTTTATTTTTTATCTTGACATACTGCAGCCGACATCATTAGAAATGTCAATTTTTGATCTCTGTTTTGTTCTAGCATTTGTTCATTTCATGAGAATAAGCCATATCAGGTCACAGAAAGAAGTTATTTCATCAACTCGAATGATGTGAGTTTAGATCAAAAACATGGTATTTTGACGCTCGCTAGCTGACGTGCTAGCCAGCCCTTAATGTGCTTTTGCTATAGTAATGAACGCAACTTTCAGGTGCATCTGACTGACATAGTAGGCTTGTTCAACTTGATGCAGCGCTGCACAGACGCCATGTGACTGTGACGTATGGTTTCAAAGTACTGCGAGAGATTTCAAGATCAGCCGCCTGAGCAGAGCTTGTATATAATAGTGAGATAATAGTGAGAAAAGCAGAGATCATATTATTATAGAGCAGTGGTTCTCAACCTTTTTTACGCCAAGGCCCACCTCCTCTCTGAATCAACATGGCATGGCCCACCCCCCCATTTTTTTTCAATTCACAAAAACATTTGTATTTTTAGTGTTACTTTTCAAACCCTCATTAGTTTTTTAAAGAAGAAACTCAAGATAGATTTAAAAGTTAAAAGTTCTTACTTTGCTCAGTAATACAGTAACTTAAATAAGCACAAGTCAACCTGCCATACCAAACAAGACCACAGGGAGATATCAAAGGACTGAATTTAAAAACTATGCGGATCCATTCAAAATTATTGACATATAACACATATAACACCACTGACTAGGGCTGGACGATATGGCCAAAATTTATATCACAATATAATTCTTAATTTCGGTCGATACGATATAATTCCGATATCGATATGAACTATATAATAGCCTCAGAAAAACTGCCAAGAACGGCCACAACGGATGTCTGTACCTACAAACGTCTGAAACATGAATTTGCCAAATCTATGAAATCTCTTCCTATAAAACTATATAATATTTTAGAAATAAAAACAATACAAATAAATTTATGTTCAGCTTTTATTTGTATTTAGCCTTCATACAAACATAAAAATAAACATAAGACTCACTCACTTTAGTAATATTTATATCTTTAACATTAAACTATAACGTAGGCTGATTTTATTATTCTTAATATAGATTAAAACAAAAGTGCTTCAGCCAAGATAAAGATTGTGAACAGTAAAAACAGAAAAAAAGAGTGAGAAACAACAAAAACACATTGCTGGGGCAGGGACGTTGTTGAGTGTTGATGACACCCTATGACAGGCTTTAGAGGTTTCTGGCAAGAAATACAAGCTGGTCTACATTATCCGGCTTCAGAGATGCCCTTTTACATGTGACAATGTTGCCACCTGTACTAAAAACCATCTCAGAGGGGGAGCTTGTGGCCTGAATGCACAAGTAATGTTGTGCCAGTTGGCTTACTCTGGGGAAGTTCTTTTGATAGACTTTCCACCAATCCAGAGGATTTGAGTCATTGTCAGCATCTGGAGACAGAAGGTAGTTGCCAAGCTCCCTCTCAACTGCCTGTTGTGCACTCAAGCCTTCTGTGTTAGTACTAGTAGTAGTGGTGGGCCTGTTTGAAAAAAAGCTAGCCAGAGACCGCTTTGTCTCTTTTTTCTCCTCCTTAGTGTACTGAAGCTTGAATCTTGGGTCAACGAGGCATGCCATGTCAAGAAGATCATCCATGGCTGGGTCATCATACTTTTCGTTGAGGTATCCCATCACTGTTGTCTTTATGGTCCGGGTGAGCTCTGTGTCATCCTCTGCTTCCTTCAAGATGGAGGTGTTGAAGAGATGCATCACTGGTTTTAGGAATGATACACTGACATAGGACTCACCAGACAAGGCATCAGTGAATTAGAGGAGTGAGCTTAGAGCTGCATCTATAAACTCTAAAACATCCACATCTTGCCAGGTAGGAGCCAGCGACCTGGTCTTCTTGTCTTTTGAGAGGACCTCTGTGATGGCCCTTTTCTGCTCCAGAACCCGCTTCACCATTTGTTGACGGGAGCCCCATCTTGTTGGTGTTTCACTGATGAGCTTGTGCTTTGGCAAGTGATACTCCTCCTGAGCAGCTGCAAGGTCCCGTTTCTTCTTCCATGAGTAGGAGAAGGCTGCCACCACCTTTTTACAGACCCCGATTGCTCTGTCCACTCTCTTGTCTTGGTTAACTTTCTCTGTAGACAGAGACAGAAAAAAATATTGCAATAAACTGTATAGTTTGCAATATTTAGCATTTATGTATTCATTTGTATTTATATTTTAACTAACATTTTTTGTTTATTTATATTATTCTTACAGCAAATCATCACAAATCCCCTTCTTACATCATTTTTTTTTATTTCACACCTGATTTGGCAAAGTAAACATCTGCCCCCATGCCAGTAAAACACCTTTGAATTTAATTAAGAGAATTGCTGTATGTATAATCTATACAAATATGCATGTCTTGACTAAAGATTAAATTAATAGACTATAAAAAAACTTAAATGGGGGAATGAAATCACCTAATTATTGTATTATTTTTTTATCAACAACCATACACCAAGCATAAATGGCACACAATAAAATTGTGTGAATATAAAAAATAATATAAACAAATATAAACAATATAAAAATAGCTACCAAAAAACATACAAGCACTTCTATGATAAGCTACGTTTAGGTTAGGTCTATTTCGTGTTAAGCATATCGCCTATTTGTTACTGCAATGCAATGATTTTAGTAATATATCGTCATACAAGCTGCTGCGCTCTAGCGGTTAATAAACAGAACTGCATGCATATTGCGGAGGAACATTGTAGCAGGAGCTACTTTTCTCTGTTTATGTCTATGACGAATCACGCTGACGCTCCTCCGCAGCGGTGCGACCCAAATTAGTCTTAAATAGTATGCGTACGAGAGAGGTGGTACCTTGTTTTAAATGTATTTTTTTTATTAATTTAATTTAATGTATTAAATGTAACGTATTAATAAAAATTAAGGAATTCTAGTAATATATTTAAATTAATTTTATTTTATCTCGTGGCCCACCTGGAGGATCACTGCGGACCCCTAGTGGGCCGCGGACCACAGGTTGGGAACCACTGTTATAGAGAGATGAGAGGGTCTGTATCTCTTACCATTGGAGAAAGCGTAACGGCTAACTTAATCATGGCATTTATTTAGCATTACATATCAAGCAAGCAGGGCCACCGATGACGGCGGATAAACAGTTATGGCACATTCACTGGTACGGACGAAACATCAACAATATGATTTACATTCACTATGGCCTGCCCATACTTTGACTACAAACTTGGTTCTCAAAACATTACGTATTTTGCAATACATGTAATGTAACTATATGACGTTGCACTATTTCTATAAGTAATAAATAGCTAGTAATCAATGGCAGTGACATCAGTCGCAACATTCCCAGTCTGCCTTCTCTGAAAAAATACATTTTTATGAAGCTAAAATGTACATATAGGCTAGTTCCCTACAAAAGTATTGTTTAGTGTAAAACATGCTGAAGATTAGCAAGCTGTTTGATCAGCATAGTGAAGCCTCTCATCCATTGACATCCATTCAAAAAAACAAACTCTGAGGCTGGTTGCATAAACCACTTAGACTAGTCTTAAAGGGGTGGTTCAATGCGATTTCACTTTTTTAACTTTAGTTAGTGTGTAATGTTGCTGCTTGAGCATAAACAGTATCTGCAAAGTTACAGCGCTGAAAGTTCAATGCAAAGGAGAGATTGTCTTTTAAAGTTAAATGACTGTAGTCCACGACTGGTTTTGGACTATAACGGGTTGGTGACATCATAAACCCTGCAAAACACGCCCTGGGAACACGCAACAAAGTGGGTCAGGCCATGTGTTGCAGCATGTGGAAGCGGAAGAGTTGTGTACACCGGACGCGTCAAAAGATAATATAACACATTATAATCTGTGATATTTTCTACACTGGATGCGGCGCTGAAGACAGATTCTAGAATCTACACAAGTTCAATGCTGGATTTGCACAAAGGCTTTTACTTAAAGATGAAGCAGTTCCTACTTTAAAAGCAGAAGCTGCTGTTTATTGGCTTCAAACTATAAGTACATTTTATTGTTTGTACATGTATTTTAAATGTATAGTTCTGTTCCTATTTTTGGTTGCATCAAGGACATATACAAAGAGCAACTCGTTTTTGCTTTACTAGCCAGTTAGCTGTATTATAGTGCATACTTCTCCAACAAACACCAACAAACTTCTATGTTCATAGACAAACAGTTGTTCATTCTATAAGTTAAACGCTTCCTTTACAAAAATGCGACTACTCAGTCATGTATTCGGCTACAGTAAAGCTTTAATCAGGATAAAACTGTATATTGAAAGCTAACAAACAGCAGTGACAGCATCTAAACACTTTGACACAAATACAAAATGAAATACCATTCATAAACGTCGTTTAAAAGCCAGGATTGCAGCTTGACCCTCTTCATCTGGGTCTAATTCGGCTCAATTTGATACAGCAAATATAGACGCCATTATTTACATTTTGACTGAAGCAACTAATGGTAAGGGGCGTGTCGTTTCTGGACGCTTCAGTGAATCACGATACACTGGGCCAGCTACCAACCTGTTAACCAATCTGAGCACACTGCGTATTTCGGAGGGAGCAGCTTCATAGAAGCAGGAAGTCAAACGAGCATATCATATGACAGTGGAAACAGAGTTGTAGAATAAAGGTAAAATATATGAAAAATACAGTGTTTTCAAAAAAACGAAGTATTAAGACATGCTAAACTGTGCCCCAAGAACACAATCAAGCCTAGAAAAAAAAAAAAAAAACACTGAACCACCCCTTTAAAAGTTAAGACACTCATGTTTTTCCTGAAGAGTGGTCCTAATTTTTTAAAGTCCATTACATAAAAAGGTAGATTGGTGTAATTTGAATTGGAACAATAACATTGATTACCCCTTGGTTAACTGCAAGTTGGTCAAACTAGTTCTTAAGACACAGTCTTAATATAGTGACTAAGTTTATGTAACTGGCCTCTGGTCTCCTTCCCTGCGTACCGCCGGAGACGGAGCGTTAACATTAGCTGTTACGCTTTTTTGGCTAAACGTTGCTGGCTTGCCTTCCAGTGGCTTTGGTAGGAAACATCTGTGGTATTTTAGGAAACAGGAAGTGAAGCTAACATTGGATTCAGACTTGCCTTGATGCCTTCCTAACTTAAAATGTGTCCTCCAAAGGCAGCATTTTCCATTTTTTGGATGCAGCCATAGAGCCCTATCATACACCCAGCACAAGTGTTTTCTGCTAGTTTCACCCTGATGCAGTTATCATTTTCACGTCCTGCGCGACGTTGTTTATATAGCAAATGCACTCGCACCATCTGTTCACTGGATGTGCTTTTGAGGTGTTCAGATGCATTTTTGGCGTTGCTACTAACTGCGCCATTGACCAACAAAAACCTGGTCTAAAGTCAATGACGCAATATTGTTTTGTTGTTTAAAGAGCGCGTTAGTAATAGGCGCGCAGGTGCACAATGCGCATACACTGCTTATTACACACACAGGGACGCACAGCAGCACACAAACATTTTTAAATACTAAAAAAATAAAGGATTCCTCTCTGGAGAAGTGTTCAGTCTTTCTGCTTGCAAATTCCGCCATGTAAATAGCAATCCACCATTGTACCTGGCTTTTAAAGGGAATAGGAGATGAGACTCTGATTGGTTTGTTGCACATTATGCCCAAAACACACCCATGATTTATTAGCCCCTTTTCAGGCCCTAGAATTGAAATTTGAATTTACCTCAGCAGAGTAAAATAATTAGAGTTCTGCACATGGAAATGACATACAGTGAGTCTCAAACACCTTGTTTCCTCCTTCTTATGTAAATTTGATTTGTTTAAAAGACCTCTGAAGAACAGGCGAATCTCAACATAACACCAACTGTTACGCAACAGTCGGAATCATTAATATGTATGACCCCAATATTTGCATATACCAGCCCATGTTCAAGGCATTAGACAAGCCAGTATTAACGTCTGGAGCTGCACAGCCGAATCAACTGACTTTATGCAGGTAAGCAAGCAAGGACAATAGCGAAAAATGGCAGATGGAGCATCCCATGAAATACGGAATCGTCCCATATTTACAGGCAAAATGACACGTCCCGTATCAAATCAATACGGGACGCGATTTGTCCCGTATTTTACATAGGTCACCATTATGCAGCATCCCATGCAAATCACCCCACCTGCATTGTGTGAAGACACGTCCTATTCTGCCCCTGATTGGGTAATACTCGCTGCCATCGTTGGTTTGATTGGTTTGTTTCAGGTTCATGGGCCGTGAATCACGGCCAATCAGAGTCAGAGGAGGGCGGGACGCTTCCACTTCATGGAAGATCCTTTGCAAGTCTCCTGCACTATATATATATTTTTTCCCAATATACTTTTTTGAGTATCAAAGCATTTGTTTAATTTATAATTACTAAGTTATGGATCTGTTAATTTAATAATTTAATAAAATATGATTCACATCTCACAAGGTCCTCCAAAAGCTTATTTTTTGTGGTCTCAGTCACACTTTGTTGGCCTATGTTTATTATTGTCATAGCTGTGTATTCAATATGACCACTTAAGTTGTGATAGTGAGAGACTGAGTGCATCTGTTCACACTGATTTCAATAGCAGATATCTTATTATAATGTCCATTGGTATCAATCTTAATATTTTTATGAAAACATGTTTTAAGTGGTCATTGTGGCCCCGAGGGGTGTGGCCCCCGCTGCGGCAGGCATCCCTAATTTTTGTGTATTGAAGGTGGCAACATTGTGGTAAATTGTCTTTCTAAATGTTTCATTAGCATGTTGCTAATGTACTGTTAAATGTGGTTAAAGTTACCATTGTTTCTTATTGTATTCACAGAGACAAGAGCCGTCATTATTTTCATTATTAAACACTTGCAGTCTGTATAATTCATAAACACAACTTCATTCTTTATAAATCTCTCCAACAGTATGTAACGTTAGCTTTAGCCCTGTTAGCCACACACAGGCTACTATCAAACTCATTCAGAATCAAATAAACATCCAAATAAATACTATACTTGCATGATCTGATATGCTGCATGACGAACACTTTGTAAAGATCCATTTTGAGGGTTATATTAGCTGTGTGAACTTAGTTTATGCAATGTATTATAGAGTTGCAATCTTGGGGGCGGGGAGCGCAAGAATTTAAAGGGGACACGCTTAAACGGCACATTTTTAATTATGTCACAAAATAGGCAGTTAAAAAATTTAATAATAAAAAAATCTACGGGGTATTTTGAGCTGAAACTTCACAGACACATTAAGGGGACACCTTAGACTTGTGAAAAGGGGTTCTAGGGCACCTTTAACCATGTCTTGAACATGCACATTCACTCTTATTTGTATGTCTAATATGTCAAAAATGCAAAAAATTTCTTGTCTTGTCACATTCAGTTAAAAATGTCATGGGTCATGTGAATTATAGCATATTTTGCAATTAGGAACGGTAAAATTCCATAAAAGTTGAGTAGTTCAAATCACTGTAGAATCACCCAGATAACAGGAAACGTTCTCATAGCTTTGGCTAATGTCCTGGCAAGGTTATCTCAAAGTTATGAACATTGTTCCAGTAACATTAATATAATATTTGTTCAATGTTATCTGGTTCAGTGTTATCTTTAAACACTTAATTTAGTATGATTTATAAGGTTTTTCCACATTAAGACCAAAAAAAAAAAAAAATCCCTGTAAGGTCAAGGACGGACACACACACACACTTATATATGTGATTTACGGGGACTCTCCATAGACATAATGGTTTTTATACTGTACAAACTGTATATTCTATCCACCTACACTGCCCCTAAAGCCGGGGACACACTTAAAGCTGCAGTAGGGAGTTTTTAGAAAAGGTTGACTTGGCCTGAAAATTTGAACAAGCACAACTCACAGGTCACTCCTCCTTGGTCTACGCTGCGCTACAGCCCTCCCTCCACAGCTCCTCCCCCATCACAACTGAGCCTGCCGTGAACGCGCAGGCTAGTAAGCAAGCAGGGCCACCGATGACGGCGGATAAACAGTTATGGCACATTCACTGGTACGGACGAAACATCAACAATATGATTTACATTCACTATGGCCTGCCCATACTTTGACTACAAACTTGGTTCTCAAAACATTACGTATTTTGCAATACATGTAATGTAACTATATGACGTTGCACTATTTCTATAAGTAATAAATAGCTAGTAAGATAATATAACGGTAACTAACGTTACAGTATGCAAGTAATTATTCTATCGATATGTAATGCTAAATAAGGTTTGCTAGTACATTATTTCAGCAACATGTCAAGCCAGTGAATTAGTAGGTTTCAGTAGTTGCTTTGCACAGTGCGTGACATTTTATCTGTATGTTATGCGGCTAGAGTTTTGACAACGAGTCAGTGGGCTCCGACGAGGAATTCACACCCAGAGCGACTTCGAGGAGTCAACGGGCGGGGAGGAAGCCGTGGTGTGCGCAGACCATCAGGCAGGGGACGGGCAGGCCTGTTTTGAAATGATCTTAGTTGTGTAGTTCTTAAAAAATGAAACAAATCAAGCAGGGATACTTACTTGTCAAGCAGAAATGTGGCTAACTCTGCATCGGTTTTTAATCCTTTCAGGACACGTAGCTCCCTCCACCTCGGAAAAGCCGCTCCGATATTTACCCTCATTTTATTTCGGGCTCTATCTAATTCTTTCTTTTTGGCTTTTATATCATCGTCATCTGTCTTTTTCCGTTTACCCGTCTTTATTTTATGAGCAGGTGCCACTCCAGGAATTGGCAATTTGGATTGTTTGTCCGGCATAAGCAAAGCTGCGGCACACCGGTAATCTTGAATTTGAATGCCTGTACACCAGGGGTCTCAAACTCAAATTGGCGGGGGGCCATTTCTATGATTGACACCTCATAGGAGGGCCATTAACATTCAAGCGCAAGAAAGCACAACATTTCAGAATTTCCTTTGCATTATTTCTCATTTACTTTCATTAGGCCTACTAAAATGTTTTTATACCTATACTATAAATATTTTATTTACCATACTAAATGTAAACAGCAGTGTCTCTCTCATTGTTACAGAGTGTAATATAATTATATAATACTATTACTAATATAATACTACTAATATAGCCTACTAATATAATACTATTAATTGCAATAGTCTGGTGCAACTTCTCACATCCAACAAAGTGCATGGAATAAAAAAAATTGTAATTTAGGAACAAAACCAGCAAAACTTGTGGCGTGGAGGGGTATATATCAACTTTATTTTGTCAAAAAATAAAAATCTCATTGTTACATACATTATTAGTTTTTAACATTTAGTGGAAGTATTTTCCCTTACTTTATGTTAGCTTAAATAACATTAAAATCTTGCACTGAACAACACTGTACTGAACAAATACAATCCCTGAATACATTTGTACACTCTTCTGTTTCTTGACAGACAGGCAGTGCTTGCGCTCACACAGCTGAGACACATTTGTCCAAGATGCCGTTTGAACATCGGTAAGGTTTAATGGTTGCATCGGACGCGTTTCGGTGGTTTTAAATCGACGCTCGTGACTTAAAGTCGAGTGCTTTTACTGTAATTTAGGCAAGCGCGCTCATAATAGAAGCGACGCGGTTGAGAGCGCGGCTCATGGTTGCATAGCAACGACAGACGCCACTGGAGCAAAAGCGCATTGGAAAGAAGGAGAATGCGGCGCGGCGCAGCTTATGTGACGCGATATGTGAATGCCCCCATAGAACGGCGACTTTTTCTTTGCATATCAGTCAGGTAGCAACTAGGGAATTTAGCGGGCCGGATTATGTTTTATTTTTGAGATTAGTTGCGGGCGGGTAGAGGGGGAGGACGGGCCGGCAGTTTGAGACCACTGCCATTTGTGATAACAAAATAAAACAAAAGTTTCAGAATAACTCGCGGGCCGCACTAACACTAAACTTTGATGTCAGGTGGGGGGCCACAAAATATCATCCCGCGGGCCGCGAGTTTGAGACCCCTGCTGTACACGCTGTGCATGAGAGGGGTGTGATCAGCGCACTGATAAGACACTCCTCCTGGCTCTGATTAGTTGTTTCTTACCAGGAGCGGTGTATTTCTGCAAATGGCAATAGGACCACTGGGAGGAGCCAGAGGAGCTTGATTTTTTTCACAGATTATCTGTCTCATATTCTACTGTCAGGACATAATGACAGGTTTAACAAATATGTAAAAAATACATTTTTACAAAAGTTACCTACTGCAGGTTTAACGACTGAAAGGCCGTTATGAATGTAATTTGATACTTATGACTGATCGTGCTCAAACGCATCCAGTCAGAGCCAGTTGTGTTCAGTCAGTGTTTAAATTGTGTGTAAGTATTTAAATCTGCTTCAGTCGAAGGAAACATTGAGTATTGAAAATACAAAACTTTACCACACAATGCACAATAAAAATAACTTGGTTAAATTCAGGTCAGAAAGTTTATGAAATAAGAATAATCTAAACAGTTTAATTTGAATAAAATTTTCAAAATTCAGTGTATTATTATTGTTTTTTTATTGCCACATACAGGCCTGAAATCAAATGTCATCTAGGAAGAAGAGAAGCAGAAACCTGCCTGTAAAATGAGTGTGTTTGAGGAGAGTGAGGAGGAGGTGTCTGTTGACACTCACAGAGCAGCATCTCCAGGATTCAGCTGTGTGTCCATGAAGAGTAACAACTCCATGATTCAGCCCCCTAAATTCAGTGATGAACAATCTTCAGGATTCAGCTGTGTGTCCATGAAGAGTAACAACTCCATGATTCAGCCCCCTAAATTCAGTGATGAACAATCTTCAGGATTCAGCTGTGTGTCCATGAAGAGTAACAACTCCATGGTTCAGCCCCCTAAATTCAGTGATGGAGCTGCTGTGACCTCTGACTCTGTGTGAGTATCATTTACTATCTGCTAGAGCTGCATGGTTCTGAATATATTGAGAAAGATTATGACTCTCCCACTATTCTGAATAGACAACTGAAAAAAAAAAAACCCCCCAAAAAAACAAAACAAATGTAATTTACTAGAGTTTTTTTTTTTTGTTGATGACAATTAAAATTACCTTGAAATTCTGTTTTACCATGGTAGTTTTTAAACAATTACTAACAACATTAACTTCATCATTGCAGGTTTACATTTTAATACCTGACCATGCCAAATTTATCTCAATTAATTTAAATAAACAAAAAATAAAAACTTTTTCCTACCTTACAGCGTAAGGTTGCGGCAAGTCACATCTTATTGAGTCATTGAATCATTCATTCAAATAAATTTGTTCAGAAACTTTGATTCATTCAGGAACGAAACATGTTGCTCAAAGACGTGCAACATGATGCTTTTTTGGAACTAGTTTTGTTGAAGGAAACGGACTACTGTGTCAAAAATGTAAAGGGATAGTTTACCCAAAAATAAAAATTTGATGTTTATCTGCTTACCCCCAGGGCATCCAAGATGTAGGTGACTTTGTTTCTTCAGTAGAACACAAATGAAGATTTTTAACTCCAACCGTTGCTGTCTTTGAACTTTGACTATAAGAGTAAAAAAAAAAACATGCACAGACAAATCCAGATTAAACTCTACGGCTTGTGATGACACATTGATGTCCTAAGACATGAAACGATCGGTTTGTGCGAGAAATCATTTTTACATTTAATTAATTAATAATCAGTATCCCAAATGTTTCCAACTGTTTGTAAATCGTGAGAAAATTGCAATTTTAACCAAGGATACGGGACGTGTCCGTGAGTTGCCTGTCAATGACGGCATATCCGTGTTACCCTCAGTTTCCGATTTTGTTGTTGTTGTTGTTGTTGAAACCATGGAAGCACCAAAGACGTATTGAAACATAGTGATGTATATATAAACGGAGCCGCTCAGAGACCTACACGCATTTAAATAATTAAAGTGCTCAATAGCATTATCAATGCTGTAGTATGTTTTTAAATGGTTTTAATACATTGTCCAGCCTTAGAAAACGGTCTAATATTGCAGTTCATGGATTCTCGCCACTTCTGGTATTTTGCCAAATTATTTTGCTTCTGGTTACTTGATAAAATTGCAGTTTTTTTAAAAAGAGTACTCTAATTTAATCAAGGAATTGTTACAGCCCTACTTAAGACATAACCAACTGTATTTATGAGGGTACTTGCTGAGATGGATATTTTGAGAATTTTGTGTGTGTCCCTTTAAGCCTAAAGGAGACGTCAAAGAGAACGGAATTTGGTGCTCATGCGTTATCTGAGACGTGTCTCTCTGTGTGTGCGAGTGTGCGCATTGAAATAGCACAAGTAGGGATGCATGATATATCGGACATCAATATCAGCCGATAAATGGTCATTTTTATTATCGTTATCGATACGATAAAAAAATCAGGCTGATATATTAAAGCCGATAGGTCTAACGTATATATGTTGTAAAAAGTATTATTTCTTTCAGCTGAGACACTTCAGATGTGCGCTGTTCGCCGTGATGGTTTTGAATTGCTTGATAAAGTTAAGTACAACATGTGAAGCACAAATCTGTCATATATGCTACATAAGATTATAAGGAGAACGACTGTAAAAGAATGTTTCAACGCATCCAGAGTTACACATTCATGACTAGAACAATCAAGTTTGCTTGTGCATTCGCAGCCTTTTGTGCCATTGTAAATTGCTGACGTGTTTTAGCGTCTTGTTGTGGGGAGCACATCCAGAACATGAGCACATTTTGACCAGCACAGTCCAAGTTTGCTTGTGCAATCACATCATTTTGTGCAGCTATAAGTCGTAATATTAAGGTTATGTAATATAAATATCTGGTTAATCTCATATAGGATGCGTTTCGTTGAGTTAAATAACCCACTAGAAAAGCTCTTCAGTTTTCCAGTGCTCAGCTCTTCAGCGATGCAAAACATTAAAAGCTATGATTAGGAATGTCATTGTGGCGACCAGGGCGGGCGAGAGCCGTGAGGGAACGGCGCGAGGCCGGTGACGCAAGTGATAACGAGCATCACCTGGGAGGCGCACCGGCCTTGAGTCTCTCACGGAGGAGCTCCGGGAGCATAAAAGGAGGAGCGACGACCGTGAAGGACGAGAGAGGACCAGGCCTGGACTTTATTTTATGTTTTATTATGTTTGTGTGGCCGGCAGACGTCCGCGAGGGTCTGCCGGCATTACTTTCGTTTTGTTCTTTGTTTATTTTGAATTAAACTTTTGTTGAACGTTCGCCGGTTCCCGCCTCCTTCTTCCCACATTTACGAACTGTGTTACATTGGTGCCGAAACCCGGGAGGAAGGAGGGACATGCTGTCGGAGAGCCCTCGCTGCTGAGGGGGATCGCGGTGCTGCGGAGTTCGGGCAGCGCGGGAGTGGGAAGACCGCAAGAGGCTGCCCGAGGCGGTGGTGCTGGAGCCTAGTGAAAGGTGGGACGGAGACCCGGATGCCGTGCTCCTGGGACGAGGTGGGGTGGCTGCCGTCCTGGAGGGAGCGGAGGAGTCGCCGCCGTCCGCCGTGGGCCGGAGCCTGCTGCCGTCCGCCATGAAGGGGAGGAGCAGGGGACGGGGGACTCGCTGCCGGCTGCCCTCAGCCGGAGGAGCCATCGCCGGCCGCCAGGAGGCGGTCGAGGATCGGGCCGTCCACCGTGCGTCCAGTGCCACCGCATGGCACCGCGAAGAAGAGCCTCTTGGCAGGCTGAGGACCGAGCGGCAGTGTGTCGGGGAACCGGACCCAGAATTTTTTTTCTCTTTCCTCTCTCCCCTCTCTCGTCCTGTCGCTCCCCTTGCTTCCGTCTCCTTTCTCTCGTCTCGTCTGTCCTTACCCCCAGGTGCTGCGGCCGCCGAGACAGGCCCCGGGGGGGGGAGTAGAGCGCAGTCTCGGGAGTACCCCCCGGCCTGCGAGGGGCGATGGGGGTATGTGGCGACCAGGGCGGGCGAGAGCCGTGAGGGAACGGCGCGAGGCCGGTGACGCAAGTGATAACGAGCATCACCTGGGAGGCGCACCGGCCTTGAGTCTCTCACGGAGGAGCTCCGGGAGCATAAAAGGAGGAGCGACGACCGTGAAGGACGAGAGAGGACCAGGCCTGGACTTTATTTTATGTTTTATTATGTTTGTGTGGCCGGCAGACGTCCGCGAGGGTCTGCCGGCATTACTTTCGTTTTGTTCTTTGTTTATTTTGAATTAAACTTTTGTTGAACGTTCGCCGGTTCCCGCCTCCTTCTTCCCACATTTACGAACTGTGTTACAGTCATATATACATAACATTATTATGGTATACACTTTTGTAATAAAAAGTAGTAAATTCTTTGGGTTTAGTTGCCGTTCTTCAGTGACCACTGAGTTGATTAAACTTCTAGCAAAGCGCTTCAGTTTATGGGTCTTCATTCTCTTCAGCTTCAGCGTGCAGGTCAAACAGCAATTATGTTATTTGAAATTATTAAAGATGTTTTCTATTACTGGAATATCGAAAATATTTATATTTTCGTATATTTGGTATCACTTTACAACAAGGTCTTGTTTGTTAATGCATGAACTTGCAGAGAGCAACAATAAACTTTGTGAATTTTAGTTACTAAAATATTTGTTTTCATGTTAGTTCACGGTGCATTAACTAATGTTAACAGATACAACTCTGGATCTTAAAAATGTCATAGAAAATGTTGAGATTAAGTTTTAAAAGTGAAGGAATCTGGTTCAAACTAGGCTACTGTATTGTGTTTGATTTATGTTGAAGTTGTTGGGACATGGCTTTTAACGGTGAGACTTTTGTTTTTGTAATCAGGTTCAAATATCAAAATTTGGATCGGTTATCGGCTTTAAAATGTAAAGAATTATTGGTTATTGGTATTGGCAGAATTTTCATATTGGTGCATGCCTAAGTGCAAGAGCTGAATTGAGTCCTGTTTTGTGTCTTCTTGCACTTGAATGGTTTAAAATCACTTGAATGTTTAAATTGGCAGAACTTCAAAACACTTGCAAATGATAAACTTACACTCAACAATGGTTAAAGTTTGCAATTAATCCGCGAATCACATGCCTGCTGAACTGCGGGGCCTGGTCTGTATGGATTCAACTATGATCTGTTACACCCCAATGCATGACGAAGCTTTGTCACCATGAAACATATTTGCATAATGCCCGCCTGCTGGCTACTTTGGCTCGCCCGCAAAAAAAGGTCAGGAAGAGACATGTGCTTCCAAAAATAGAGCAATTGCAGAATTAGGGGTTAAACTTTATTTTTAATACCATTTTTCATCAATACAACCACAACATTTTGTTCATAGTGTCACGTGAAAAGAAGACTGGATGCAATATCAAGTTAATCACTTTAATAGTGCTTCACGCCAGGTAGTCAGATATATAAACACAGTACAGTTACAACACAGACAGCAGGAGAGATGGTAACACAGGGACTGGATGAGCGCTGGTGTCCGTGGTGAGTGGTGCTCCGTGGTGAGAATCCGTGAGAAGAGATGAGCAAGGTAAATCCAGAACGAGTATCCAGGGGAACAGACAGGAAACATCAACGAGAACTCCAACTCCAGGAAACAAGAAACACGGTAACACAAGACAACACCAGGACTCCAAAACAACGATCTGACAAACATGAGACGAAAGACAAGGCGTTAAATAGGCAAGATCTAATGACCCACAGCTGCCGCTGATCCGTAATCAGCGGCGACGCCCACACAGAACAATCAGGTGACACACCCCACAACCCACACACAGACAACAGAATGACACAGTGGATCTGCGAACCGTGACAGTACCCCTCCTCCTAGGAACGCCTCTCGGCGTTCCCACCACTCCTTACCTGTTGATTATAATCATCAATAAGGGAGTGATCCAGAATGTCCCTCGCAGGTACCCAACTTCTCTCCTCCGGACCGTAACCTTCCCAGTCCACCAAGTACTGGAATCCGCGTCCCCTCCGCCTCGAGTCCAGAATACGATTAACCGAATAAGTTGGTTCCCCGTCTACGAGACGCGGCGGTGGAGGAACCGGAGCAGGCGGATTAAGTGGTGAATGAAAAACTGGTTTGATTTTGGACACATGGAAGGCGGGATGAATCCTCCTGTACGCCGGAGGCAATTTGAGGCGGACTGCCACTGGACTAATGATCTTAGTGACAGTAAACGGGCCAATGAATTTGGGAGCAAGCTTATTAGCCACGGAGCGGAGCGGAATGTTCTTAGTAGAAAGCCACACTTTTTGACCAACGACGTATACGGGTGGCTTTGACCGGTGGCGATCGGTCTTAGCCTTGGTGCGCGCCCTCACTTGCAACAGAGTCTCGCGGGCTCTGTTCCAAGTGCGATGGCACCTCTGGACAAAGGCGTGGGCAGAGGGGACCGCAACTTCGGACTCCAGACTGGGAAACACAGGTGGCTGGTAACCTAGGCTACATTCAAACGGAGAAAGGCCCGTAGAAGACACTGGTAACGAGTTGTGAGCGTACTCAATCATAGAGAGTTGTTGGCTCCAGGAGGAAGGATTCTTGGACGCCAAACATCGCAACATTCGCTCTAAATCCTGGTTGGCTCTCTCGGTCTGACCATTGGTCTGGGGATGGAACCCAGAGGAAAGACTCACCGTCGCCCCCAGTAACTTACAAAACTCTTGCCAGAATTTGGACACAAACTGGGGACCCCTGTCAGAAACCACATCCACCGGGAGGCCATGAAGCCGGAAGACGTGATCAATGACAGTAACCGCTGTCTCCTTAGCAGAGGGTAATTTGGCTAAGGGTATAAAATGGGTCACCTTCGAGAACCGGTCCACAACGGTCAAAACAACCGTATACCCTTGGGAGGGTGGGAGGGCGGTCACAAAATCTAGCGCGATATGGGACCAGGGTCTCGAAGGGACAGACAGCGGTTGGAGTAACCCATCTGGAGGGCGGTTGGAAGTCTTACCAGTAGCACAGACCGAGCAAGCCAAAACAAAATCGCGAATGTCGCGAGCCATACCTGGCCACCAGAATCGTTGCTTGACCAAAAATCTGGTTCGATTAACCCCTGGATGGCAAGCCACGTTAGAACAATGACCCCACTTGATGACGCAGGACCTTAACTCATCCGGCACAAACAAACGGTTCGGTGGGCATGCGGGCGGAGGCGTTACCCCTTCTAAGGCCGCCAGGACCTTCGATTCGATCTCCCACGTAAGAGTGGAGACCACTAATGTCTCGGGAAGAATACACTCGGGAGTTGACGGGCGTTCGGAGGGATCAAAAATGCGAGAAAGAGAATCGGGCTTGATGTTCTTGGAGCCCGGGCGGTACGATAGAGTAAAATCAAAACGACCGAAAAAAAGTGCCCACCGAGCCTGCCTGGAATTGAGTCTTTTAGCCGATCGTATATACTCTAAATTCTTATGATCAGTCCAAACGATAAAGGGTACCCCAGAACCCTCTAACCAGTGACGCCACTCTTCCAACGCTAATTTGACTGCCAACAACTCTCTGTTACCAATATCATAATTGCGTTCAGCGGGAGACAAACGATGAGAATAATACGCGCAAGGGTGCATCTTGTTATCTGAGGGAGAACGCTGGGAGAGAACTGCACCTACCCCCACCTCTGACGCGTCGACCTCCACCACGAACTGACGCGAAGGATCAGGGGCTATCAGAATGGGGGCCGAAACGAAGCGGCCCTTCAGTTTGGCAAATGCAGCCTCGGCTGCATCTGACCACCTGAAGGTCATTCTGGAGGAGGTCAAAGCGGTCAGAGGTGCGGCTAGTTGGCTGAAATTGCGAATAAAACGCCGGTAAAAATTGGCGAACCCCAGAAACCGCTGTAGGGCCTTACGGGAATCTGGACTTGGCCAATCCACCACAGCCTTAACCTTGTCAGGATCCATGCGAATTCCCTCAGACGAGACGATGTACCCTAGGAAAGAAACAGATTGTGCATGAAATTCGCATTTCTCCGCCTTGACAAAAAGCCCATTCTCTAGTAGCCGCTGAAGCACTCGTCTGACGTGTTGAACATGCTCCTGGAGAGACGATGAAAAAATCAATATGTCGTCCAGGTAGACATATATGAACTGGTCAACCATGTCTCTCAACACGTCATTGACGAGTGCCTGGAAGACCGCGGGCGAGTTGGACAGCCCGAAGGGCATGACCAAGTATTCAAAGTGCCCTCTAGGGGTGTTAAAAGCGGTCTTCCACTCATCCCCCTCCCTGATGCGGACCAAATGATATGCGTTTCTTAAGTCCAATTTAGTGAAAATGGACGCTCCTTGCAACCTCTCGAAGGCTGAAGACATCAACGGCAAAGGATAAGTATTCTTTACCGTGATGTTGTTCAGCTCCCGGTAATCAATACAAGGTCGCAAAGACCCGTCCTTCTTCCCCACAAAAAAGAACCCCGCCCCCGCTGGAGATGAGGAAGGGCGGATGAGCTTGGCTGCCAGAGAATCAGAAATATATTTCTCCATGGCCTCCCTCTCGGGAACAGATAGAGAGTACAACTTGCCTTTAGGCGGAGACTTACCCGGAACTAAGTCTATTGCACAATCGTAGGGACGATGCGGAGGGAGAGAAGCAGCTCGGGACTTACTGAACACCTCCTTCAGGTCAAGGTACTCCTTGGGCACGTTAGACAGATCCACCGCCTCATCCTGCAAAACAGAAACAGACACCGTGGGACAAGCAGACAATAGACAAGACTTGTGACACTGGGTGCTCCATTCAGTGATGGTTCCGAGTTGCCAGTCGATGCGAGGGTTGTGTTTGGTGAACCAGGGGTGTCCAAGAACGACAGGTGCGTGAGGGGTGTCCATGAGGAGGAACTGTGCTTCTTCTGAATGGTTACCAGAAGTGACGAGGGTGATGTAATCCGTAGTGTGGGAGAGACTGGAAAGAGACTGTCCATTGAGTGCGTTGACTGAAATGGGGTGCTCAAGGGATGATGTAGGAATTCCATGTTGTCGTGCAAACGTGATGTCCATGAAACTGCCCTCCGCCCCAGAATCCAAAAGTGCGCTGCAGGTGATGTCGTGTGTAGCCCATCTCAGTCTAACCGGGAGGAGGGTCGATGGCGAGGACTTCTCGGCGGAGATCCCGCCCGATAGTAGCCTCGAGTTTACTATCGGGCTTGGTCTTTTACCGGGCAGTTTCTGATGATGTGTCCCGATGTCCCGCAGTATAAGCAAAGACCAAGGGACCTCCGCCGCTCCCGCTCCTCCCGAGAAAGCCGAGCTCTCCCTACCTGCATGGGCTCAGGATCGGGTGCTGGGCTAACCGCATCCACCGGGCTGGCAGGAAGACCGCTGTGCCTCTCTCCGGATTCCACTAGTGACTCCACTCGTCGGAGGCGAGAATCAATACGAAGCGCCAGCTCAACAAGCCCGTTGAATGTCTCTGGAAGGTCCAACGTGTATATCTCCCGGTGGATACGATCAGCCAGCCCATGCAGGAACACGTCCCACTGCGCCTCCTCGTTCCACCGACACTCTGCCGCGAGGGTGCGGAACTCGATGGCATAGTCAGCGACCGTGCGGTTGCCCTGCTTGAGAGCGGTGAGTTTGCGGGCGGCCTCCTTTCCCGCAACCGCACGGTCGAACACCCTCCTCATCTCGGCGGCGAGTGCCGTGAACGAGGAGCAGCACGGGTCTTGGTTTTCCCAAACCGCCGTTCCCCATAGCGCCGCCTTCCCGGTGAGCAGGGTCAGTACAAACGCCACCTTGGACTCCTCCCTCTCAAAGGTGCGTGGCTGCAGGGTGAAATGAAGAGAACATTTATTCAAAAACGCTCGACAAAAATCTGGCTCACCGGCATAATTCTGAGGAACGGGAAGGCGGGGCTCCGACAGGTCTCTTTGTGCGGGTGATGGTGGGGGAACGGACGGTGGGGCTGGCGCAGTGGGAGCACGAAGTTGTTGTAGCTGCTGGGAGAGCTCGGACACCTGTGTTACCAGCGCTTGGACGGCGCGTCCGGTGGATGAAAGACTCTCCTGCTGCTGGTCCATACGATTAACAGCATGACTGATGAACTCCGTGAAAGCTGCTGAACTCGCTGCATCCATGGTAGATGGTCAGATCGTTCTGTCACGTGAAAAGAAGACTGGATGCAATATCAAGTTAATCACTTTAATAGTGCTTCACGCCAGGTAGTCAGATATATAAACACAGTACAGTTACAACACAGACAGCAGGAGAGATGGTAACACAGGGACTGGATGAGCGCTGGTGTCCGTGGTGAGTGGTGCTCCGTGGTGAGAATCCGTGAGAAGAGATGAGCAAGGTAAATCCAGAACGAGTATCCAGGGGAACAGACAGGAAACATCAACGAGAACTCCAACTCCAGGAAACAAGAAACACGGTAACACAAGACAACACCAGGACTCCAAAACAACGATCTGACAAACATGAGACGAAAGACAAGGCGTTAAATAGGCAAGATCTAATGACCCACAGCTGCCGCTGATCCGTAATCAGCGGCGACGCCCACACAGAACAATCAGGTGACACACCCCACAACCCACACACAGACAACAGAATGACACAGTGGATCTGCGAACCGTGACACATAGCTCTTATTTTGCATTAATAACAACTAGGGAGCTTAAGAAACTGTGGTATATTATTCTGGCTTCAGAACAGTGTTGCCAAATTGGGTGGATGATTTCCCGCCCAAAGGCTCACCAAAACCCACCCATTCCATCAAAAAACCACCAAAAGCTTTAACTGTCAAAATAATGTTATAGAATTTTATATTTCTGAGTCAATCAAGGTTTATAAGGACCTTTTTTTACTCCTTAACAAAATAATGATCACAAAATTATATAAAATGAGATAAATTACTCAGGAAATACATTAAAAAGAATGAGCAAATATGACTAAAATGTCCAGGCAGACACTGTCAAAATGGCAATCAAGAAATTAACCGATACCCTCGGAAAAACATGATGACTAATTGGATGCAGTACATGCTAGGGGTCGCATCGACTAGTCGCACAGAATCATTCACTAGCTCAGAAATGTATTAACACTGTTCTGTGATTTTATCAATAAAATAGCTTAAATGAAAAGTTCTAGCATATATTTCTTAGTAACTAAGAAAAATATGCTAGAACAAGCAGAAATCTGTGCGAAATATAATGACAAGAACTGATAAAAATGAGCTGTTATGTAGGAGCAATAACTTTGTGGGCAGCACTGTGTCATGAGCCATAGCTGTGCACAAGGCAACACGTTCGAGTCTCAGCTGTCAGCTCAAGGTTCAGGCTATTTGTTCATTAATGACGTCATCAGTGACTAGTCGACGTCGACTCGACTTTCATCACATAAATGTCGACTTTACAATACATCTGATCATGTCGTTTAACCCCTAGTACATGCACACTTGGGTTTTGTTTTTTAACCAAATAGCCTATACAGTTTAGATGTTTGAATGCCGCCAAACTGACTCTAAACCAGCCCAAATTTTGTCCACCTGCCCAAACCAATTTTTATCTGCACAATCAAATTCAAAACCCCCAATCTGGCAACACTGCTTCAGAAATGATCTGAAATATATCTCTGTTATTTCAGCAGGAAGAGAAAGAGAGCAGCATCTCCAGTATCCAGATGTGTGAAGAGCAACAGACCCATTCATCATCCCATTGATCTCAGAAACGAAGCCGTGCCCTTTGACCCTGTGTGAGTATATTCATGTACACTTAAATATTGATTAATTACCCTTCATTTAATTTAGGAATGTTTTTAAACAAAATTCAATTTATTTAATTCAAAGGAAATAATTTATATCGGCTCAAAACAAAGTCAAAGGTAATGAACTTCTTTCATCAGTAAACTTAATTTATTTAATGTACAAAGGAATATTTAATGAAATTTATTTTGTTGATGCTACTTACTTTAATCAATTTACTGCTTTTTTTTAATTGTTTTTTTAAGTTGGTCCAACTTATGTTCTATTAATTTACTGAGCTTTAATGAATTTTCTTAGTTTGGTCTAATTTAAATTAAGATCTAGTATAACTGTAATGGAATTAGGGCTCCACGATTTATTGCATTTAAACCGCACGTGATTTGGCAAAGTCTGCAATGGACTATATGCACGGAGCGTTCTTTAGAACTTCCGCATTAATATAAGCCAGCTCGAAAACTTCCGGTGTGATGTCATTTGCTGGTGTGTTGAGCATCAGTAGTGTAATACTTAGTTTATAATCAGAATATAGTCATTTAAATAGTGTGGCATAGCATTAATTTAGTTATTTAAACGTAAGACATCATAAAAAAAATAAAATAAAGACGTACCTCAATGTTCCTCCTCGGTTAAATTCAATTCGACCATTAGTTTTCACATTTTTATGTGGAAAAAAAACTTCAAAAATTAAATATTTATTGTGCACTTTAGTTAGATTAATTGAATAAAATGTGTGTTTTCACAAGTGTGCTGAAATCATTGATCTTGCACTGCACTGCACTGACTGACAGCTGCTGTGATTACAAAGGGAGAGCACGGTGCTCGCTTTCTGTGTAATTCACAATAAAAGTTATTGTTTTTCATAAGATTTTGTGAGTATTTCATACTTCACATTGACAAACTGTATTTTAAACCTAGTTATTTTATAATGTTTAATATTTAGTCAAAAACGAAGTGAAAAACGTTTAGAGGAAATGGCTGATATGTGCGCAAATAAATGCTACTTTGCCGCCACCTGCTGGTTAAAGTGCTAATTATTGTCTTTTTTATTGTTAAATAAGTGTTTTCTATCAAATGTTAAATTTCCTACATTTTTAAACGTTCGGTTTTTACAATGGGGACAATCTCAGAAGGATGAACAAATAATGTTTGTGGTCATCACATTAAAAATAACATTTGAAGTGCTGGGGAAAAAATGTGTGTGCGTGTCTAATTACAGACACAGCGTTTTTAAACAGTCCCAATAGCTTCGTCTTTATTGCAAATTGCAATCAATAAAACTGGTTTATTGGCAAATTAGGTAAATGTGATAACTACATTAAAATATAAATACAACATTAAAAAGTCAACCATAGATGGTTTTGTGTCGATGTACAACGACTACAGAATGAACAGCTAACAATTCACCGGAAGTGCTCGAGCTGGCTTAACGACAACCAGGAAGTAACCCGTGCATATAATCCATTATTTAATGCGCAGCTTGTCAGAGTGATCTGTAGTAAATGCTTCTGTGATCAGTGGTAAATGCTTCTCCATCTGAAAGCCAGAGGGCGCTCTTGTGCAGAAACTCCAGATATGCCCTGCCGCAGAAGAAGATAACACATGCCTCATTCCAGGAAATCCCTTTGACCATCTAAGACCCTGTCCCAAATGGCACACTCCGGACTTGTGGACTTCCTCAGAGTCCACACTTTGGTGATGTCATGTAGTGCAGACCAATAGGGCCCTTGGCGTGAGTCCACGAGGTATTTTTGGGACAGACTCATTAACTCCATATCAACTACACAGCCTGCTTTTGCTTATGGCACCTGGGCATTAGACAATATATACATGCTTATTTAAATAATGTATACAGTTGTAATAATACATAATGTTCCATTTGAACTAAGATTACAATTTTAACACATAATAAACATGTGCGTGAGTTTCAGATGAATTTACAGGTTTAAATATAAATACTAGGTTTACATATAACTCAGTAAAGCCCTGACATTCGGTTCTATTTATTTAATGAATCATAATGCGATCGTATTATTCAACGCGCTATTATTATGTTTGAGATATCAACCACTGGTCGATGACCATAATGTTTGTATAAACTGTAGGTAACAACTGGTAAAATGTACACCTAGGTCATAAAAACCGTAATGATACCTACACTTAAATCTCCTCCCATCCGTTGTCTGATTGGCATTTCGCAAGGATTCCTGGGTAGTTAAAGTGTGCGGAGCCTGCATCTATGCGGGCTTCGCGGAAGACCGCTTCAAGGGTACAAAAGGGCACTGCTGAGCACACTTCAGAGCGTTAAAATGGTGAATGAGACGGCCTACGAACTCGTAGACTCGGCGAGCGCGCGCAATTTAAGTCCATGAGACCGAAAGTCCACATGAAGTGTGCCATACTATCACTGTAGCTGAATAAACAGAAGATTGAAAGGTTTTGATTAATTAAACAAACACACGACTGCCTTATTCTGTGCAAGAAGCCACATAATCTCATAGAGGGATGCTAAACTGTCGTTATGAAATGAGTTTGGAGTAAAAACGTTATTAAATGTTGTCTTTTGTTGGACAAGATGTTAATAAATGCTTCTCATGTCTGGAAAGATGTTTTGATGTGTTGCTTTTTCAAATGTACATTATAAGCAACTCAAACTCGCAGTGCTTCCAGATGGATTAGCATTTGGAGCCATACTTCATCGACAAGCTGCTTATTAAAAAAAAAATCAGCGTTTAAATGTAATTTCAATGTTATTTTTCTTATCATGCAGCCCTAAATAGAATTATGACAATTTTAGTTTACAAAGAAACTGAGTTGTATTTCTTATTGAACAAAATATTACATTCTTTTTTCTGTTTTATAACATGCAACATTCACAAAGAAACCAGCAGGATTAAAATCTAAAGTAATCTGTGGGCTCTGCACTGTCATGTTTCACAAAGAAGATTCCCGTCTCATGTTTCCATCTGGCAGTTCTCTGTGTCCTTTGACAAATGCAACTTCTTGAGTTTGCCCAAATTTCTACTGCTACAGTCATATGGAAACGTTGCAGAGCAAAATGTTTTATGTAAACATGTAGATATTTTACACCTTACAAGGTACAGTATAGGTGGACACAAAGTAAAAAAAAAAAAATTAATAGTGTGAAAGGATAAGAATGATAAACATACCAAATACTCCTTCAACAGATTGTCTGGACCTTCCCTCAGATATAAACACACACACCTCAGAGGACACAATCACTCCATTACTGTGGTCATTATAAAAAAAGAGCAGAAAACTCTTGAACTTGACTGAACTTGAACATGTTGTGGATTTTATCCTCAGAAAACAGGACAGCACAACATTTTAAATGTTAACCATGCAGGCATGTTCATTCAAACCAAGAACTATAAACTATAATAACAAAATTACCATCCACACCAGGGCTGGGCAAACTCGGTCCTGGAGGGCCGCTGTCCCTGCAGAGTTTAGCTGCAACCCTGATAATACTCACTTGCGTATAATCCTGAACACCTTGATTATCTGGTTCAGGTGTGTTTGATTAGGGTTGGAGCAAAACTCTGCAGGGACAGCAGCCCTCCAGGACCGAGTTTGCCCAGACCTGATCCACACCAACGGACAATAACATTGTTTTTTCTAAATGCGTGCAGCAGTTCCATTCAGTGAAAATAACTGCAGTGTGTTGAATGTATTTTGTTTGGCTGTTCATGTTTTGATTGATTATCAGCTGGAAAAAAATTGCTCTGAACGTGACTCCATCGATATCATTCCTCTGTGTCATTGCGGTTATAGTTGTGGTGTGGACTCCACTATTCTCGTACAGTTACATATATTTTATTTTTAAGGTTATCGTTATAGGTATCGTTTTTGATGTGAAATGGCCTTTATACTGTATTTTTGAACAGGTTTTACAGCAAAAATTATTTTAAGCACACAGTTATATTTCACCGTAGGTCTACATTTGTGCAGAAAGAATTAGAGAAGTAACATTAATTGCTGCATTTTTCTCACAAAAAACAGATAAAGAGCTGGTGTTATTAGGTAACTTAAGCAAACAACTGGCGATAAATCGTATGGAATCCAAACTTTAAGATATCCATTAAAACTTACAGAAAGCACCTGAGCATATGTTTTACTGAATCAAACAAGCAAAAGATTTCTTACCTTATTACAATTCAAAGTGAAGCCTCCTCCAACGTTTTACACTCATGAAATAACCTTAAAGGGATAATTCACCCAAATATGAAAATTTGATGTTTATCTGCTTACAGATAAACATCAAATTTGGTGAACTATCCCTTTAAGTCAAAGACTTTTCTCAAGAACATTTCTTAAATGTTTTATACATACGGTCCCTGATCTTTATCTGCCCCCAAATGCCTGCTGTGCATCATTGATCTACAGCAGTGTTTCTGATGGACTCCCTCTCCCTTATCTGACACTTCCAATTCAGGTACTGAAGTTTCTTCAACTAATGAGTTGAATCAGGTGTGTATGATTAGGGAATCATACAAAATATGCAGTCTTGGAGGGTGTTACAACTGGCTCTTAATTGTAACATGAACAGGAGGCAACATGGACGGGCAAGTAGAGAAAAGGAATGATTTATTTAACAAAATAACATATTTAACAAAAGTATTCAAACAATCAGTAGTCAGTATGTGAACGTCAGTAGTGAAGAGTGCATGGAAGAGGACTGTAAGCTTAAGGTCTGCATGGATGTTAACACAAAATCAACAGAAAAACAATCAGAGTCGCTCGGTCAGGTGCCATCGCATCGTAACGCGCTCCCCCCAATCCACCGTGCTGGACTTCTTATAGCCCCAATAATGAGCCTCAGGTGAAAAAAACCACACCCCCACAAACGCCACACCTGCCAACCAAACAAAACAAGAAATCACAGGCCCAGCACTGACTGGGCCCTAACAGAAGGGCACAGAACATTGAGGAACTGTATGTCAGGAAATCAGCTGGCCACAATAGATTTACCTCACATTCAAGTGTTGATATAAAAGAATGCATGAAGCTAGAATAAAGCGTGTTTTTAAAGCAGAGGCTCTGTTCTTTCTTTTGATATAAATATTCATACTACAGAATATTTTTGGGGTATAAAATATTTTTGGGGTATTTTGAATTGATTATCAAAAATGCTGGTGGTTGCTGGCAACTTAAAAAAAATGCTGCTGAGGAAAGAGGTACACAAACATTTGTTTCTCAATTTGGTTGTTATGATTTTAAATAATATATTTTAATATTGATAACATTTAAATATTTTCTCTATTTTGATGAAAGTCTTTTTTATGGAAGCTTGTTTCTGCCACTAAATAAAAAATTTAAAAAGGTAATTGAACGTTTGAATGTCAGAAAATGCGGGAAATAAAGTCAAAATTGCAAGTTACAAACTTTTTCTCGCAATTCTGAGTTTTTTTCCCTCTGAATTGTGAGATAGAAACTCGCAATTCTGACTTCTTTTCTGATAATTGTGAGATAAACTCACAATTCTGACTGTATAACATGCAATTGAGACTTTATATGCCGCAATTCTGACTTTATATCTAATTCTGAGTTTATAACTCAAAATTGTGAGTTTATAACACACAATTTTCACACTTGCGAGAATAAAACTCAGAATTGATTTAAAAAATTGATAAAAAGCAATTACCTTTTTTATTCAGTGGCGGAAACAAGCTTCCATACTTTTCTGTTTGTTTTGTCTCTCTGTTCATCTTAATGTCTTTTCAGTGGTGGGAGAGCTGAACAGATCAGATATGTGTCCTGTCAGACCAGCACATCCTCCTCCTTTCAGAAACACATCAGTCATCATGACACAGACGCAGCCCTGCAGCTCAATTCTCACCAACCAGTGCATGAAGATCTGCAGAGAGTCAAAGACCAGCACAAAACCAGCATGAAGAACAGATATGAGAGCGTATTTGAGGGAGTCAAAATACAAGAGCATCAGACGGTCCTGAACAGGATTTACACACAGCTGTACATCATAGAGGGAGAGAGTGCAGGAGTGAATGAAGAACATGAGGTGCTACAGATGGAGAAAAGTTACAAGACACTCCAAGACACTCCAATCAACTGTAATGACATCTTTGATCCTTCACCTGAACCAGGATATGAGGATAAGAGAAGAGAGAAGAAAGACAAAATCAAGACTGTTCTTACTAAAGGCATTGCTGGAATTGGAAAAACCGTCTCTGTGCAGAAGTTCATTCTGGACTGGGCCGAGGAAAAAGCCAATCAGGATGTAGATTTCATGTTTGTGCTTCCATTTAGAGAGCTGAACTTGATTAAAGATCATCAGTACAGTCTTCACAGACTTCTGCTAGACTTTCATCCTGAACTTCAATATCTGGACTCAAACATTTATGATGAATGTACAGTTGTGTTCATCTTTGATGGTCTGGATGAAAGCAGAATTACACTGATGTTTTCAGGCAGTGAGAAAGTTTCTGATGTGACTGAGACTTCATCAGTTGGTGTGTTGATGTCAAACCTCCTGAAAGGAGATCTGCTTCCCTCTGCTTTCATCTGGATCACCACCAGACCAGCAGCAGCTAATCAGATCCCCTCTAAATACATCAACCGTGTGACAGAAATTCAGGGATTCAATGACCCTCAGAAGGAGGAATATTTCAGTAAGAGAATCAGTGATGAGAATCAAGCCAGCAGAATCATCTCACACATCAGAAAAGCAAGAAGCCTCCACATCATGTGCCACATACCCGTCTTCTGCTGGATCTCAGCCACTGTGCTTCAAAACATGTTGAAACAAGATCTCAGTGCAGAAATCCCTCAAACTCTGACTGAGATGTACATTCACTTCCTCCTCATTCAGGTAAATATGAGGAACCAGAAGTATGAAGAGAGAGATCCAGAGAAACTCCTGAAGTCTAACAGAGAAGTGATTGTGAAACTTTCTAAACTGGCTTTCAATCAGCTGATGAAGGGCAATGTGATGTTTTATGAAGAGGACCTGATAGAGAGCGGCATAGACGCCACTGACGCTGCAGTGTATTCTGGGATTTGTACTGAGATCTTTAGGGAGGAATCTGTGATTTATCACAGGAAGGTTTACAGCTTTGTACATCTGAGTTTTCAGGAGTTTTTTGCAGCACTGTATGTGTTTTTCTGCTATTTACACAAAAACAGTGAAGTTCTGAAAATGTTTCTGACAGGAAAGTCCAGAACTCAGTTTGAGAATGTTCCTCTGGATGTGTTCCTGAAGGGAACAATGAATAAAGCCTTGAAGAGTAAAAATGGACATCTGGATCTTTTCCTTCGATTTCTTCATGGCATCTCACTGGAGTCCAATCAGAGACTCTTACAGGATGTGCTGATTCACACAGAAAACAACCCAGAGAGCATCAAGAAAATAATCCACAATCTCAAACGAGGTCAAAAAAACAATGTCAGTCCTGAAAGATGGTTGAATTTGTCGCACTGCTTGATTGAGATGAAGAATAATTCTGTTGTAGAAGAAATGCAAGCATTTTTAAAATCTGAAACAATAAGTCAACGTCTTTCTCTTGCACAATGTTCAACTTTGGCAAACATGATCCTGATGTCAGAGGAGGTGATGGATGAGCTTAATCTTAAAAAGTACACATTCAACTCAAAAGAGGGGAGATGGAGACTGGTACCTGCTGTGAGGAACTGCAGAAAGGTTATGTGAGTGTGAAGATCTAATAATATTACAATATGAACATAATGTAAAAAGATAATATTGAGGTTTGATGTGTGTTTTCTGGGTTTGCGTTTACAAGCATAAAACAAACTTTTTCTGCTAAATATTTTTTTAATTTTCAATCAAATAATGCTATTAGTTTTATGAAATAGATTTGTACTTTGATTTGTACTAAAATAGATTTGTAATAATAATTTGTAATAACCACCCTTACAGAGAAAACATGAATTTCACAGATTTCACATGGGAACTGTTCAAAAGCCACATGATTCCCATGTGCAAAATAAGTGATTCACATGCAAGCTACCTGTAAAACTAGTCCTTTTCTGAGGTGGTAGTTCATGTTGATCTAGTCAGTTGGACTAGTTTATGTAATAATCATTTCTATTAGGAAAACATTTTTAAAAAAATGTAATGCAACTCTGCTAATAAGACTTTTCATAATAAAGTTTTGTTTAAAAAAAAAAAAGAAACTGAATATTTGAAGTGTCGTACACATAATGTTCATAAAATATGGCTTTTAATTAAGTCATATCTTCATTTTATTTACTTTTTCCTGCTGTAAATACCAGAGACTAAATGGTCAGCCAGATTTTCTGGTGAAGTTCATCAAGGAACTCTTGCAACCTTATGGAGACACCAGCATGCCTTTTAAGCAGAGTTCTCCTTTTTCAGATTGGCATACTGTAATCTCACTGATCAGCACTGTGAAACTGTGGCTTCAGCTCTACAATCATCAAACTCCCCTCTGAGAGAGCTGGACCTGAGTAACAATCACCTGCAGGATACAGGACTGAAGCTGCTCTGTGCTGGACTGAAGAGTCCAAACTGTCAACTGAACATACTGAGGTTTGGCTTTCACACTGCTTCATTCAATATGTATATGTCTAAGTACAGACATTTCCTTTTTCTTGAATGTTTAGAAAGGAAAAAAGAAGTGTCCCACTTAAACAGTATTTCCCAAAAGAAAATGGGGTTTCATTTTAAGACATCTTTTAATGTTCTACTTCCCCTTTTTTGACTTGGGTAAGAATCATCTTAAACTTTCAATAAAGGTCTAATGTAAGGTTATATAGCATTTGTTGCCAAAATAAAATGGTTATGGCATAACTTTATTTTATTTAAATGTTATTTGAGGTTTATCTTATAATGTTTATAAAGTTAGTAAAAAAAAAGAAGTCATATTTGCAAAAAAATAAAAAAAATAAATAATATTAATAATAATAAATAAATAAACTCTCTGTCTAATGCACTCCATTTTAGTACTGTGGCTCCTTTAAGACTTGTCAGAAATAGCCACTGTTATGATTAGCTAATATTATTGTATATACTTACTTGGATTACTCCATCGTTTGCTCTTTGAGTTTACTCCCTCATTCTCGTCTCTTTGTGTGCTCGTCTCACTTACCAACATAGAACTGTAGAGCTTGAGTAAAGTGCTGTCCTTGCTCCATCCATCATCATTATAATTACCTGCATTTCCTGTCATCCCACATACTTTTCAATAAAACCCACTGTAGAGTTCATCTATCTCTGAATCCTGTGACAAATACACTTTAAAGGTGTCATTGTATTTTTTGGCTTACATTTTCTCTATTTAAACATAAGCCGGCAAATGTTGCATACAATTTGTCTTAAACATTTGATTGAAATTCAGCAGTATAACTTCGGCCAAATACTTAAATCCAAATACTTAAATTCTGCAAAATACTGTGAAAACTGTGACAGCATGCAAATGTGTATTATGTTTTTATCCACCTTTTTTTTCAATGCAATGGTAAGGTGTTTTCTGTGAATGTGGGTGACTCCTGGTTTATTAGCCACTATAGCAAAGTGCATTAAACTATAAGGTGCACAGGCATGCACGCTTAGTGCGAGTGCTCTGTAAAATAATGCGTATACGCAGGTGCGTAGTTTTTCTGTACAAAGTGACATCGCCAACTACTTGTCTGGCATACATAATACAGCGTTTTTTAGTCATTTTCATGGAACCTTGTGAACTGGGATTGTTTTGATAATGTTGTCATCTGTACAGAGTTTTTAGTACATCATTGTCGTGTAAATGTACCCTAAAAGGAAAAGCTGACTGAACAAATGATTCGGTGTGCATCTGATTATTACAACAATTACAACCATTATTAAAGTTGGGTTGTTCATTCTTAATAATTATGGTTAAGAGATTCTCTAAGCAAGAAGACAAAAGTCTTTGCAAGTAGTTCGTAATTTGTTGTGAATAACTATAAGCCTGTAAGATGAACAAGCAGTCTTCAAATCCTCCACCTGAGGCAACTGAGAGCGGCGTCAGCTAAGTTTACAATTTCTGAGTGTGGGTACAGGAGGGATGTGCGCAGGAAGTAGGAGAAAATAATTTGTTGTGTACTTCTTCAAAATTTAAATATCTAAAAATAAAGTAAAGATTATGTTGACGCTACAGAATGTTATTTGTCTATTGCATAATAAAAAATAAATGGTTTACAGGTGCGGCGTTGGATGTTCTTTGTATTTCAGTTGTGTGCGACAGTAAGTGAAAGCACCTTCCTTTTGACTAGTGAGAGTTCAGAAACATTGTGTGTGTGTGTGTGTGGATTGCAAAAAATAGCCTAGAACACCAGAGTGAGACAGAATCAAATTGAGACGGGACTGAAATTAACTAAAATAACAAAGTAACTGCAAGGTTTTTTTTTTTTTATTGAGTGGTGCTGTGTGGATTGAAAAGTGAATAATTCCTGTTGCAGGGGTGGGCAACTCTGGCCCTCGAGATCCACTTTCCTACAGAATTTAGCTACAACACTGATCAGTAGGGTGACCAGAGGTCCTGTTTTCCCAGAACAGTTCCGTATTTCATCTCTTTTAGTGTCCTGAATGATAATGAAAAAAATCATGCTTTGTCCTGTATTTCTTCTTTCCTATATTGTCTTTGCTGAGATCATAAAAGTGAGTATCAGTCTTCTCATGCAAGAACAGCCAATCTCATGATAGTATATTTTGTATAACAAAATTACCATTGAATCACAATTTATCAATTAACTTGCCGTTAGTGAAGGCGGGACATTAGAGAGATCAGGTCAGACGTGAAGATGTGAAAGAAGTGTGTGTTTAGTTTTAACGAAGATCCTCAAAGAGTTTACTTATTATGCAAGTTGAAAAAAAATAATCTAATGTGGTATAACGCTAAATGACACACACCAGAAGTGTGCAATCCCAAATTTAGTTCTCTCTGTGCTTGAATAGTCAAATACAGACACAATTGTAAAAATGCCATATACATAATACACATAATAAAATATGGCTTTTAATTGTCACATGTTTAGTCACAACTATCTTTTCTGATGAAGTTGGTTAATCAAGGAATTCTTGCAACCTTGTGGAGACACCAGCATGCCTTTTAAGCAGAGTTCTCCTTTTTCAGATTGGCAGGCTGTAAACTCACTGATCAGCACTGTGAAATTGTGGCTTCAGCTTTACAATCATCAAACTCCCCCCTGAGAGAGCTGGATCTGAGTAACAATTCAGGATTGCAGGATTCAGGACTGAAGCTGCTCTGTGCTGGACTAAAGAGTCCAAACTGTCAACTCAACATACTGAGGTTTGGCTTTCACACTGATTCATTCAATGTGTATATGTCTAAGTACAGACATTCCCTTTTTCTTGAATGTTTAGTAAGGGAAAAAAGTTTTCCACTGACAATACAAGTGTCTCACTTAAACAGTATTTCCTAACAGAAAATGGGGTTTAATTTTAAGACATCTTTTAATATTGTACTTCCTTTTTTTGACTTGGGTAAAAATCATCTTAAGCTTTCAATAAAGGTCTAATGTTAAGGTTATATAGCATTTGGAGTCTAAATAAAATGGTCATGCATAACTTGGATAATGTAGCTTCCGACAGCTCTGCAAATGCTAGCCATCTAGCGGCTGTGTGTGGGACGACTTTAGCATTTTAATGAATTCTAACAGTTTATAGTTGTGAGAATGTGATATGCCTTAGTGTGATTATCAAATCACAAAGGCTATGATTTATAAAAATGTACAGTCTGACTCACTTCTTTTTTCAGAGTGAAGTTTGACCAGTATTTCCTATAGGAATTTGTGAGACTGTAGTGGGTGGACATTGGTGGGGTCTGGGGGCATGCCCTTCAGAGGAAAATTTTGTACATTTTAAATTTAAATGCATAAATTGGGTGCATTCTGAGAGCAAAATTAAGTTTCTTGATCAATGAAGAAATGTGCTCTCTTGTAAACAATGCTTTAATAGTAATTTATTTATTGGTGATGTATAGGGCACATTAGTCACATACACAACATATAGTAGGCTAAATGATAGTTCATAAGTAGTCAAACATGTAGAGTATACATTTAAACCATTAAAAATATGTAGCAAAAGAGGTTAACTTTGTTGAATTAATTTATTTCTAGAATAATTAGTGGGGGCTTGTCTATAGACATACAGTGGCAAGAAAATGTGAACCACTTGCAGAATCTGTGAAAATGTGAATAATTTTAATAAAATGAGAGAGATCATATAAAATGTATGTTATTTTTTATTTAGTACTGTACTAAGAACAAAAAAAAAAAAAGCTGAATTTATCAAAGGTCCCATTTTTCGTGTTTTTTTTAAGCTTTGATTGTGTTTATAGTGTGCAATTTAACATGTGTTCATGTTTCGCATGTAAAAAAACACAGTATTTTTCACATAATTTACTTATCTGTATACCGCTGTTTCCACTGTCATAAAAACGGGCTGATGACTTCCTTGTTCCTATGAAGTCCCTCCTTCAGAAATACGTAACAAGTTCTGATTGTGCCAGCGGTTCCTGTGTTGTGATTCGACAGCAGTTTAGCGCATCTTGCCCGGAAAGGTCACGCCTCTTACCATAGCGTGGAGATGCATGCGCTCAGTGTTATTGTAAACATGTCTTTAACTTTACCCTATCAATTTGAGCCGGAATCAGACCCGGTGATTGGACTGCGGGATGAAAATAACAGCGTTTCGACGACATGGCGACAAACACACTTTACAAACGCAACTCTTGTGTATTTCTGTGGGCGGAGGTTAGTCAAAAAACTGTTTTAGTGACGTCATTAAAGAAGGAAGTAGAGGGATGTAGTCCAAACTGGCCGTTCGATGTAGGCAACTTCTGTTAAATAAAATATCTCGCTTGGCATTGAACTTTGAGCTTTAAAATTTTACAGATTTTATTTATACTCTAACAACAACATTACACACTAACTAAAGTTTGAAACATGGGATCACGAAGAACGGGACCTTTAAAACGACCCCATTCATAAGTGAACCATTGATTCTTAATACTGTGTGTGTTTACCTGGATGATTTACTGTTTTTTTTTTTTTTTTTTTGTTTGTTTGTTTGTTTGTTTTGTGATGGTTGTTCATGAGTCCCTTGTTTTTTCTGAGCAGTTAAACTGAGCTCTGTTCTTCAGAAAAATCCTCCAGGTCCTGCAGATTCTTCAGTTCCATTTCATGGGAACATTGACGCTGCGTTGTCGCTTTGGTAATGCCTCTGCGTGATTACGTCTTGAAGCACTTGTGAAATCGAAACAACAGTGTGACGGCACGTCAGAGCGGGTGACGTCACGGACCCGAAAACTATAAAGCACTCCTGAGAACAAAGAACGCCAGCTTCTGTGTCTTCAGCAGCGCTCTGTGTTATCGTGTGTCTTATTTGGTGTTGTCTGTCTGTTATATATACAGCAAACAAAATATCTCTTCGTCTGAGGACAAGAGTATTTTTGTTGTCACCAAGCACACACACACATATATACATATATATATATATACATATAATATATACATATATATACATATAATATATACATACATACATACATACAGTGGGTACGGAAAGTATTCAGACCCCCTTAAATTTTTCACTCTTTGTTATATTGCACGCATTTGCTAAAATCAAGTTCATTTTTTTCCTCATTAATGTACACACAGCAGCCCATATTGACAGAAAAAAACAGAATTGTTGACATTTTTGCAGATTTATTAAAAAAGAAAAACTGAAATATCACATGGTCCTAAGTATTCAGACCCTTTGCTGTGACACTCATATATTTAATTCAGGTGCTGTTCATTTCTTCTGATCATCCTTGAGATGGTTCTACACCTTCATTTGAGTCCAGCTGTGTTTGATTATACTGATTGGACTTGATTAGGAAAGCCACACACCTGTCTATATAAGACCTTACAGCTCACAGTGCATGTCAGAGCAAATGAGAATCATGAGGTCAAAGGAACTGCCTGAAGAGCTCAGAGACAGAATTGTGGCAAGGCACAGATCTGGCCAAGGTTACAAAAAACTTTTGCTGCACTTAAGGTTCCTAAGAGCACAGTGGCCTCCATAATCCTTAAATGGACGATGTTTGGGCCGACCAGAACCCTTCGTAGAGCTGGCCCATCCGGCCAAACTGAGCTATCGGGGGAGAAGAGCCTTGGTGAGAGAGATAAAGAAGAACCCAAAGATCACTGTGGCTGAGCTCCAGAGATGCAGTCGGGAGATGGGAAAAAGTTGTAGAAAGTCAACCATCACTGCAGCCCTCCACCAGTCGGGGCTTTATGGCAGAGTGGCCCGATGGAAGCCTCTCCTCAGTGCAAGACACATGAAAGCCCGAGTTTGCCAAGATGGTGAGAAAGAAGATTCTCTGGTCTGATGAGACCAAGATAGAACTTTTTGACCTTATTCTAAGCGGTATGTGTGGAGAAAACCAGGCACTGCTCATCACCTATCCAATACAGTCCCAACAGTGAAGCATGGTGGTGGCAGCATCATGCTGTGGGGGTGTTTTTCTGCTGCAGGGACAGGACGACTGGTTGCAATCGAGGGAAAGATGAATGCGGCCAAGTACAGGGATATCCTGGACGAAAACCTTCTCCAGAGTGCTCAGGACCTCAGACTGGGCCAAAGGTTTACCTTCCAACAAGACAATGACCCTAAGCACACAGCTAAAATAACGAAGGAGTGGCTTCACAACAACTCTGTGACTGTTCTTGAATGGCCCAGCCAGAGCCCTGACTTAAACCCAATTTAGCATCTCTGGAGAGACCTTAAAATGGCTGTCCACCAACGTTTACCATCCAACCTGACAGGACTGGAGAGGATCTGCAAGGAGGAATGGAATACACATGAAATGTGTGTTGCTTGTTTGGGAATGGAGCATGCCCAGGCAGCTCTCGAGGGAGCTATCTGTGTGCATTGTGAAAGACTGACGCTCCATACACTCCGCTCACACTGGGCGTTCTTCGAGAAAGAGAAAGAAGGCGCCGTGGCTAGTGTTCCCCAGGGGTCGGGTCCGGCTGCTGCCGAGGCAAAGCGGCGGCTTCATTCCTGGGGTTCATAGATGGATCTGGTGGAGGGGTTAGAGACGGGCCCAGCCCTATCTCAGCCCTCACCCACCAGACCCAGTGTCTCCCCCCTGGTTGCGGAAGCACGCTCTGCAGTTTCTTCCCCCAGGAGAGAGGCACCGGTGCTTCACTTAATTAGCTCTGAGGAGGTGAATGTAGTGAGCATCGAGGCTGGAGAGGAAGACTCGCCATCCTCATTTTTCAGCATATGTGGAGCTTTTAGAGGTGGTGACTAGGGCGGTGGCAAAGTTAAACATTGACTGGCCAGCAGAAAGACCTGAAGCGCGTTTGAAAAGCAAACTTGATGAGCGCATTCTACCCCCCCAGTCACAACTTCAGCCTCGGGGATTGCCGTTCTTCCCCAATCTCCACACCAAGGTGTCGAGATCGTGGCAGAAGCCGGCTCAGTTTTGAGTCTATAACCCTCAGACTTCCCTATATAGTAATATTGTAGGGTCAAAAGAACATGGTTATGGGACGATGCCTCAGGTCGAAGAGACGCTCGCGAGCTATCTCTCGCCTGAGTCAGCATCGTCCCTTAAATCCCCGCTGCCCACCAGACCATTACGTACAACATCAGCGCTGGTGGGCAAAGCATACGCCTCAGCAGGTCAGGCGGCGGCATGTTTACACACCATGTCGATCCTCTAAGCCTACCAAGCCGACCTGCTGGGGGAGATTGATGAGAGCGGTGAGGCAACCTTTGAAACGATACAAGAGCTACAAAAAGCTACCGACCTATCTCTCCGGGCCACCAAGGAGACGGCAAAATCAATCAGCCGTTCTATGGCAGCCCTGGTGGTCACGGAGAGGCATTTATGGCTGAATTTATCTGACATCAGAGAAAGAGATAAATCTGTGCTCTTAGATTCATCATTATCTCCCCTGGGCCTCTTCGGCGACTCGGTTACTTCGGTCGTCGAGAGGTTTCAGGAAGCCAAAAGACAGTCGGCAGCTTTTCAGAGGTTCCTCCCTCGCTGCTCTCTCCCCGCCGAGGCTGCTGAGCGGGAGCTGCTGAGCCTCGGACGTCTGCTAGCTCCTCAACTGCGCATAGAGTGCAACAAAAACAAAGTTTTGCTGCCCGTGCTCCCCTGCAAAGAGCTTGGGGACCGGGACGAGTGACTCAAACGAAGCCTTCCAAGGGTAAGACAGATCTGCGGACTTTCATTATCGCGAGGAAGGCTTTGAAGAAGTCCTGACGCCAGTGGCCCAGGACTTCTGAGGGCAGCCCCCTCCGAAGAGGGTCCTGTATTAAAATCTATAAAATTAACTCCTCTTCGGTGCCCTCAGGGGGCCCTTCTGCCAACCCTGCCACCTCGTGTGCTTCAGGGCGCAGCGGTCCCCACCGACCCTCTGAGGAGGGCTGGCCAGCGTTTGATTCGTCTGTTCCCTGCCGATGCGCCGCTTCAGGGCGCCGAGTCAAATGCCCAAAAAACACCAGAGGCCAGTCTCGAGAGACTGGTTCCCTTAGTAGAATTTCTGGAAGAATGGGAACATCTTCCCAATATTTCTCAATGGGTACTGCAAATGATAAAAAAGGGTTACAAAATACAGTTCGGGTTTCACCCGCCCCAGTTCAACGGGGTCCTCTCTACGGTGGTGGGCTCCCAGCAGTCTCTGGTTATGGAGCAAGAAGTTATGACACTTTTGCAAAAAGGAGCTATAGAGAGGGTTCCTCCTCCCAGCAAACAGTCAGGGTTTTACAGCCATTACTTCATCGTTCCGAAGAAGGATGGAGGGTTGCGTCCTATTCTAGATTTACGTATGTTAAATCGCTCAGTGCAAAAGCTCAAGTTCAGGATGCTTACACTCAGACAGATCACCATTCAGATCAGGTCCGAGGACTGGTTTGTGACAATAGATCTGAAAGACGCTTACTTTCATGTATCAATCCATCCTTCACATTGGAAGTTCCTCAGGTTGGCTTTCGGGGGCGAAGCTTACCAATACAAGGTTCTTCTGTTCGGCCTGTCCCTTTCATCCCACACCTTCACGAAGTGGCAGCTGCGTCCAACGTGACACCTTTTGGCCTGCTGCACATAAGACCCTTACAGTGGTGGCTTAGGACCCCAGGGGTTTTTTTCCGAGGGGAAATCCTTTACGCATGATCAAGGTCACGCGGCGATGCCTTCGTGCCTTAGCCATGTGGAAAAAGCGCTGGTTCCTGTCCCAGGGACCTGTGTTGGGGGCTCCTTATCGTCGTATAATGCTAATGACGGATGCATCTCTCACAGGATGGGGGGCGATCATGAGTGGTCACTCGGCTCACGGTCTTTGGGAGGACCATCATCGTTCCTCAGTGTGAAAAGATGGATCTCAAAATCATTCAGTCACTGCTGGAAAGGGTTCAAATAAGCAAAAGATGCTGGAAAACTGAAGAATCTGCAGGACCTGGAGGATTTTTTTTGAAGAACAGAGCTCAGTTTAACTGCTCAGAACAAACAAGGGACTCATGAACAACTACAACAAAACAAAACAAAAAAACAGTCGTGGATCATCCAGGTAACCACACAGTATTAAGAATCAGTGGTTCACATACTTATGAATGGGGTTATTTTAATAAATTCAGCTATTTTTTTTTTGTCTTGTGGACTAAATGTAAACATCTTTCATGTAAAATATCTTACTCAGGACAGTACTAAATAAAAAATAACATGCATTTTGTATGATCCCTCTTATTTTATTAAAATTATTTACATTTTCACAAAGATTCTGCAAGTGGTTCACATACTTTTTCTTGCCACTGTATATATTTGTGGATCTAATTGTCACTCTTTTATTTGTTAAACACAATCCAGAAATCACAAAACACACTACTTCATTATAGAGAAAAAGAAGAAATGAATTAAAATAGTCAAGTCATTTTATGCAAATCCACAGTCCTTTATCTACATATCAAGTATCATAATGGGAATATATTATATTGGAGAGTTTTACCGTGCTGACTGTCAAGACCACATGCTGTTTGAGTGCTAAACATAGAATGATTGACAGCTGCAGTGGAAGAAAGACAGGTTTCCTTGAACTTAAATTTAGCTATTTACATATTCACATGTTTTCAGTGTCCTGAAGTTAAGTAAATGCTGCTCCATATGAACTACATCAAACAATTTTTGAGTTTGGCACGTTTATAAAGTACATTTGAAAATGCAACATGGCAACCATTTTCTGAAATTTGTAAGAAGAATCATTTATAAGAATTTTTTTAGAGTGTAGTAGTATTATTGCAGTAGTATTATATTTATTTAATTAATTTTATTTAATTTATCTCAAATGAAATCAGATTTATAGCCCAATAACATTTAAATGCTTTAGTCAAAACCTAAAATGTAGTGAGTTTTTTCCAAAACTTTTTGTGTTATATTTACAGTCCTGTAGAAGATCATTTGTGTCCCTGCTGCTGTATCACAAATACAAGAAATAAATGTAAAACATTTGTAAGAATGAAGCATAATAACATGAACACTTGTTGTTGTAGATTATCTGACTGTATGGTGTCAGAGGAAGGTTGTGCTGCTCTAACAGCAGATCTGAGTTCAAACCCTTCACACCTGAGAGAGCTGGATCTGAGCTACAATCACCCAGGAGAATCAGCACAGAAGCTGCTCTCAGATACACTCAAACATCTGGACAAACTCAAGTATGTCGAACAGAATGTATGTTAAGAATTATACTGTCTGATATTTGTCTTTTAGTATTTTAATTGCTGTACCTTCCTGCTGTAAAGAACAAAGAGTGAATTGTCAACCAGTTTTATCTTTTATGGTAAAGCCTGTTAATCAAGGATGTCTTGAAATCTGATGTAGACACTTTTAATCAAAGTTCTTTTTTTCAGATTGGCAGGCTGTAATCTCACTGATCAACACTGTGAACTTGTGGCTTCAGCTCTACAATCATCAAACTCACCCTTGAAAGAGCTGGACCTGAGTGACAATGACCTGCAGGATTCAGGGGTAAAGCTACTCTGTGCTGGACTAAAGAGTTCAAACTGTCAACTCAACATACTGAGGTAATTTTTGTTACGTACAGTGGACAGCTTCACTGTTATTGTACTTGAAATGTTAAGCAGTAACATTCATCATGTCTGCAGTGTTGTCAAGTGTTCTTTGGTTCTCACAAAAAAAAAAAAAACACCCTTAGTTTTACAAGGGTAGATGGAATAATGTAATTTTACCACAGGACATCTGTAATATTAATGGCCAACTCACACTGGATAAGAAATCTCAGTAAAACTACCAGAAGTGGGAGGGGTAACTGGAAAATTAATTATAGGAGGGTTGGGCTCAAGCTTTGAATGCTTAAAGGTGCCATAGAATTGAACATTTAATTAACCCTGGCATTGTTGAATAACAAGAGTTCTGTACATAGAAATGACATACAGTGAGTCTCAAACACCATTGTTTCCTCCTTGTTATGTAAATCTCATTTGTTTAAAAGATCTCCGAAGAACAGGCGAATCTCAACATAACACCGACTGTTACGCAACAGTCGGGATCATTAATATGTACGCCCCCAACTTTTGCATATGCCAGCCCATGTTCAAGGCATTAGACAAGGCAATATTAACCTCTGGAGCTGTGCTCAGCTGAATCATCAGACTTTATGCAGGTAAGCAAGCAAGGACAATAGCGAAAAATGGCAGATGGAGCAATAATAACTGACATGATCCATGATAACATGATATTTTTAGAGATATTTGTAAATTGTCTTTCTAAATGTTTTGTTAGCATGTTGCTAATGTATGTTAAATGTGGTTAAAGTTACCATCGTTTCTTACTGTATTCACGGAGATCAGAGTCATGTCGTTATTTTCATTATTAAACACTTGCAGTCATAACACATATATTTATTTATTTATGTATAATTCATAAACACAACTTCATTCTTTATAAATCTCTCCAACAGTGTGGCATTAGCCCCATTAGCCACGGAGCCTCAAACTCATTCAGAATCAAATGTAAACATCCAAATAAATACTATACTTGCATAATCAGTTATGCTGCATGACGAACACTTTGTAAAGATCCATTTTAAGGGTTATATTAGCTGTGTGAACTTTGTTTATGCAATGTATTATAGAGTTGTGAGCTTGCTTTAAAGGGGAAGCAGACTGAATCGGTGCATTTATAATGATGCCCCAAAATAGGCAATTCAAAAAACAAAAAAAAAAATCTATGGGGTATTTTGAGCTGAAACTTCACAGACACATTCAGGGGACACCTTAGACTTATATTACATCTTGTGAAAAAGCGTTCTATGGCACCTTTTGTGTAGCAAATTTTGAAAAAAAGTTTTATTTTGCATTATTCTGTTCATTTTGTTATTTTATAACACAAGATGCTTTTCAGTTTTGTAGCTGATTGTGACCAAATACCTTTTGTTTTTATCAGCCTTGCAAAAAAATATGACCTATGCAAGAGTGCATTCTGTTTACTGCTTAGTGCTTCATACAATAAAGGAGGCTGTACGGACTAAATTGGACTAAAAAGGACTAAAAAGGACTAAATTGCTCTAGGTGGAACAAACTTTTTGCTCTGATTTGCACTACTGTCTGTTCAAAATGAAATAAAAGAAACAAATCTCTTGTGGATTTGTTCCTTTGTCTGGTAATACTTTAGTTTAGGGTCCAATTCTCACTATTGTAGTAGTTGCTTATTAGTGTTACAAGCTGGTGTAGTAGAAATGAGGCAAATATGGAAATCCACAATCAGTAGGCTTTAATGACAACAAGGAGCAGAGAAACAACCCCCGGAAAAAGTAGGCGGTACAACCCCCAGTAGGTGCGACCTCGCGCCGTAGATGGAATAACTGGGGAGGGGGGGTGGGCGCCCTGGAGACCTCACGCCGGTGCAGGGAGAGGAGCGGACAGGGATGGAGTTCTCCAGGATGGGTCCATAGGTCCAGGCAGCCATGGCGGGTCAGGGGCCGTGGGCGGCCATGGTGGGTCAGGAGACGTGGCAGGCCATGGAGGGTCAGGAGACACGGCAGGCCATGGAGGATCTTGAGCCCAGCCCACATGTGTGGCGCCCACATGTTCCCCACCCATGGGTACTAGCCCCCCAAAAAAAAGATATTTCAGGGGGTTTAGGGGAGGCTTGAAGGATCCATGGAAAGGAGTTGGCTTGCAGGCTGGAGCGGGCTTGTGACAGGCTGGAGCGGGCTCGGCGGAGCATGGGGCGGGCTTGTCAGATAAGCCGACTCAACAAACTCCTCCCCATACTTCTCCAGCAAACGTCCATCCTGCAGGAGCCCAATGAGGCGATCTGCCGCAGAAACCGGCGTGGGAGGCACGGGAGGAGCAGAAACCTCAGAAACAAGGAACAAATCCATCTTATTGCAGATTTCCAGGCGGTTTAGGTCCGTTCTTCTGTTACAAGCTGGTGTAGTAGAGATGAGGCAAATACGGAAATCCACAATCAGTAGGCTTTAATGACAACAAGGAGCAGAGAAACAACTACACAAGCAACAATATAACAACATTAAGAACGGAGAGGGAGTGAAGGGAGTTGAGTCCATTATAAAGGGAGTGCTGATGATGAAGTCCAGGTGAAGGTGATGAGTGCTGATGGGGAGATGACGAGGGAAGTGAGTGCAGGTGAGGAGACAGGAGGATCCTGGGAAATGAAGTCCGGGAGACAAGGGAACTGTGACAGTTAGCATGCATATTATAGAGTATTGGCTGTTTATTAGTACTTATAGAGCAGATATTATAGCCTTATTCTGCATGACCATATTCTGCATCTGTGATGGCCAGGATTTATGCCACATATTATTCTTATACAAACCCCATTTCCAGAAAAGTTTGCATTTTGTAAAATGCAATAAAATCAGTAATTTGTGATTTGTTAATTCTCTTTAACCTTTATTTAGCTGACAAAAGTACAAAGAAGATATTTCCTATGTTTTTTTACTGACCAACTTAAATGTATTTGGTAAATATAAACAAATTTTGATTTTGATGGCTGCAACACACTCCAAAAAAGTTGGGGCATAAGCATATCCAAGTTAAACTATTTTGAAACAGTCCACAATTACTAGGTTAATTGATAATTGGTCAGATTATCGCAATTTGGTTTAAAAGGAGCATCTCAGTCTTTGACAGCAAAGATGGTCGTGGTTTATCACTTTGTTCACTTTGAGTGTACATAAGAAGCCAAACAAACAATTACATAACACATAATACATTATCCTCATGAAAGAGCATCTGCAACAACATTGTCACTACCCTTCTTGTGCTTAATCTCCAGGTTGTATTTTTGGGCCATCAAGGCCAGTCAAAAGGTCAGTAAAAACCACCACAGGCACGGATGCAGCCCCCAGATAAACATCAAAATGTTGTAACGCAAGTAGCATTGCTAATGTCTCCTTCTCTATCATCAAATAGTTCAGCTGAGGCCAACTGAACTTAGTAGAGAAGTAAGACACAGGATGAGAAAACCCGTCAGCACCATCTTGCAGAATGACAGCTCCCGTCCCCGTCGCACTCGCATCCACCTCCAGCGTGAACAGTCGGGACAGGTCAGGGGTTGACATAACTGGAGCACTACAAAGAAGAGACTTTGCACACATAAAAGCATGTTGACACTCGTCAGACCAACAGAAAGGTTTTTTTTAGGACTGTATACTGTTTACTCGACTTTGCAAAATTATTCTGCAACAAAAAACGTCTCGGTTACGTATGTAACCCTCGTTCCCTGAAGGAGGGAACGGAGACGTACGTCAGTAGTGACCGACGAATTGGGATATCGCTTAGAGAGCCCTATCAGCTTCGTGTAAACTAAAACAAGCCAATGGAATTGGTGTGCGATATTTGCATAATGCGCACCGCCCCCGACAGGTGTATATAAATAGGAAGCAGATGCAATCGCACTCTGTTTTTCGCTGAGGAGACAACTGGTGTCCGCGCTACAGCGAGGGTACAGAAACTGTGGCGACGGGACGTACGTCTCCGTTCCCTCCTTCAGGGAACGAGGGTTACATACGTAACCGAGACGTTCCCTTTCAGTCGGTCACGTTCGACGTACGTCAGTAGTGACCGACGAATTGGGATCCCAACTAAAGCGCCACAGTTACGAAACCCCTTCCAGTGCCCAGCGCAAGCTCAGCCGCCCATAGCACCGGCTGGCGGTGAAGGGGGCGAGCTTACACCGAGAGAGTCTACTGCTGTCTAACCAATACCCACTAAGTAAACTAGACACACTGGGGAAGCGAACCCGTAAGGGACGCTGCGGAGACCACTACCTACCCAATGGGGGAGGAGTTTACGTGGGAATACACACATGGACTGGCCCGGGGGGCAGTACGCATATGGAGTCCCTGGGATGGCTCCACCTGGTAGGGGGAGACTCATCTGACAGGTGACAGCAGAGCTGGCTCTGCTAAGGGAAAGACACGGACTCGGCCCGTAGGGAGTTTTAAACCGTGGAAAATACACATATGGGACCGCTCACGTAGAGGGGTCACGACATATGGGCCCCAGCCAACAGACAGCGTCAGCGACGGATGTAGGCCTGGCATCAGACACTCCGCAATGTCCGAGCCGAAGGGGGAGGCGGAGGAACTCGACAGGGTTCGCCAAGCGGGGAACACGACTGGAGTGAAAGTATGCACGTATCCGGCCAGTGGCGGGAATGGCATTGCAAGCCGACACTTAGAGTGGGTACAACACGTCTACCGACTAGTGGATGCGAGTACACGTGAGGATACCGGCTCTACACGTAGGCTATAAAACCTAGCGAACGTGTTTGGTGTCGCCCAGCCCGCAGCTCTACAGATATCTGTCAGCGAGGCGACATGAGCCAGCGCCCAGGAAGAGGCCACCCCTCTGGTGGAGTGGGCTCTCAACCCGAGCGGGCAAGGCACGCCCTGGGATTCGTACGCCAAGGCGATGGCATCCACTATCCAGTGGGCCATCCTCTGCTTGGAGACAGCCTTTCCCTTCTGCTGGCCTCCGTAACAGATGAAGAGCTGATCTGAGGTCCTGAAGCTTCGCGTTCTATCCACGTAAACGCGCAGAGCGCGGACGGGACAGAGCAAAGCTAGGGCTGGGTCTGCCTCCTCCGAGGGCAGCGCTTGCAGGTTCACTACCTGATCTCTGAAGGGAGTGGTAGGAACCTTGGGCACGTATCCAGGCCGGGGTCTCAGGACAACGTGAGAATCACCGGGCCCGAATTCTAGGCACGTTTCGTCGACCGAAAATGCATGCAGATCCCCTACCCTCTTCAGGGAAGCCAATGCAACCAGAAGAACCGTCTTAAGAGACATTAGTTTCAGGTCGACTGATTGCAAAGGTTCAAAGGGATGACCCTGGAGAGCTGTGAGAACCAGGGTCAGATCCCAAGAGGGTACGGAGGAAGGGCGAGGAGGATTCAGTCTCCTGGCCCCCCTCAGGAATCTGACGATCAGATCGTGTTTCCCCAGGGACTTACCCTCAACTGCGTGGTGATGTGCGGCAATAGCGGCAACATACACCTTGAGGGTGGAGGGAGACAGCCTTCGCTCCAACCCATCCTGCAGAAAGGAAAGCACGGATCCGACCGAACATGATCGGGGGTCCTCTCGGCGAGAGGCGCACCATTCAAAGAACAGGTTCCACTTCAACGCATAGAGACTCCTAGTGGAAGGAGCTCTAGCGGAAGTGATGGTGTCTACGACCGCTTGCGGGAGATCACTCAGAACCTCCGCATCCCGTCCAGGGACCACACGTGGAGGTTCCATAGATCGGGACGCGGGTGCCACAGGGTGCCCCGTCTCTGAGTCAGGGGGTCCTTCCTCAGAGGAATCGGCCAGGGAGGGGCTGTCGCGAGGAGAATGAGGTCTGAGAACCAGGTCCGAGTGGGCCAGTACGGAGCCACTAACAGAACCTGCTCCCCGTCCTCCCTGACCTTGCACAGGAGTTGTGCGAGAAGGCTCACTGGGGAAAACGCATATTTGCGCAGACCCGGGGGCCAGCTGTGTGCCAGGGCATCCGTGCCGAGCGTGCCGCCGGTCAGGGAATAAAACCACTGGCAGTGGGCAGTTTCTGGGGAGGCAAACAGGTCTACCTGGGCCTCGCCGAAATGCTGCCAAATCAGCTGGACCGCCTGGGGGTGGAGCCGCCACTCGCCCGCAAGTGGAGGCTGCCGTGACAGCTCGTCGGCTGCACGGTTGAGCGCACCTGAGACACGAGTGGCCCGAAGGGACCTCAGATCCTTCTGACTCCACAACAAGAGATGGCGGGCGAGTTGCGACATGCGACGGAAGCGTAGACCACCTTGACGGTTGATGTACGCAACGGCCGCAGTGCTGTGTGAGCGGACTAGAACGTGCTTGCCTGACAACAGCTTCTTGAAGCGGGCCAGCGCAAGACGAACCGCTAGCAACTCGAGGCAATTGGTATGCCAATGCAGCTGAGGCTCCGTCCAAAGACCTGTCACTGCATGCCCGTTGTACGTGGCCCCCTATCCCGTGGCAGAGGCATCTGTGGAGACCACAGCGTGCCTGGACACTCGTTCGAGGGGTACTCCGGCCCGCAGGAACGAAGGGTCCGACCACCGGACAAGGGTGCGACGGCAGCTCGGTGTCACGGGGACACGGAGCGTGCCGCACTGCCACGCCCATCTCGGGACCCGGCCGCGGAGCCAGTGTTGAAGCGGTCTCATATGAAGCAATCCGAGCGGCGTTACCGCGGCTGCAGATGCCATATGCCCCAGGAGCCTCTGAAAATCTTTCAGTGGAGCCGCTGTCCTGCACTTGAGCGAGCTCAGGCAGTTCAACACCGACTGGACGCGCGCCTCGGTGAGACGCGCAGTCCGTGCGACCGAGTCTAGCTCGAGACCGAGACAAGAGATCCTCTGCCCGGGGGCGAGTTTGCTCTTGTCCCAGTTGACCTGAAGACCCAACCGGCTGGGAGCTAAAACCATGTCGGGTAGGACTTTGTACTGACATGCCCAACCCTCGAACGCAGACCGGAGGAAGGGTCTGTGTCGAGGCAGAAGCGAGACATGAAAGTACGGGCTGTAGAACCCCGACTTCATATCGGCTGGAGGGACCGGCTCGATTGTATCCTTCGCCAGGAGGACAGCAATCTCTGCCCGGAGAACAGGTGCACTGTCCAACGACACCTGAGTGAAGTGGACAGCCCTGAAGACCGGGGGACGCCGGGCGAACTGAATCGCATAGCCGAGTCTGATAGTACGAATGAGCCAACTGGACAGGCTGGGGAGCGCTATCCACGCTTCCAGACACTGAGCCAGCGGGACCAAAGGCACCACAGACGCACCGGGGGTGGGGCAGCAAGGCAGAGAGGGACCCAACTCGGACGGCTTGGGAGCGGCCCGGAGTGGGGTTGGACTCTGCGAGGCAGCAGTGTGTATGGGAGACGGCGCACGGGACGCGGTCTGCGCCATCACACTGCCGCCTGCTGGCGAATGGGGAGGGAGCTGCCAGCGGCGAGGCGGGGCCTGGCACACTGGCAGACACACCTAGTTGTGACCTGGAGTTTGAGGAAACTGCTCTTTTTGTGGCAAAGTGGGTACCGCTGGACTCCGGAGAGCCAGCGGCGGTAGATGGACAGCCGCCACAAAATCCCCCCGGCCCTCCTCCGGAGGTGGGAGAGCAGATGGAATACTCTCCCAAAGGGCAGGAACCTTCCGCTCCAGGTCGCCCGTCTCAGGGCCGAGTTTTCCCCGACCGCTTGCCACCTGGGTTGGCAGAGACGGGCTGGGCACCACGTCCGCGACCGGCACCCTGCTGTTTGGCTGGTGTAGGCTGCTGCTTTGCCGATTTAGCAGGGGCGGAGGAAGACGCAGGCGGGCGCCCTCGGCGACGAGCGGGCTGAGGCTGAGCCACGGGCGGCTGGGTGGAGGCAGCAGCGGACCGCCGTGGCATGACATGTCTGATAGCCTCAGCCTGCTTCTGTGCAGCGGAGAACTGTTGGGCACAGCTCTCCACCGCGTCGCCGAAAAGGCCGACCGGAGACACGGGGGAATCCAGGAACCGATGTTTGTCGGTCTCCCTCATGTCTGCCAAGGTCAGCCAGAGGTGGCGTTGCTGGACTACCAGAGTAGACATCGCCTGGCCAACAGAACGCGCTGTCACCTTCATTGCCCGGAGGGCAAGGTCAGTGGCAGCGCGCAGCTCCCCAAGCAGCTGTTGGTCAGGACCTTCCTGGGGCATCTGCGACAGCGCTTTTGCCTGATAGACCTGCAAAAGGGCCATCGCGTGCAGGGCAGAGGCAGCCTGCCCACAGGCACTGTAAGCTTTCTCAGTCAGACCGGCTGAGAATTCACAGGCCTGGGACGGGAGACGCGGCTCACCGCGCCAGCCAGCGGCCGTTGGACACAACTGCATCGCAACAGACCGTTTGACTGGCGGGATCCTCGCGTATCCCCTGGCTTCCCCGCCGTCCAGGGAGGTGAAGGCGGACGAGGGACCAGGCCCTGTACGAGCCCCATACGGAGCTTGCCAAGACCTGGTCACCTCATCGTGTACTTCCGGGAAGAAAGGCATTGGGGCGGGACGCTGGATTTGACCAGCGCGACCCCCCCCCAAGTACCAATCGTCCAACCGAGATGGGCCGGGACAGGGTGGAGGGTTCCACTCAAGCCTGACGCACAAGGCGGCCCGGGAGAGCACAGCCGTGAGCTCGGGATCCGACTCGGGCAACGCTACCGTCCCGGGCGGCAGCGTGTCCGAATCTTCCTCCCCCGAGGACTCAGGCTCACCTTCCGATGCAGCGATCGACATCCGATCCGCCGCCGGCACACCAAAGGTAACGGCTGAACAGTCCGTAGAGGGCCCAGCGGAAACCAACGGTGGCACGATGGGTTGCGGTGCTGATGAGGCGGCAGGGGCCCGAGGAGCGTTTCCGCTCGGCGGGGAAGCCCTGACCGTAATCCTCAGGTCACCCTTCCTATACAGCGCCGTACCGTCATTCCGGTTCCCGGGGCCGGAAAAAACGGTCGTACGCGGCATAGGAGAGGGGACCCCCGCTTCCTGAGACTTCAGGAAGGAGAGTCTCGACCTCAGCACCGCGATAGTCATGTTCCCGCAATGGGAACATGAACCATCCACAAAAGCTGCTTCAGCGTGCAGAATGCCCAAACACGAGATGCAACGATTGTGCCCATCAGCAGGGACCAGGGAACGACCGCACCCATTAACGCACAGACGAAATGACATACTGTCAGGGTTCGTCTGTAAAGCTCTTTTAGAAGGGGAAAACAGTCAACTCGCTCGTGCCGAAGCACACAGGGAGTGACGCGATGTGCCAGGTACACCACTCCCTGGACACACCGAGGAACCGGCCCAAATCGCAACACACACACTTTCACTCTAGGCGTGTGCTGTGAAAACAGCAGTTGAGAGCTATAGCTCGGATCCTCGGGAGCTCGCGACCTCGCTGTAGCACCGTTACACCGGCACACACGGCTTGCTGTGAATCCTCTTCGAGGCAGTTTAGTTCACACAAACAGTCTTCTTAAACAGGACACCACTGAATGGCTCCGAAGCGAAAGACAGAGTGCGATTGCATCTGCTTCCTATTTATATACACCTGTCGGGGGCGGTGCGCATTATGCAAATATCGCACGCCAATTCCATTGGCTTGTTTTAGTTTACACGAAGCTGATAGGGCTCTCTAAGCGATATCCCAATTCGTCGGTCACTACTGACGTACGTCGAACGTGACCGACTGAAAGGGAACTCTACTTCTACTTTCATTACCTTTTGTCTTTTGTCCACAGAACATCAGTATGCATGTTGTTTGATGGGTTTGGCAGAGCCCACATCGATATCATGCTGGAGAACTGAAGTACATGAAGGAACATCATGAAACAAAACATAATTTTTCATCAGTTCCATAACATTCTGCTTTTGTTCAGCATCTAAGTAAGACAACTGCTCCTGTAAAGAATTTAAAAACTCAAGAGTTATTAAAAAACCCGCCATTCAGCATCTCACTGTGTACTTCAAATCGATCCTCACTAACCTGTGCATTAAACAGGGATAAAACAGGTTCCAACTTTTCATTCACTGTGGGTAACTCAGAAATGTTAGTTGTCGCAGCAGTATTATTTGACCATTCCGAATATGCTTTCAGCATGTTCACGTGGCATAGGCGCGTTTTCTTACGTCGATCTGGAGTATGAAGCACATAATCGGTCTCGTTCACTTTTCTCTGAATGACATAAGGCCCTGAAAAATGTGCAGCAAGAGCAGAACCCGGCAAGGGCAGCAGTACCAGAGCCTTTTTCCCCTGGCATAAAATTCCGCACAATTGTGCGCTTATATTGCCACTTCATTTTCTCTTGGGAACAACAAAAAGCATCTTTTGCAGTGGCACAAGCGTTATGTAACCACTTACAACATTGTGTAATGAAATCCAGAACATTTGTTTTTGATGCTTGCTCTACCGAAAGAAAATGATCTTTTAAAGCCTTTAAAGGTCCCCGCACATTATGGCCCCTTTAAATCACGCACTCTCCGCCCCCTCCCGAGCTCTCGACTCTATCACTGCATAGTGATACACAGTTAATATAACCCTCAAAATGGATCTTTACAAAGTGTTCGTCATGCAGCATGTCTAATTGTGTAAGTATGGTATTTATTTGGATGTTTATATTTGAACAACATGCTAGGAAACATTTAAAAGACAATTTACAAATATCACTAAAAATATCATGTTATCATGGATCATGTCAGTTATTATTGCTCCATCTGCCATTTTTCACTGTTGTCCTTGTTTGCTTACCTAGTCTGATGATTCAGCTGTGCACATCCAGTTGTTAATACTGGATGCCCTTGTGTAATGCCTCAATAATGTTCTGGCATATGCAAATATTGGGGGCGTACACCCCGACTGTTACGTAACCTTTAAAGCTTTACCTTTAACCACCTTTAAAGTCTGATTCCAACACTCCATGGCACCTGGAATTGAGAAAAAAAACAAAAAAAAAAAACAAGATGCAGACCAGGCCACCAACCATAACAGTCTGTAAATATAAAGTGTTCCTGAAGGTCTTAATTAGCTGGTTCAGCTGCATCTGTATCAGGGTTGGAGCTGAACTTCAGGAAGGTAGATCACCAACAGGATTGGGCACTGTTGCACTAGACATAGATACATTTACCTGTACGCGTATACACATGTACATGGGTGTGGTAAATTCACACTATGCCCACCACCTTAGTCACTACTACACCACTGTAAATAATGTGGATATAAAAGAAATAAAACTGTTCAATTAACAAATAGATTATCACATTATTATCGTTATCATTGATAAATTATAATAGAATTTTTGTACAGTGTAGTAGTATTGTTGCAATAGCATTGTATTTCTTTATTGAATTGTTTACATTTACACAATAATAAAATAATAATAATAATTGTTGTTGTTGTTGCTGTTGTATAGTCATTTTGAATGGTGGAAAACAGATTTTCCTTGTTTTTTGTCTTAAGCTGATCACATGCCTGCACATTGGTGAGAACATGAAATCTAAAATTGTATGGCCCATTAACCAGTAACATTCAAATGCCATAGTCAAAACATAAAATGTAGTGATTTGTTTCTGAAACATTTTGTTATTTTGTTTACAGTCCTGTAGAAGAGGCACTGCAGGACCCTCAGCATCCCATATCCTGTGTCTCTGCTGCTGTATCACAAATCCTAGGGATTTTTTTTTTTAAATGAAGCACACTAACATGAACACTTGTTGTTGTAGATTATCTGGCTGTATGGTGTCAGAGGAAGGTTGTGCTGCTCTGGCATCAGCTCTGAGTTCAAACCCTTCACACCTGAGAGAGCTGGATCTGAGCTTTAATCACCCAGGAGAATCAGGAAAGAAGCTGCTCTCTGATACACTCAAACATCTGGAAAAACTCAAGTATGTTGAACATTAACAATCATTATGTCTCTGTGTGTTGTGTAGCATATGCACATGTATCAGGATAATCAATAAACTTTGGAGTTTTCAGAACGCTTTTAACCTGATGAACTGTGTTCGTTAATCACTAAATCGGCTCCGACCAGTCTGCATAAGATGAGCCCATTTGACACCTTTGTGGACCCGTGAGGGTAAACAGAAAACTCCAACTTCCTCACTTTGGTGACTTCAAAAGGAGCACCCCCCCCCCCAGAGACTGACCAGATCCACATTCCAACACCCACACACACAGGCACACACAAAAACACACACACAGACACATACAGAAACACACAAACATACATTTTTGACTGTATATGTAAAATACAACTATGCCAACATATACCCATCCTGTATTTTGAAGCGTATGCATGTTTCCTAGTGTTTCAATGAGTGTATTTGTGCTAGTGTGCATTTTAATGATAGAATTTTGTCTGTAAACCATAACTTCTTTTATATGCATTTCTGATGTATCGAGTTTGATCTCTCCGTAAAGCTCCGGACTCGAGCTATTCACTGAGATATGTCACATAGCTGACAAATGCATTTTTCTATGTGTCTAATGATACTGTGAAGAAAGTACTCCATCTCGAAATCCGATCTGATAGTCATTAAGTATGTAAATTCAGCTAGGAGACCAAACAAAGGAACTTTGCCCGCCAAATAGTGCTGCGCATCTATTGGCCGCTACAATTCAGGAGGTGTGTTAGCTTGGGTTTTTCATAAAAACAACGACACACACCTTCTTCTTTGTTCTCCCGGTGATCTCCCGATCGTCTCGTGCACGTCTCTCCGGACGCCTCAGGTGACCGCGCTTCCCAACCACGCGCGCAGCTCGGGAGGACCACTTCCTTAGACTCTCTCTCTCTTCTCTCTCGTCGGCTAAGTTACTCTTCAGTTTAAACCTCGTTTGAAAACCCCGCCGGAGAAACCCTCTCGGAAAGGACCAACCAAGCCAAGCGCATTGAAACTGCTACACACGGACTTGAACCAATAAGCAAGTATTATCATTTACCTGAAATTTGTTTAAACTGATTTCTGTGCTGGCTCTCTCAAAAAGGTTTAACTGTGTAATTTGCCATTCTTTGATCATCTTTCTTTCCCTGTCTTTTCTTCATTTTCACTCTTGTGTATATATATGTGTATACTTCTGTATATATTTTAGATGCATAATCTCTGTAGTCGTAGCTGCATATATTAAACACTTAATTCATGCTCGATTGATCTTTTTGCTCATTTCGACAAAGCCAGGTCACTTTAACGTTTCGATCCTATACCCTTGCTTTACGTTTGGATGCTATCATAGAAATTTATCCTCGTGGCCAGAGGATAATATTTCTGTCGTAATAGTTCTCTACATAATTATCAAACCAGAACTAAGCATATATGTAATTGATTATAATTAATTGTAATTAATGCACAATATATGTTTAATTCCCCCTTGAGTCGGTATGTGCAAAATAATGATTCATAAATCTTTATGAATTATTATATTCATATTCCACCCATAAATTGATTAATAACTGTAGTAAATCGCTACAGTTGGTTCTCACAAAAAAGACTGTTCAAAAAGCCCAACTTATATTTATAACAACTGTGGTGAACAGTGTTTGCTTTTGTTAAGTTCTTGACCCTTGACTTTTCAACATCACTTTGTCTTTTGCTGATGGTGTGTTTTTAAAGCACATCTGTCAAGAATAGCCAAGAGAAAATGCGGTCAAATGATGTTGGTTATGTGTTGACAGTCAACATCTGATCCAGTATCTATTTTATATGAAAAATTAAGTTTAAATTTATGATAGATGTGGTTTTACAGCATGATATCCAACAATATTGTGGTAATCTGTTGTTATGAAGCAGTGTTTCCCATACATTAACTAGACTGTGGCAGCCCGCCACATTCTAATTTGTCCCGCCACAGTCTCAAAAGTAGGCCTGTCGCGATATTTAAATAACCGATTGATATTGCACTCTTTTATACGGCAAAAATTGGAGTCATAGAGCAAAAGAAATAGAGCAGCACCAATTAGGTTTTCGGGAACTATATTCAAAGTCATCTGAAGCCATTCCATAGCTTTATGTGAGGGACAGAAGAATATGTACATCGTTGAATTTAAATTCAAAGAAACTTGTCTTCCATCCACTGCAGCTATCAATCATTCTCCGTTCAGCTCTCAAACAGCGCGTCGCGTTCGGTAACGACAGTCAGCACAGTAAAACTCTCCAATATGATATATTCCCATTATGATACTTGATATGTAGATAAAGGGCTGTGGATTTGCATAAAATGACTTGCTGGAGTGGACTATGGACTATGAATTGGCATCACACGCACAATAACTGGAATTTAAAAGTAAAAAGAAACATACAATCAATAAACTGTTAGATGTAGATATACACAGAGATTCTCTTTGTGCCGTTCACTTTTCAATGTGCAGCGCAACTGCGAGTTGTAACTGCCCCCAGACCCCCCTAGAGAGACCAATGTCCACCCACCAAAGTCTCACAAAATCCTGTGGCAAACACTGTGAAGGATTATAAAAACACACTGTGCACAAAACATTTTGAACTACTCTAACGTAGATAGCATTGTTAGCAAATCATAGTTTGCTAACAATGCTTTTGGAAAACACACCCCTGGTTAGTAATAAGTGAAGCTGGAAATGCTGTTTGTGGAGTTGTTTAATCCTCTGCTAAGATCTTGAGAGAATTAATGTTTTCTTTTATAGTCAGTTGTAGTTCTTGTTTTTTCCTCTTTGCTTCAGTGATTCTGCTTGTTAACTGCACATTCACTAATGCTTAATAATGAATTACTTAATTACTTAAAAGATTCATTATCCTGTGGCTCCCTTTAGTGGACAACATTAACAGCACAGCTTGTACTTATAAGACAATCCTCAATAGATCCAGTAAAGCATTTAAGTTACAGTGGCAGAACATTTATAGTACAATTACAGTGCAATATAAATTGTATGTAATATAAGGTCAGATTTAATATGCAGTATGTGGCATACTGTGGTTTATTCTATAGCATATTATTATTATTAGCCTGTATTATTATTATCATAGATAGCCTAAAAATTAAATTGTAAAATACAGTAAAATATAGCATAATTAGTAATATAATAACTATGAATAAAACAGCAGATAGTATATCATAAATTGTACATTTCTATAGTCAATAAAGTTAAAATAGCAATTAAAAAAAGTGAGTAGTGAATAGCACAATCAATAGTATAAGTCGTATAATAATATAATAATAGGCAGACGAGCTCTCTTGAAAAAGCAGAGATCAGTCCACTGACAGGCTTTCTTCAGCCTTCCTTGAGGATTGTGTTGTCCTGGTTCACTGGATAAACTGGGGTAAAAATATAAATGAGCCACGATTAAATGAGTTGGTTTGGGTCTATCTGTACTTCTGACAGCCTGATCTGTTCTGTCACAGTTCTCTGGCTTCATTACACTGAAGACTCACTTATGATTTTGATTAGTTAATAATATAAACTATAATATAATCTCAGACATCATAAGAATCTGTTACATGTAGTGCAGGACTGAAGAGGCAGTACTCGGAAATCCACAGTAGAAGGGTATTTATTAATATACAACGGAGGAGAAGAACACACTAAACACGATCAACACAACAGTAACATTACATTAAGAATGGACAAGGAGTGAAGGGAGTGAGTCCAATATAAAGGGTGTGCTGACAGTCAGGAACAGGTGCAGGCAATCCGTGATGAGGAGGAGAAGACGAGGGAAGTGAGTGCAGGTGTGGAGAACAGGAGGATCATGGGATTTGGAGTCCGGGAGACAAGGGATCCGTGACAGTACCTCCCCCTCCCAGTAGGCGCGTCCTCGCGCCGTAGGTGTAACACCAGGGAGGGGGGGGTGGGCGCCCTGGAGGTGCAGTGGACAGCCACGACGGGTCAGGTGCAGCGGGCTGCCACGGCGGGTCAGGTGCAGTGGGCGACCATGGCAAAGACCCACCCACATGTGTCTCCACCACATGTCCCCCACCCACGGGTACTTGCCCCCCCCCCCAAAAAAATACTTGGGGAGGTTTAGGATAGTTACAGGGAGTCCCAGAAACATCATGGATATGTGGGTGGAGGAGCATGGAGCTGGCTTGGCGGCGCTTGGAGTGGCAGATTCGGCTGCGGCAACTGGGGCGGCTGGCTCGGCGGTTGAGGCAGGAGCGGAGGGCTCGGCGGCTGAGGCAGGAGCGGAGGGCTCGGCGGCTGAGGCAGGAGCAGAGGGCTCGGCGGCAGAGGCAGGAGCGGAGGGCTCGGCGGCAGAGGCAGGAGCGGAGGGCTCGGCGGCTGGGACTGGGGATACTGGCTCGGCGGCTGAGACTGGAGATGCCGGCTCGGCGGCGGAGATTGCAGATGCAGGCTCGGCGGCGGCTGGAGCGGCAGGCTCGGCGGCGGCGGCTGAAGCCGAGTGAAGAGGGGCCCAGTTCATTCCCTCATAAACAATGAGAAGCCCCACTGGTACAGGAGCTAGCTCGGCAGAGACTGGCGCAGCTTGCTCGGCGGAGACTGGAGCCGCTTGCTCGGCGGAGACCGGAGCCGCTTGCTCGGCGGAGACCGGAGCTGCTTGCTCGGCGGAGACTGGAGCTGCTTGCTCAGCGGCTGGCGGCCAGGAGTGGGCAGGACCGTTGAAGCGGTATGTGCAGGGTTCTGGGGTGAGGTGAGCTGGTGATGCCCGATAAGCTGCTGATGGGGCTGGACAAGGACTCTGGTTCTCTAGAACTTTATCTACTTCAAAATTAGAACCATTTAACAGGAGAATCACATTCAGGGAATCGACTAAGGAGAAAGTACAGGCTGGTTCGTTATAACGAATGACGTCCTTGTCCAGTCCCATCAGAAAAACAGCATTAAGGCAGGCATCAGTCCAGCTCACCAAATAAGAGACCTCCAAAAACTCCTCCACATACCTCTCCAACGGCCTGCCACTCTGCCGCAGACGGCAAAGTCTTTCGTCCGCCCTGAGAGGCTTCGAAGGTTCAGGAAACAGGAGAATACCCATTCCTTCAGTGTGGAAATCCAACGGTTCGGGTCCGTTCTTCTGTTACATGTAGTGCAGGACTGAAGAGGCAGTACTCGGAAATCCACAGTAGAAGGGTATTTATTAATATACAATGGAGGAGAAGAACACACTAAACACGATCAACACAACAGTAACATTACATTAAGAACGGACAAGGAGTGAAGGGAGTGAGTCCAATATAAAGGGTGTGCTGACAATCAGGAACAGGTGCAGGCAATCCGTGATGAGGAGGAGAAGACGAGGGAAGTGAGTGCAGGTGTGGAGAACAGGAGGATCATGGGATTTGGAGTCCGGGAGACAAGGGATCCGTGACAGAATCATGTAAATTTATATTATTTTCTTATAAAATCTCAGTTTTCATAGATAACTAGCGTTGTCATTAGCCTTTAATAGTCTGACTTTGGTGGTCAACTAGTTGTCAAAATAATGTTATAATGACCAAATTCAACAGAAACAGTTCAGACTTACATGTGAAAGGTAATTCTTCGATATGTGGTTTGGATTGTGCGGCGGTGTGTAAGAGCTCAAAATAGTCAGGCATCTTTTCGTCAGTCCACTTATGAGAGTTATGACAAGTTGCTCCTACGGCAGTGCCGTTGACATGCGATCCAGCGGCCAATAGGGCGTCTATGTATTTATTATGTCTATGGAAGCCACGGTATCAAGGCCCCACCCACAATCCCACAGAAACGGTTAGTACAGTTTACTGCAGAACAACACATTATATCTGTGTGAAATAAACAGTTATGGAAATGTATAAATTAAAGTTGAAGCTTCAGTTTCCTCCTGAAAATTCTGAAAAAAGTCTGTGGGTTCCTACTTCATTCAGAGAAGCTGTCAATCATGACATCACACTCCCTTTTTTTATGGCTTCAAATAACTAAAATCAAACATAAGCGTGATAAACAACTAACTAAAATGACAGAAACTTTCTTTGGAAAAATATATTTGAAGTCAAATTAGATTACATGAATAGATGCAAACTCCTCACCTTTCAGTGAGAACTCACCTTTGTGAGATCAAAATAGGTCACCAATGGGATTTGTATAGATCCAATGAGAAAGTGATTTTATGGGGAGGGGGGTCTTACAAGGGTACTTGTGAACTTACCAGGGTAAAAAAAGAACTGGTTGTTTCAGTAAGTACTGTACAGTGTTTCCTTTACTCTTTACTTTAAAATTACTATGTCTATAATGGGTAATATTTTATGTATTTGAGGTCTGAGATGTGGTAAACAGCATTGCTATCTAATCAGCCAATATTGTCTTAAATATCCTGCATAGCACTTCGTCTTTTATAACATGAGACTTTAACCAAATGTTGATTTTGGTAAATTGCTGCAACAATGTTATTTATTTATTTTATTTTATTTTTTTCATGAAAAAATACAGTTTTGGACATATAGGGTAATAAAAAACAACTACAAATAAGCATGTAAAGCGAATAAAAAATCTGTGCCAGCAATGTTCTCACTTTTTTTTACCCCCTTACCTGTTTGCATCCCTGTACATGGAGAGCACGATTTATGACCTATACTGGGACCAGCCACCTGGGGGCGATCCAGACGCTTTGGCTTCACTTTTATCTTGTGTGGCACACTTGGTTCATAGGCAATCGTAGGCTATATATATATCCGCAGCAGACTTCTTCCCGACAGTCAAAGCGGCGTTACGTCACAAAAGTGCAGACTTGTAGGAAGACCGTGAGTGTTTAGGATGCAATTTGGGACGGTGCCGTTGAATCATGTATTCAAGAGAATGTTGGTCTGCAATGTATGAAGCTCCTGAAATTAAACACAGAAAGATGTGATGAATTGTTTTTGTAAATATGACTCATCTTATATATCATATACATTCTGTACAAGTGTTTTATTCAACTTTTCCCCACATTCTAGTGTTATGTAGAAAAATTGCAATACATATTTTACGTAATACGTATTAGCATCCAAGTAACATGATAGTATCAAATCAGGAGATAGGTGTATCATCCCAGCCGGGTATCCTGTCATGTCGGTGCAGATACACATTGGATTTGTTTATTATAAGCTAAACTCAGCGTTCACTCTACAGAGTGTTTGATACTCAGTTTCTCACTCTCTTGACACATAGAAACATGGTAAAAAGTATTTCTAATATGTTGGATCTTTTATTGAAAGTGGCCTATATTTACCTGTAGAGACATGCCTTCATAATCACCTGTAAGAGCTGATGTTTAGGGTTTTTGTGATTCTTCTAGGTGGCGCTGGTGCTGCACAAACTACATAAGTCACCTTTAAATGGTACGGTGTCAGCTTAGTAAAAGTCTCAGATCTAAATCAGACACAAATAAACAGTAAGACAGGAGTCAGTTTAACTGTAAGCCAGAAGTATATTATCATCTGCATCTGAACTGACTTCAGAGACACTTTCACTTCACACTGGTGCCTACAGAAATGAAACAATGGAAAGCATCAGAAACTGTTATTAAAGTGAACACAGTAACAACACAAAGCGGCACCAACTCTAACAAGTGTGAGACATCAGAGTTCACACAGCATTGACGCCTCTGACTCTTCTCCCAGATGACCTGGATAGACAGTCACTGCTGTAATACATGTGACTGCAAGAGAGCCAATCAAGTTCTGGTGCTGAAATATTCATGTTACAGTTGCAAGATCTAAAGCCTGCTGACAGCTGGAGTCAAAAGAGCCGATCCACACGTGTCTCTGATGTTCTGATGCTGAGAAACAGCTCATTCATTTCATCACACTGTTGCTAGGGTATTCTGCGTGGTTACTAGGCAGTTACTAGGGTGTTCTGAGTGCCTTCTAGGGAGTTGCTAGGTGGTTGCTAGGGTATTCTGTGTGGTTACTAGGCAGTTACTAGGGTGTTCTGAGTGCCTTCTAGGGAGTTGCTAGGTGGTTGCTGGGGTATTCTGTGTGGTTACTAGGCTGTTACTAGGGTGTTCTGAGTGCTTGCTGTGGAGTTGCTAGGTGGTTGCTAGAGTATTCTGGAGGGTTTCTAGGGTGTTGCTAGGGTATCCTGGGTGGTTGCTAAAGTGTTCCAGGTGGTTGCAGAAGTATTCTGGGTAGTTATGCAGTTGCTAGGGTATCATGGGTGGTTGCTAGAGTGTTGCTAGGTCGTTGTTAGGGTGTTCTGGGTGGTTGCTTGGCAATTGCTAGGGTGATTTTAGTGGTTTCTAGGGTGTGGCTAGGTGGTTGCTATGGAGTTGCTAGGTCACTGTTAATGTATTCTGGGTGGTTGCTAAGGCATTACAAGGCAGTTGCTAAGATGTTCTTGGTGGTTGCTAGGGCTTTGCTAGGTGGTTTGGGGGGATCTGAATGGTTGCTATGGTGATGAAGGGTTAAACTGACTGAATCAGTGAGAATCTGTGATGATCTTTATTGATCCTCCTAAAAAATAATAATGTGAGATTCAGAGACGTGAGACAATAATAGTGAGGAAAACAATAATAATTATTAATTATGATAATAATAATAATAATTGTGTGTGTGTGTTTTCTAGTGTGGATCACAGAAGAGAGTTCATGATTTCAAGAATACACAAATGTAAGTCAATCACAGTTTGAGTGTTTGTTGTTGTAAATGTGTAATACAATCTTTATAATAATATAATATATATTTGTAAATGTTGTTCTTGTGTTCAGACGCCTGTGATCTCACACTGGATCCAAACACAGTGAACCCTCTCCTCGTTCTGTCTGAGGAGAACAGGAAGGTGACGAATGTGAGACAGAAGCAGTCGTATCCTGATCATCCAGAGAGATTTGATTATTGTCTTCAGGTTCTGTGTGGAGAGACTCTGACTGGACGCTGTTACTGGGAGGCTGAATGGAGTGGATATGAAGCTGAAATATCAGTGGCTTATAAAGGAATCAAGAGGAAAGGAAACAGTGTTGACTGTTGGTTTGGATGGAATGAGAAGTCCTGGAGTCTGTCCTGCTCTGATCACAGATTCACTGTCCGTCACAATAAGAAGGAAACTGTCGTATCTTCTGCTCCAGTCAGTAAGAGAGCAGGAGTGTTTGTGGACGTGTCGGCCGGCACTCTGTCCTTCTACAGCGTCTCTGACACACACACACTCACACACTTACACACATTCACACACACATTCACTGATCAACCCCTCTGTGCTGGATTTACTCTTTCTTATTCAAACTGTTCAATGTCTCTGTGTCACATTAAACAACACACACACACTGAGTGACACACACACACACACACATGTTTGTTTTTGTGAATTGTGGGGACTTTCCATAGACTTCAATGCATTTTACACTGAACAAACTGTACATTCTATCCCCCTACCCTGCCCCTACCCCTAAACCTAACCCTCACAGGAAACTGTGCAAACTTTTACTTTTTCACAAAAACTCATTCTATATGATTTATAAACCCATTTACATTGTGGGGACCGCTGGCTGGTCCCCACGATGTAGGTGAACTCAGGTTTATATTACATCATGGGGACATTTGGTCCCCACAATGTAATATAAACAAAAGCACACACACACACACACACACACACACACACACACACACACACACATGTTTGTTTTTGTGAATTGTGGGGACTTTCCATAGACTTCAATGCATTTTACACTGAACAAACTGTACATTCTATCCCCCTACCCTGCCCCTACCCCTAAACCTAACCCTCACAGGAAACTGTGCAAACTTTTACTTTTTCACAAAAACTCATTCTATATGATTTATAAACCCATTTACATTGTGGGGACCGCTGGCTGGTCCCCACGATGTAGGTGAACTCAGGTTTATATTACATCATGGGGACATTTGGTCCCCACAATGTAATATAAACAAAAGCACACACACACACACACACACACACACACTCACACTCACACACTTACACACATTCACTGATGAACCCCTCTGTGCTCGAGTTTGGGTTTCTTCATCAGTGTCTCTGTCACATTAAACGACACACACACACACACACACACACACACACACACACACACACACACACACACATGTTTGTTTTTGTGAATTGTGGGGACTTTCCATAGACTTCAATGCATTTTACACTGAACAAACTGTACATTCTATCCCCCTACCCTGCCCCTACCCCTAAACCTAACCCTCACAGGAAACTGTGCAAACTTTTACTTTTTCACAAAAACTCATTCTATATGATTTATAAACCCATTTACATTGTGGGGACCGCTGGCTGGTCCCCACGATGTAGGTGAACTCAGGTTTATATTACATCATGGGGACATTTGGTCCCCACAATGTAATATAAACAAAAGCACACACACACACACACACACACACACTGACTGACACACACATCTGGATATAGCAGAGAGTTTTTCTGTGTTTCTGTCAGTCTAACAGAAAGAGACACAAATAATCTTGATGCTCAGGAGTCACTGGATTGTTGTGTAACATTAATATTCTGTGATATTCCTCAGGATGTGTTTTCAGGAGATCATTTCATTTTAGTGTAACAGATTCACCCCAAAATATTGTAATTTACAGTTTTTTACAGACGCTAGGACACATTTCTCAATACTTAGGTCACTTTTGCAAAACTCTTCACACAGTTCTCCTAACCAACTTTCATCTTGGCAAAGCAGTTCATTTCACATTCAAAATGCAGTACAACTACCAAAACACTGTATTCAGGTCTCAAATCAACTTATTCTTTCAGAACACTAGCAAAGGTTGACAGCCGACAAACACACTTTGTCACCCACAAAACAATGACCTAAAAAACACTAACAACATGTAGCATTATACAATGTTTTCTTGTGTAAAACAAGGACACATTTCTGTTTATAATTCACTGCAATATATGTTACTGGAATGAATCAGACATGATGCAGAATTTGTCAATATTTTATGTCTTTTATTTATTTTTATAATTTTTTTATAATTCCAAAATACAAGAATTTGTATACACACCATCCACTGATACAGATACAATTCAATTGTTTTTATAGCATTTAATTTTAAGATTTAAAATATGTTTTATTAAAATATTACTGTAGGAATGTAGCAAATTGCTGTCTTATTCAGTTTTGTATTATGTTATTGTTTTGAACATAAGTTTAACAGTTTTGAAAACAGTATGTTAGCATGTGCAAATTGGCCTGTACGTACAAAGAGTTTTGGCAGTTGTTGTGTCTGAGTGAGAAAAGAATTCATGAAATTTGAGAGATGTAGTCATTGAATGCATTTTGTGCCAAAGCAATGATAATTGATCCTCAGTGTAGCCCACATAGACTTCTGTTGTGCTCACTGTGTGAAGAGTTTTGCAAAAGTGACCTAAGTATTGAGAAATGTGTCCTAGCGTCTGTAAAAAACTGTAAAAGGATTATTTGGTGTTTGAAAGCAACATTCAGAAGCACTGCTGGAGAAACAGTTTCTGAGATTCAATTCTAGACTGTATTTCAATCAGTTTTGACTCTTGCTGCACATTTGAAGCATTTAAATATGACAAAATATATATTAATACGTTACAGACTTGATTGTCTAGTATTTTGTAAAGTGTTCAAATCTAAATTTATTGTGTTTCAATATGAAACTATAATAATTGTATATTGATCAGTGGCTTCAGTGGAATTTATATTTAGTGTTTCTCTTTTCTCTGACATAAATGAGAATCTTTTTTTATTAAATACATTTCTTTAAATATCATTCCTGACATACTTCATCTCCTCTGGTGTGGATAATGAGAGAAAAGACGTCAATGCTGCTTGTTCTTTGACTTTCTTTAACAGCTTCATGTTTTCAGTGTTTTCTGTCTGCTGGATCAGTCTGTGTTTGGTCTGGTTTGGTTTGATCAGTGTTTGAGAGTCGATGACAGTGAGGATCAAACTCCATCATCTGGAAACACCACAGGACCGCATGAATCATGAAAGACATTTATTTCATGCTTAAACTCTTCATATTTTATGTCAAAATATTTAATAAATACTAAATGCCAAATAAATGTTTAATGCTGCTGTCATCACTATGCTTTATGTCAGTTAAATTAGTTTTCTAGATTTGTTTTGGGTGTATTTAGTTTTCATGTTCCTCCTGTTTAAATTGCCAGAATAATTCTTCTTTCATTGCAGATGAGGTAATTTAAACATTATAGTGCATTCACTCGTTTAATGTTTGTTTCATTCATTCTCTTTCAAGGCATCCACTGTAGCAGCAGTTGAATAACAAAAAGCAGAAACGTTTTTAACTTATGAAACATGAAGACGATTGTGACAATATATGGTTTATGTGTGTTTTAAAAGCCAACTCAAGGTATTTATTGACAAAAAAAAAGTATATGAGTAATGCAGTGCTTATTAACAGCCTTCTTAATGTTTTTGAAAGAAGTCTCTTATGATCACCAGGGCTGCTCAAACAGTAATATTGCAAAATATATTATTACAAATTAAAATAGCTGTTTTCAGTGTGAATATATTTTGAAATGTATTTATTCCTGTGACATAAAGCATACGCCAGTCGCAGTGTCACGTGATCCTTCAGAAATCATTCTGATATTCTGATTTGAAGAAACATTTCTGAATATTATCAATGTTGAAAACAGTTGTGCTGATTAAAACTGTTGTGGAAATGATGCATTTTATTTTTCAGGATTCTTTGATGAATAGAAAGTTCAATTAAAAGCATTTATTTGAATTTATTACATTTATTTTTATTTAATGTATATAATAAAAGTAATAAAAATATTCATTAAGTAGAAATCTTTTGTAATATTATATACGTCTTCACTTTCACTTTTGATAAATTTAATGCATGCTTGGATGAATTTCTCTTTTTTAATCTTACCACAAATGTTTGATTGGTATCATGGTTTCCACAGAAATATGAAGCAGCACAACTGTTTTCAACAATAATAATCATAAATGTTTCTAGAATCATCATATTATAATGATTTCTGAAGGATCATGTGACACTGAAGCGTAATGATTCTGAAAATTCAGCTTTGATCACAGGAATAAATTACATTTTGCTATATATTCACATAGAAAACTGATATTTTAAATTATAAAACTATTTCACAATATTACAGTTTTTACTGTATTTTTGATTAAATAAATGCAGCCTTAGTGAGCAGAAGTGTTTGTAGTACATAAACCATTCATAAAATTGTCAGAAAATATAAGAAAAAAACATTATAGATATCAGTGGTTATTGTTCACAATGTGATTTCTTATTGAATTAAAATAAGAGATAAAAAAAAAAAATCAAATGTGTCAATTAGAAAAAGGTCAGATAAAAACTGGTATTACACGTGACATTTCTGCTCCTTCACTTCTGAAATGATGTCTGTCTCTCTCAGATCTTGTTCTGTGATTCTGCAGTTCAGTCACTGTTTCTCCAGCACTGATTGTTGCTTTAACAGTCTTACTTTAGTCTTTTGTTCAGCATAAGAAAGCATTTGCCATGACCATAAACTGTAATATCTCTCCTGGTTTCTTTTCCAGTCCTCAAGAATGATTGTCTCCAATAATCTGATCTGGCTGCAGGTTTGATCCACTCAGTCCAGCAGAGGGAGACAAACATCATTCAGACAGAAGCTCATATGAGCTCAACTGACATGTCATCTCTGAGAGTTCAGTGTTGTTGTACTTAAGACAGATCTTAAGACCATTTTTGAAGGTCTTGGTCTCAGACTGAGAGGACTCTGGATTTTGTTTTAAGTCCACAACTGCGGTGCATTGTGTGATTTATTTATTAACATCATTGATGTGATCGGATGTACAACTTCCTGCTTCAGATGCAATCAATAATGCAGTTTGCAATTTGATTTATTTATTGTGCTGGGTCAGAAATTAATAAGGGATTGTTAAAAATGTAACCAATATTATATACAAATGCTCACAAAATTAAAGATATTGTTGCAAAATAAAGTACTTCTGGATCTGGATTTTGATATTGTAACTTATTATTACACAATATCACATGAGCTGTTTTCACAATTTTGGGCACAATTTTAAACTTGATATTGCTGTTATACAAACATTCAATAATCAAAATTTTATTTTTATGCATTTGTAATTTTACTAATTCAGATGCAGCTTCTGTGCCACTTCTGCAGTGCAAATATGAACTTTATTATTAATGATTTCATTTGATTGTTAACAGCTCCATATAGTGTCTTATTCTGTATTTATTCATTAAAAAGAAGTTATTTTTCAGAAGGTAATGTGGGTCTTTTAGATGAATTTGAGCATTGCTGGTCTTGTCTTGGTCTCAACATACATTGGTCTTGGTTGATCATTTTAAGAATCCAAACAAATCATGTTATTCCAGTAAACACAGCATCACAGATGTAACTCTTATTGTTCATATTGAACCAGACATGGAGTGACAAACACAAAACCCAATAACTGTCTAAATAAAACAACAGAGTCTGACATTCAGATGAGACAGAGAGAAAACAAGATAAAGAGAATGAATTTAGAGTCCTCATGAACATATTAAAAACATCTTAATAAACATCCTAAAATCATAAGGTAAGTAAGGGCTCTAGTTAATGTAAGACACTGTTGTTAGCTGAATATTCAAACTAACCTGACTCAGCAGCTTTGCAGCATTTGTTAAATCTCTTTAAAGAGCTGAACTTGTGTAAACATTCATATTAAAGCGCAGCGTCTCAGCATGAGCTCCTGTATATGGTGTGTGTGTCGCTGCTGCAGTGGAAACTCACTCAATAAATGCTCTATAAATGTCTTGAGTGTTGCGGTGAGCAGCATCTCTGACAGACACACCCTTGAGTTCCTCCATGATCTTCTACTTCATCTCACAGCAGCTGGACTCCTCGTTCACCCAGAAGTGTCCTGGTGCTTTATTTAGATTTCATTTCTAAACCCTCTTCAGACTAACAGACCCAACAGAGCAGGACAAAACCACAGTTAAAGAGCCTGAGAAATACAAACTATAGCTTTGTGGCTTTTAGTCCATGTCTGTTAGTTTTAAAGCCATTTATATGCTGGTGTACTCCAAAACATTCACTAAATCATCTTCTTGCACATATATTTAAAATCCCTAAAGCCGATAAGATATTAAAATGATGGCTGTGCAACACCCAACTTCCTGTTCAAATAGAAAATACATCAACACAAGACAGAAAACATAGTTTACCTCTTTTCTTTAAAAAGAAATCATAATAATATTTATTACACTTGTAGAATAACACATAAATATTACGACTGATAGTTTTTATACACCATCATGAACACAGATGACACAATATAACACTGTTTCTCTGGCACTGAGAAGATTATCATCATTTATGACTGACATCAGGAACCTCACAAGAAATATCAATATGAAATTTCATCAGTATGAAAACAGTACAAGGGTATTTTAATAACATCAGCAACATGAACCATTTAAAACAGCACTTTAATAGTGATACTTTGGATAAATATTACAAACTGACTAAAACTAATGTAGTTCTCACTGATTTACAGCAGTATTTGGATGTTATAAACAGAGAATGAAGCTGTAATTGTATTTTTCTTCCAGTTTGAGCTTTAAGGAAACTGAAATAACCCTGTCTGGACCACAACTATTTCTCATGAAACCAGAAAATGACAGACGGACAGATACTAAACGAAAATAAAACACTGGTAAACAACGGTTTAAAACATCTGGTAAACTGTGTTACATTAAAGATAGAAAGAAAAGTGTGAAATAAACACTATGAATGGAAGATATCAACATATTATTCTGGCCTTCTGAGACAAAGAGTTTGTCAGCAGAAACAACAACAACAACAACAACAACAACTTAAAAAATAAAAACATTAATGAAATCAGTTGAATTTCCTTTACTTTGGTTTCAGCAAAATATTTGAGTTCCAGATTTGGCTGAATGGATCAATGAGGAAAATCAGCTCAATGATTCAGTCAAGAATCCAGACGAGTCTGTTGTGTTTCTCAGCATCTGGTGATGAAGCTCCTGGATTCGGTTTTGGCCACCAGTAATCGGAGCGAATCGCTTGACGTCCGGATGAGTTCTCTCCCGCTGTCAGGAAAAGAAGGAGCAGGGGAGGGTTATTCGGTCAGTTTCAGTGTCAAGAACGTCCATCATCTCATCTGTTAAACCTCAGATGTCTGTATTAAATCTTATAATGTGAATCTAATGTTCAGAACATGTTCAAGTTTCTTATTTCAGAATCAGAATGAGCTTTATTCACCAAGTATCTTTATTCACCATTATATCTGTATCTTTTTTCACCATTATTTCTCTCCAAAATCAAAAGAAACAAGAAAAAATTATCTTTAGTTTAAAGAAATTAATTATTTAGATTTTTTTTTATACTGTAATGCAAACACATAATGATGATAATAATAATGAAACAATTGTCTGGATCTGGAAGTAAAAGACAGAAAGTGAACTGGAAAAATAGGGAACTTGATTATTTACACATGCTAGTATTTGTTGTGCTGCCTTTAACACTGATTTACATAAAAATAAATGTAATAAACTAAAAACTACTGCAAGAATAATGTGAAATGAGAACAAATTAAATGTCTTGGTTACGTATGTAACCCTCGTTCCCTGAAGGAGGGAATGGAGATATACGTCAGAAGTGAACCGACGAATTGGGATATCGCTAGAGAGCCCTATCACCTTCAAGTGTAACTAAACGAGCCAATGGAATTGGCGTACGATATTGGCATAATGCGCACTGCCCCCACGAGGCCGGTATAAATACGGAAGCGGATGTAGTCACACTCTGTTTTTCACTGAGGAGGCAACTTGAGTCTGCACTACAGCGAAAGCACATGAACTGTGGCGACGGGACATACGTCTCCGTTCCCTCCTTCAGGGAATGAGAGTTCCCTGATGGTCACGTTTGACGTATGTCAGAAATGAACTGACGAATTGGGATCCCAAATAAAACGGCACAGTTACTGACCCCTTCCAGCGCCCAGCATAAGCTCCAGCCACCCGGCGCACCTTGGGGCTGAGAAGGAGGCGACTTGGGCAACACTGGGAAAGCGAACCCATAGGGGACGCTGCAGAAGTCACAACCTACCCAGAGGGGGAGGTATTACATGGAAATACACGTATGGATATATACGCATACAGAGTTCCTGAGATGGCTCCAGCCTGGCACAGGGGGAGACACATCTGACAGGAATGGAAGAGCGGGCCAGCCCTAAAGGTAGGACTTTGTACTGATATGCCTGACCCTCGAACGCAAACCGTAGGAAGGGTCTGTGTCAAGGCAGAATCGAGACATGAAAGTACGCATCCTTCAATTCAATCGCTGCAAACTAATCCTGGGGACAGATGCATTCGAAAATGCGGCCCAGGAAAGCATAGCCATCAACTCTGGATTGGACTTAGGGCAACACTATGGTCCCAGAGGGAGGCAACGCAGCCGAGTCTTCATCTCCAGAGGACTCTAGCTCACCTGCAAATGCCACCGCTGGCGCACCGAAGGAAACGGCTGGTCCACCATGATCCTCCGGCAACACCACTGGCTGCAGTGTGGTAGAGGGATTAGGGGCCCGCGGAGATGGTCTCGGCGGGGAAGCCCTAACCGTGATCAGCAGTTGAGAGCTCTGTGTAGCTAGCGGCTTCGCTGTAGGGTGCCTTAACACCAGCACAGTACACACAAAAGGCTCTTCAAAGGCTTGAGAAGCACACTCAAAGAAGTCTTGCAGGAACACTTAAGTTGGCTCCGAAACGAAAGACAGAGTGTGACTGCATCCGCTTTTGTATTTATACCCGCCTTGCAGGGGCGGTGCGCGTTATGCAAATATCACACGCCAATTCCATTGGCTGGTTTAGTTACACTTGAAGGTGATAAGGCTTTTTAGCGATATCCCAGTTCATCGGTTCACTTCTGACACATGTCGAACGTGACCGAAAGGGAACACAAATGTAAAACATCCTGAAACATTATAAAATCAATAATTTTGGTGCTTAATTGTCAATGTCAAAATGCAAAACATTGTAACGGTCCTAAAATAGGCTTAATTTCTTATTAATGAAAGTTATACCATAAAACTGATAATTGTCATTTTTGTGGAGAAGAAGAAGTATTGTAAGGTAAAATGGCACCCTTCAGCAGCAAGTCAGATGTTGTTCACCTGTGGTAGTCGACGCCCACCAGACTGACTCCATTCACAGCGAGGATTCGGTCGCCCACTCTGAGTCTCTGGCTGAGGGCTGCTGGGGAATCTGGCACCACTGACTTCACGTAGATCCCACTCACTCGCAGGGGAGTTTTCTATCACCAACAAGCCAAAACAAAGACAAGACTCGAGATTAGTGATGATTAGATGAGGATCCGCATCAACAGGAAATGATTAGTTTGATCCCTGCTGTATCACCCTAGTGGCACTGATGAATTTGTTTGAGAGCGTCCTGAGTCACATGGAGAAAGTAGATGTTTTATTGTCTCTGAAAGCTCAACCACACAGTCATCAGGTTCTTACTTCATCTTATTGTTAACATCAACCTCAATGTCAGTGCAGTTCTGGGAAACACAGGAGATCTTCTCATGTTCAGTCAAGCTCTGGACTCATTGTTGGCTTCAGAAGACGATTGGTGTGGCCAACACATTCATCCCCTACTGAGCAGCTTCTCGTAAAACATTACCCCCCACACGTGCACCTCATTAGTGAACACCTGAGTCAGCAATTCCAAGTCATTTACAGGCCAAAGTCTCTGAGCAAGTGAACAAAGAAACTCTAAGAAACTATGACTCTGCTCCAAAACCTAGTGAGCTGCCTTTGTAGGCAGTATTTTAAGGCCTCGCAGGACACATTCATGATGCAAAATCTGTCACAAAAGGTAGGCAACAACATTTTGCTGCTGTCCAAGATATCTTTGACTAAAACCAAATTCCAAGAAAGCAAAACATATATTCTTTTGCGGCGATGACAATCCCATAATGTACTGCAACAAGTTCAGTGAACAAATCTAGTCAGATATTTGATGAAGAGAGCTTATAATTAAATAAAATAGATTTATTTTACCCATGTTTTAATACATGTTTATCATAAAAGTGATTGTGTCTCTTCAGCAGACTTGGATTAAACACTCAATTTATATTGATTCCTTTTATGACATCTTTATGAAGGTTTTGAAGCATCAAAGTTTTGGGTGATTCAACTTTCAATGGAGGGACAGAATTCCCTCAGGGGAATGAAAGACTTACTGGGTTTGGATCAACATGAGGGTGAGTAAATGATGACAGGAGTTTTATTTTTTGGTGAATTTACCTTTAAAGGTTAGGATGCTGTATATGTAGCGAGTAAACAGCAAGGCAGCTCACTGGTTTTGGAACAGATTCTTCATGTCTGGATCTAGTGTAACCTCTGTTATATTTAATCATAACAGCTGTTGACTGGCCTAGTTTTGAAGGTGTTGAAAAATAAAGTTGTGCAGCAAGCTCAAATTACATTACAGTTTGTATTCGTCTAGCAGGTTTACTGTACAACCTAAATAGATATTAAATACCTTCTAAATATAAAACAGGGTCATTTCAACAGAATGATCACAACGAAGGAACAACTATTGAAGTCAATATGCTAATCAACTCACCAGAGGGACAATAATGCACCTCAACCATCATGCAGTTATTCAGTGCACAAAAAAACATATACTGTGCACAGTTTACAAATGATATACTGGAGAAACAGTAAGAGTGTACAAGTATAGAATGATAAATAGAAAATAAAAATAGGACAAAGATAATTCTCACCATTCCATCCACCAGTGCCAGACCAAGACCATGAGGTCCTTTCATCAGCTCTACGGTGAACACTTCATCTCTATCATCCTCATCTTCCTCTTTTCTTTGGTCTGTGTTTCCCGTGAGGCCGTTTTTTACTGAGAAAACAACATCAAACACATCACATTATCAGCACAGGGTCTTCACTTGATCAATTGAATAAATTTATTGTCACTGAATGTCCAGGTCATACATCACCCCAAAATCAGAAGAAAAAAATAATATTATTATGCATTAAGAAAATGAGGGTTGTTTTTAGGACTATCAATATTATTATCATAGCGATTATTTAATGACATTAAAGTCAAAATTAAATCAGAATTGTAGGTCATATTGAGAAGGTCAAGATTCACCCATAAACTAACTGACAGTTTTTGTCCCCAGATTTTCACAGGTTTGGTTTGTAATAAACATCAGACAATTCTGCATAATGATGATACAAGTATGACCATTTTCATGTTCCCAAAAAGATCTTGTGCTGTGGGCTGCTGAAACACAAAGGGCTTTCCTCCAGCTCTCGGCCACCCGGCCCGCATCCTGAACAATGCCTGTCCCGATTAAGATTCCAGCAAGCAAGCCAACTGTAAATTCCCATGATGCTTTATCCACTGCTCTTTTTTCTCCTGACATCACCATCTCTCTGTAATTCTTGAACCAGATTAGAGGATTTGTGCCACTACCAAAAAAGTGGGATGTATTAGTGGCCAAAACTAGTGTGATCTAAGAAGAGTCCCTTTGATTGGAAAAAATCCATACTAGTCTTTAGAAATAGGAGGCGGGAAACCAGTGGGAACAGGAAGCCACATGTAGAGCTCTACCTTTCTTTAACTATATAATAAATGTACAAATGTCTATATTTTTCATATTCTAGTTTAGACACTACTTTAGTTCATACTTTATTATAAAAAAGTTTCAGTTCTACATTCTGAATAGACTGCGTTTGAAGCCAATGTCGACAAAAGTCTTATGGGAAGTCTTATTATAAATCATTACAGAATTTTCATTTTTGGGTGAACTAACGCTTTAAGCTTATGAAATATGATTATATGACTTAGTGGAAGAAATATTTTATTATTTATTGAATATTGCTGCCATTTACCATGCAGCTGTTGCTGCTGTTTTATAAACGCAAAAACGTATTTTACCACAGGTAAAATACATTTACATACTCACTGGTTTTCTCAGGATATTTTCTGAAGTAACTTTTTAGCACTATGTACATCCCATGCACATGAATATGGCAATCATTCATTACCATGGTATTACCACAGTATGCTTTTTTCAGAGCTGTATTTGCATGCTGATTCAGTTCATAAGGGCTTCCTGTTGACTGTATTCCCATGCTGTAAAAATGTATGACCTGGCATCATGAAAACCATTTCTCATCATCGATGAAACAGCAAGAGTTTAACATATTCCTCCAAATGCTGCCCCTACAATAAGTGTTAAAGGGTAAAAGTGTGAAAGTGTTCAAACCTGATCTTGATAAAGAGACTGAGGCACAATTCTGATTGCTTAATTCCAACGATTTATTTTTATTTTAATCATCATTATTATTTATTTATTTATTAGAAATTCTGAGAAGAAAGAAATGAAGTGCTCAGGAATACCAGTTGTGAATAATAACCTGATCCCAACATCAGTTACAAAGACCGGTTCTTCACTGAGCTCACCTGACTATTGCACAATTAATAAAAATATTACATGTGGTAAACGCATTCTGGAGATGAGGAGGAGGGATGGTTTCCAGCTTCTTCACCTGCTGCAGCCAGAGCACACAAACTCAAATCCACATCAACACCAGCACCTCCCTTACACCTCCAAAGACAATACACCCTGCCTTTGAACATGGTACAGGGCGAACATGTCTGAGATATTTCTCAGAGCACAGCTCATTAACAAATATATGAGTCAAGTACAACTATTGCTACAGCTCTTTCACGTAGGATTAAATTTGTGCTGGTTACCTTTCCTGTGCTGGTGTGCCGTCTGCTGTGCCGTCCCCTCCAGAAGGCTGGCTTCCAGCTCGGCTTGGTCTAGATTCTGAGGGGTGTTGGGAGGCGTAAGCAGGCAGGAGGGGTCGAGGGCCAGACTCTTGTGGTAGCCCAGGCCTGTACTTCCAGACAAGCTGTTTTGGAGCTCCAGGCTCTTGAGTTTCTGGGTCAAGACGGCCTCACACGAGCTCAGATTGCTGTGAGACTCCCGAAACTGAGGAGGTGTCATGGTGACAGGGTGTTGATCTGTTGCCTCTGGATCCTGGCAGGTGATTGGTTCAGTTGATGTCCCTTCATTCAAGATACTGCAGGAGTCCTGAATTAATCCAAAATGTCAGAATTATCAGCCCATATTTCAAGTCATGTTAAATTTATTTGTATAGCACTTTTCAGAATATGTATATTTTCAAAGCAGCTTTGGAGAAAGTCGTATAGTTGTGTCAGTAATGTCTTAGTGCTTTACCATAAAGCAAGAGATCTTGGACAAAATGACAATATACAATACAATATAAAACAATGATACAGGTGATCCTCTGGATTTAGATCTATCTATATTGTATTTGTAATGTTGTCTAGCACATATATCAGTAGCATAATGACTCAAAAGGCAATTAAAATATGAATATTGGTAAGTGTGTTCTATTAAGAAATTAAATTTAATTTGCAGTAATTTAAGCTACAGTGTTGAGCAATATGGGGTATGGCTTTAATTTAAATTAGAAAAGTCTCTGATGTGTTTGCCATCACTTTAATGTGATGGAATTCCTTAACGTGGTTAAAAATATCTTATTTCTAAACTATTTGCCAACATTTCAAAATCTACTTAAAAAAAAAAAAAATTCTAAACCCTTCAACTAACCATTGCAATAAATGTCTGTGCATTTTCTGTGGCGTCAGTAGGGAGTTAACAGCATGGAGGAGGTTCACCTGTGAGGGCTGATGATCAGACTGTGTCTGGCTGTCTGGGAGAGACTGGATAAACTCCTGCAGATGCTGCAATGGAGGGAACAGCCCTGGCTCTGTGATGGGATTTCCCAGCTCCAGATGAAAGATGCTGCTGGGCAGGATTAGAGGAGGATGATTGTCGAAACTTTCCAGGATATTAGCTAAGACAAAAAACATTTTTGCTGTCAGGCACAGAGAATCTCAGAGATAATTTGAGTCCTTTATATGTAGGCCTCCCCCTGATAATGAATCACCCACTGCTAAAATGGTTATGAAAAGGTATTTCAAACTACTTTTCACTTCTAAGTAAAGAAAGAAAAAGAACTTTGTTGTGAGTATATCAAGGTCTTAAAGGGTTAGTTCACCCAAAAATGAAAATTCTGTCATTAATTACATGTCGTTCCACACCCATTAGTTCATTCTCTTCCATGTCAGTCTCCTAAACTATTTGTGTATTAAACACATTGTAGTGCTTCTGGGTTCTATGTCAGAACTGGTGGCTCAGTATTGGCTGATGCTGATCACATGAGCAGCACGACGCATACGTGTGATGCTGACACAGAAACCAGCCAATAATAAGCCGGCATTCTGATGTAGAACCTGGAAGCGCTGCACTGTGTTTACAACGTGAATACCCGAGGAGACTGACATCTAAGAGAAGAAACTGTTGAATAAACTCATTATTTTTGTTTGTTTTTTGCACACAAAAAGTATTCTCATCACTTCATAACCTTTACTACCTTTTTATAGGCTTTGAAAGTGGTAATAACACTGCAGTCTATCAGAGGCCAAAAGGCTCACAGATTTAATCAAAAATATATTAATTTGTGTTCTGAAGATGAATGAAGGTCTTACATGTGTGGAACAACATGAGGGTGAGTAATTAATGACCTAATTTTCATTTTTGGATGAACCCTTTAAGACAAACCTTTTAAAATACACATATAAAACACTATTTAATCATTTGACTAAAAGGATGTTGGTATACTATATTTTGGAACTAATAATGGTCAAATTTGACTTTTAATCTGTGATTAAATGATGATGTGTGTGTGTTCATATTTGAGCTCACAGGTATGGAGGGCCGCCGCTGCATCCTCTGGCGACGGGGTCCAGCATGGAGGGCAGGTACGGGCTGTGTTGTACTCTCTTAGCATATGATGCAGCTGTGCAGGGTTCAGATGAACAAACTCAGCTCTCAGAGTGGACCATGATGCCTGTAAATACACACACAGATGCATAGAAGAATGAGGAAATGTCACACAAAACTATAAGCGCTTTTTGGGCCCAACTGGATTTCTCATCATGGTTAGCTAACCGTATTCAGTGCTGGTGAAATGTCTTTAGAGATGTGTTGACGCCCAGTTGGTCACATACATTCTAATCTTGATTTTGCAACACCACAATGGGCACAGAATTGTATATGGCTTACAAAGTAGTCTGCGTAATCTGCATAACAATGATTTTTTTTAATAATATCACCTAAAGGGAGAATGTACAAAGAAAACAACAAAGGACCCAAGACTGAGCCTTGTGGTGTACCCTCTTTTACCATCAAAAAGATGTTTTACACAAACAAACTGGTATAATATAAACTAGACTAGTGCCTGTCCAGAAATGGCAACACAATAAAGAAAAATGTAATCTAAATTGTTAAACGCAGCACTTAATTCAAGTGATAACAGCAGAGAAATGCAACCCTGGTTAAATATCATGTAGTCTGAATGTTTTAGTACACTTCTATGCAGTAAGGAGAATAATTAGGAGGACAGTATAGTATTTTGACAAAAAATAAATAATTATTAAATAATTATTCATTTCACAAGGGTACATATCATTCTATGACAAGACATGCCTTGCTTTGACAAGCAAACTCTATTGTCAACCAAACAAATATCTTTAAAATACCACAAAGGAAATACAGCCAAAACATTTAAACAAAGGATAGCTCACCAAACAACTCTCCACTTTTATTTTTTTCATTCTTCTTTACTGGTTTCTTATGAATAGATGATCTAAATAACAGAGTAGTATTTTTTCTGTGTCATTTTGCATCCAGAACAATATAATATCCAGTCCTTGTATATAATTAAACCAATCTCTTCACAAAATGATTTAGGAAGCAGTGGCTGGGAACAAACATTGTACAAACTCACTAGAACAGAACTGCTGAACCTGGCAGGATATGTTTGGCATTTCCTTACGGTTTCAGCTTAGTTTCATTAAACCTGAGAGTTTATTTTAAAACTTTAAGACTACAACTTTCAGGGAGTTCAGAAACAATGTTACTGATATAGAGAATAACTCCCTTTGGAGCCCTTTGGAGCCCTTTGCAACTTTGCAGAACTTTTTCATTCTCAAACAGCATTACACACTAAAGACAGTTGAAAACACAAATGCATTAATTTATTTCAAATATGCAAGAAACTTGCATGACGATTTTACTGATAGTTACTTAATTTAATTAACTAATTAAATATAAATCAAAGTAATGAAATATGTTCATGATGAATGTAGAAAGAAAAATACAATGCCAGGAGCACTATGATAAGTTTGCAACCATTGATAAATAATATTGCTTACTTATTTAATTTGATTTTGGGAAGAAATGTCACCTGGTAAGATTCACCCTTATACCCTGAAATGCAACATTAGAGATTTTTCATAAATTATTTAGCTGCTGCATAGACATTTTTAAGACACCTCAAACACACGTGATGGGTGGTGTTACATGAGTCTGGGAACAGCTGTGATCTAGTCGCAGAACTCTTGGCTAATAAAGCCACAACACAGTCGTGTGCATCAGAAATATATGTTTATGAGTAACTTATTTTATCCAGCTGCATGTGCAATTTATTAGACTGTAACCACATCTGGAATAAGGTACCTGTTTTGTTAATCTGACACCAGTTGCCTGGTTTCTCCAAGGATTTGACTGTAAAAGGGTTAAGCAAGTAACAAGTCCTATGAGTAAACCAGGTCTGGTGTAGATGTTGGATTTACAACAACAACGATAAAAGGCTTGGTTCACCATTAAAAAAAAATATTGCTCAGGGACCTACAATTAAACATAATGGACATGTATCAAATTTGCTTCAGATCTTTCTTATAAGCTTTCTTAAAAATACACTCAACTGAGACAAATGACAATGAATGTGGATAGCAGCTCAGATCATTTGATCTTGTTGAGAAATGTTGGAGATCTCTAATGCAGATTTTGAATATGTGACAAATCTGAGACAAGGACACAGTTTAAAAGACTGTTGAGAGAACTGGAGTCTCGTGTCATGTTGTGATTTTTTCTTTGCGTTCGACACCCACTATAGCAACAGGCTGGGCTGGAGAGTCAGAATGGCTGTCCCAAAATAGATGGCTGGAAAAAGGAAAAGACATCTGCAACTATGTGCAGAAATGGATGTTTTACAAACCACAAACTGTGCGCTCATGCCATGGGTGGAAACTTAACAACCAGTCTCTTAGCAACTTTGACATGCAACCATTGTTTGTTGACGGATAGAGGAAGTTAACATTCTCTAATTGCACACTGGATGATACCGACAGACACATACTGTCTCAAGTGCTACATGTGATAATATTATTACAGATCCTCAAGACAAATTTTGATGTTGGCTTGAGCTAAAAGTTTAAAATTTATACACCATATGGGTTAGATCGATTGATTGCTAGAGTGTTCTAGTGTTCTAGTCTGGTAGCTATTGTGTTCCAAAGAGGTTGATATGGTGTTTTTAGAATACCTTTTCACACTTACAATTGTTAATCCTGGGTGATTCAAACTCCTGGTTAAACTATTCCTTGACAAACACGCAACCAGCATAAATTACTGATTGTCCATCTGTGGAAATGTTTGAAACATTTCTGAACTCAAAGTTAAAATTCACCTTCACTCAGGGTTTAAAAAGACGTCAGCCCAGAGTCACAGCCTGTTCACACAAACACAAAAACTCGATTTTAACTCGATTTTAAGCGCCGCCAAGTTGTAGTTTTATCTAACAGCAGTGAATTTTGGCACGTGATCAAAATGTAGCGTGAAAAGACAGAAACAAAGAAAGTCCAATCAAAAATAAAGCATACAATGTAGAACAGGCTTTAAGACCGTGCTAAGTTTGGTAGATTAAAGTAACAATATGTTGGCTTATGAATATGGATGCAGGTTAGAAGAAGTGCGTTTAATTGTATTAAATGTGCACTTGTAGCGTACTTCAAATTTTAAAAGCACATTTTATAAAAACTGAACTTGCAGATGATATGATATTAATGAAGTAAAAGGGTACTTAAGTGAACTTCAAGAGTTTCATCACTAAGCACACACCTTTTAAATGTTCACTTTAAAGTTAGTAAAGTTTTACTTCAAAGTACATTTAAATCATTGTTTTATTAATCTTTAGCCATGTTTTAAAGAAGTAAACTTATTTTGATGTGTTGACTGACATTATCATTTTAACTGTGTATATTACCCTTAAAGTTAATATATTTTAAATATACTAAATTGCAACTTCAAATATGTAATTACAAATATATTTAATTGCAAGTTTCAATATAAATGACATTAAAATATATTTCAGTTTACAAAAAAATGTTTGTCAGTACATTTAACAGTACCATATTTCAGTAATTATGAAATTACATATAAAAGTGGGTTAAAAAGCTTCAGCTCACTGCATTTAATATAAATTTAAACTGCAACACTTTTTCATTCAAGTGTAAACTTTTAAAATCAACAAATCTGGCACATTTGAACATTTTATGTATTATTAATGTATACTGTCCCTGACTAAATGAGGAAAAAACAGTGTCTAAAAAGACATTACATTCAGTTCACACTTAGCCTAAATATATTTTTACTACATGTGATAAGTACTCTTTTTACTCTTAAAAGTGTTAAAGTGTACTTTTTTTCACAAGGGTATCTTTCCGAATCGTAGTTTTACTAATGGAGTAACTCCCTTAATCCAATTTGGAATGAAATGTTCATCTTTTGAAATATTTACTTTTACTTCACTTACTGTAAAAAGTGCATTTATGGTTGACTGTGTAATGCAGGACAAATAAACAGAGGTCATGTGACAGAGTGAGTCATGTATATGTTTGTTTGGAGTGTGTTTAAAGTAAACTCAGTCACTCAAGACAGTGAGATCATACTAGCCCCTCCCTCTCAGAGCTGTAATCCAGCTCTCTGACAGGTTAAGAGCCTTAACAGTCAAAGTTCATTTACTGCCGAACTCCAGTCAGACTCTCTACCGCCGCGAGTCACTTCACGAGAACTGTAAACCCCCACGGTACAGGATGTGTTTGGGTGGCGTGCTGTAAACCTTGTACTGTCCTCTGTTATTCTGCCTTTGTTTTATGGTATGATAAGCCAAGTGAAACTCATTTCCTTAAGCACAAAAAGAGTAAACAATACATCTCTCCACTATCAACGGCTTTTGAAGAAAGTTAACAGGTTTAAGACCAGACAAACAGCTGTTTTGAAATCTTCCATTTCCTGTTCATCCAGGTACTAAAGTCCATCTTGCCCGCGGCGCTCCGTCTACATTGTGATTTACAAAGTGATTCAACTTAGATGACAGAGCTAAATAATTCATATTATTTAGGATGGCATGGGGCATGTTGTGGCAGGCTGAACAGGTTTTTATTTATGTGACGTATACGGAAAAATGGCATGACTCAAGAAGTAAATATGACCTTTGTCATGAGATTGATGCCATCAGGAGGTTATATTGAATTCACTTGATACCTCAAGGAATGCTATTGGCTTGTGAAACAGGTTTGCTCAGCGTTTCTTGAAACATCACGTCATTTTTATAGTCCTAAAGCCTGCTTGATGACATATTCAGGGGCTTTATTGGTATAACTGATACTCACACCTGTAAAATCATCACCTACAACACACCTTGCTGTCAATTCCAAGTTAATTCTTTTTTTGCAGATTATTTTTTTCACAGTTCAATGAAACTAGATCAAGCTGTTTGTCAAGTGAACTGAACAAACAATATAAGGATGTACCAACACCATTTTTGACACACCATGTACAAGTTTCTTTCTGGCAGTCATTGATACCCAGGGTTCCCACACTTTATGACCAATGCATTTCTTTCTAGTGAACTGTGATCACTGGATAAGGGATTTAAAATGATTTAGACTGATTCACTAATGAATCATTCAGACTAATTTGTTCAATTAGAACAACTCAAGAGAACAATTTTCCCACAACACTACCACCATATATGGTTTGCAAGAACACAAGATAAATATCTGTAGCTGATGGAATATTTCAGAATGTAACAACACAAATCTATAGGTAACACTTTACAATAAGGTTCCATTAGTTAACATTAGTTGACTAATATGAGCTAACAATGAAACATTGAAGCATATATTAATGTAGTTAAATGTTAAGTTTAAAAAATTGTATCTGTTAATATTTCAATGGACCTGAACTAACAATAAACTGTTGTATTTTTATTAACTAAAATTAACAAAGATCCACAAAAGCTGTAACAAATGTACTGCTCATTGTTATTTAGTAAAGTTATAATAGGACCTTATTGAAAATTGTAACCAATTTATATTCACTATAGAAACTTCCATGATGTTTAAAGGTGAGTTCACACTTGGTAGGTTTGGTTTGATTAAAACGAACTCTGATTCGATTGTTCTGTTAGTGTGTTTCATTTGAGTAAGTGTGAACGCTGCCATTCGAAATCTGGTGCGCAACCAAACAAATGGACCAAGACCGCTAAAAACATTGCTTCGAAACCAACTTTGGTGCAGTTCTAATCAAATATGAATGCAACACGGACCAAAGACATGTAAACAAACCAAAAACAGGACGTGATTTCACAAGAAATCCTCAAGGATATCTGTTTTTTTTTTTTTTCGTCACAGTCACGATGTTGCCCATTACAGTTCAGAACAGGCACTGGTAACGCAGTCTTCTTGCAACAGATCTTTGTTTGTGTGTGTGACGGAGGAATTCCTGCCACTGTTTTGACTCTTTTACACATTATAAGCTCTTCACGAGTTGTCAGCTGATAAAAATACCATCATACTGTAGGTACACACTTACAACGAGTGTGTTTAGCCCAACACTTAGTATTGTTTTAGATGGTCAGGTAAGTTCAGTCACAAAATGTACATCATAAAATCCTTTTTTTGTTTCGTATCTTTAGGTTTGGTGTTAAAAATGACAGTGTGAACACAAAGTGAACCAGGACTACAGTAAATGTACCATTTCTTTTTTGGTCCAGATCAAACAAACCAAGAGAACTGAAACACAAGTGTAAACACACCTTTAGATTTGATTAATTTCTCTGACTTTTCCATGTCTGGAAATCACAATTTTGAAATTCCCTGATAATTCCAGGTTTTCCATGACAATAGGAAACAACATATTGGGTAGATTCACCTCAGATGGTCCAAAACATATTTTGCCCCGCAAAATAAAAGAGAAATTATATGAAATATGAAATTTATCCTTTTGCCTTTAGAAAATTATCATTACGTAATGCAATGAATGAATTTAGATTAAGGCACAGTATTAAAAGAGTCTTTGATATATGTATGCAAAATAGAGATTTACTTTGCTGTGGGTTTAAAAAATTGAATGTTGTTTGTATCCTGTATAGATTTTATTTATTTTGTGTCAGGACATTTTATTAAGTACATGAGTATGGTACTGGAATCGAAACAAGACGCATCCCTAAAACAAGAAATTTGTAAATGCTTTGCTTTTGTATGTGTTCAAGCGTTTGTGAAGCAGTTGAAAGACTTTCTGACCTGCAGCAAGGTCTCTTTAGGAGTTGCAAGCAGGTTGACGGCTGAAGAGAGTTTCTGGAAGAAGTCGGCAGCCAAATCTCCCAGCCCGATGCTTTGAGTCCAGTCCATCAGCAAATCCAGGTTGGCCCGGATCTGTACTCCTCTAGACCACTGGTAGAAACCACCTCCAGACCCTTTAAACACATCCACAACAATATTTATCCTGAAGTCCCAATTAGTGCAAGTGGTTAATCATATTAAGCTGCTTTTTGCTACTCTTTATTTTTCAATAATCATCAAAAGTCACAAAAAGTCACAAGCTGGATTTGAACTCAACCAGTTTACATTCTGTCATAGTTTTGTCTGGCTTTAGCAGACTTTTGCCGAGCAAACAGCCGTGTTGTACGGCCAAAGATATTTACACCTAGATGCAAATATTCACTCAGTAAAATTCACACCCTCATGAGAAACACGTCCTTAAAGGAGTAGCAAGACCACTGGGGTGAAAACAGCCGGTTCAACTAAGTAGTTCTCTACAATGCACTCTCTCGTCTTCTGTGTTCTTATTTTGGTGTGTGAATCAATTAACTTGCATCGAAACCTCACAGGTGATTTGCATAAAAAAATTAAAAAAAATAAAGAAATTCATGCACATTTTTGATGAGCCCTCAGAGGGACAGTGAATGTGCTCACCTCTCTCCATGAGCGCGTTGAAGAGCGAGGCGTTTCGTGAAGAAGAACAAGTAGGTCAGCAGTTGAGATGTGATCTCGTTGTGCACCAGGAAAGTGTTGAGCAGGTGCAGTGCCTCCTTTAGGATGTCTAGGATTTGGCCTGACTCCCGCAGGCATGCACAGCTGTCCGCTCTCAGAGAAAGGGTTACTATCCAGCAGCCGCGGTAACACAGCATACATACTCTAACAGAGGGGACGGGGAGAATAATGTTTGGTTACTGTGCTTAACAATCCATTAAATGATTTATACTGTAGAGAATCTTATAATGTGAATGCTGCATGCTTAAATACTTGCAAAAAAGTAGCTTTATTAAAACAACTTTATTAAGAGTATTGCTGCATTGCCAGCAAGATAATTAAAAGGTACCTAATCTATCCAGAAAGCTACTAAAGACATATTTAAAACAGTTCATGTGACTACAGTGGTTCAACCTTAATGTTATAAAGCGACAAGAATACTTTTTGCGCGGCAAAAAAGGAAAAAAAAAATTACGACTTTATTCAACAATATCTAGTGATGGGTGATTTCAAAACACTGCTTCATGAAGCTTCGAAGCTTTACGAATCTTTTGTTTCGAATCAGTGGTTCGGAGCGCCAAAATCACGTGATTTCAGTAAACGAGGCTTTGTTACATCATAAGTGTTTCGAAATTTCAATAGTTCATGTGACTTTGGCAGTTTGATAACCACTGATTAGAAACAAAAGATTTGTAAAGCTTCATGAAGCAGTGTTTTGAAATCACCCATCATTAGATATTGTGGAATAAAGTCGTTCATTCGTTTTTTTGACACACAAAAAGTATTCTCAGTCCTTTTATAATATTAAGATTGAACCACTGTAGTCACACTGTTCAGTTAAATATGTTTATAGTACCTTTAAGGATCTTGAAAGAGGAAGTACCATTGCTGGCAATGCAGGCCTCGCTGAGCCATCGGATTTCATCAAAAATATCTCAATTGTGTTCTAAAGATGAATGAAGGTCTTACGGGTGTGGAACGGCATGAGGGTGTGTAATAAATGACAGAATTAACCATTTAATGGCTCTTTATTCTGAGCATGAATGTATACTTGTAATAATTACCCCAAAGTTATGTGAAAATTATGTAGGATTATTTTGTGCACAATGCAGTCAAATCATATCTACAATGTGTATTATGGAAATGTGTAAAACTGAAATACAGAATTGTACATTTTAATATAGATTTCTAAATCTGAATATTATAGCTGTAAATATAAATATATTGATAAAAAAATATTGACTTGTAAAAAATAATATATACTATAAAACCCTGAAATTATCAATAAGATACACCTGAAAAATATAATCCACACTTGTATCCAAATTGTAAATGTAAAATAAAACTTGTAGAATATCTATATTTAAGTTAGTAGTTGAATAGTAAATAGAAATATTTGCCACTGTTCTGTTTGGTATAAACAGATTTATAGGAGATATATAAGATTTTAGATTTTTTTTATTTGAAAGAAATTAATACTTTTATTCAGCAAGGATGCAATAAATTGTGAAAAAGTGACAGTAAAGGTATTTATAATGTTACAAACACCTCTATTTCAAATAAATGCTGTTTTTTAAAAACTTTTTACTCAAATTATGACATTTTATAATTGTATCAATAATAATAAATGTTTCTTGAGCAGCAAATCATATTTGAATGATTTCTGAAGGATCATGTGACACTGAAGATGCTGAAAATTCAGCTTTACGTCACAGGAATAAATTATGTTTTAAAATATATTATAATAGTTATTTCAAATTGTAACAATATTTCACAGTATTACTGTTTTACTGTATTTTTGATCAACTAAACGCAGCCTTGGTGACTTCTTTAAAAATATTTAAACATTTTGAATAGTAGTGTACATGTATAATAGATATCAGAATATAAAGTTAAAAGCTCAGTAATTATTTATGAATCCTGAATGCACAATAGGATACATACAGTACATATGTAACTCTATGTAACCTAAAACATTAGAGAAAACACAAGACAGAGTAAGACAGGTCACATTATTTGTGCTTTCAGTACAGAGGACGTAGCCAGGAGCAGTGCTGTGTGCAGTTCCTGAACGTCGCGTCTGAGCCAACAGGAAGTACGGCACAGGCCGGCTTCCCCTCAGCGGGTGATATGTGGCTGTGACTGGACTCTGGAGAATGTCTCTGCCCTGACTGCCCATTGTTACAGCACCAGTGAGAGTCTTGAGAATCATTCAGATAAGACTAAACCAGCAGATGCATCTCACATCCACACTCACTTTTCCCATTGACTAAACCACTGCCCCCCTCAGGAACAGATAAAAGGATTTTGTAAACAAATAAGGGCCATGCAGATAGCTGTGCCAGACGGGAACACGGGCAAGGCTACAAGCCTAGTGGGAATGTATTTTATCACAAAGATGACAAAAACACATACTTAACTATAACCCTGAAATAAAAGAAAATATCAATGTTTTTAAGCACAAGGAAATAAGTAAAGGGAAAGGTTTTGCCAAATTATGTCTAAATACTTTAGAGATTATTTCAATCCATAGGCTAATGAGACGGCAGGTTTCAAACTAAAGTCACGGTCACATAAGTAAAATTTCAGCTAAATTTAATGAGCAAAACATGTCCATTATCTATTGTCAATAGTGTAGTGATGTATGACGCACAGCTCATCATCACTATGATCATCCATTGCAAATGAAACAAGATCTCTCAATGTAAAGATCGGTCACATTACCAAAATATGGGCAAAAGAATATGTTGTCTATTGTCAACAATGCAGTGATGTACTGTATGACGCACAGCTCACCATCACTATAATCATACATTACGAATGAAACATCAGATCTTAATGTAAAGATGCGATCACATTAGCAAAATATGGGCAAAATTTAATAGGCAAAAGATTACGTTGTCTATTTTCAACAGTGTAGAAATATATAAAGCACAGCTCACATCACTATATGACCATTTGTTGTGAATAAAGTGCCAGATCTTAATGTAAAGGTATGATCACATTACCAAAGTTTGAAAGGAATGGTCCATTGTTACTTTTACTATACTATCACTATAACCATTGATTTGTGAAGAAAATGTCAGATTTAAATGTAAAGATGCAAGTCACGTTACTAAAATTTTGGCAACATTTCATGGGCAAACAATACATTGTCAACAGTGTAGCAATGTATGAAGCACAGGTCAACATCACATGTGCCATCCACTGCAAATGAAATGTCAGACCACAATGTAAAGATGTGGTCACATTACTAAAATTTTGAAACCAAAAATGGTCCATTGTCTATTGTCAGTAGGGTAGTTATGTATGAAGCACAGCTCACTCTCACTATAACCATTGATTTGGAAGGAAACTTTAGATTTCAATCTAAAGGTGTGGTCACATTAGCAAAATTTCACAAGCAAAAATTTTCCATTGTCAGTAGTGTAGCGATGCATGAAACACAGCTCACCATCATTATAGTCACTGATCTGTGAAAGAAACGTCAGATTTCATTCTAAAGGGTTGGTCACATTACCGAAATGTTGGCGCAATTTCACAAGCAAAAAAGTCTATTGCCAATAGAGTAGCAATGAATGAAGCACAACTCATCATCACTATGATCATCCAATGGGAATTAAACATAAGATTTCAATTTAAAGGTGCAGTCACATTGGCAAATTTTTTTGAAATTTTGCAAGCAAGAGTAGACCATTGTCTACTGTAATAGTATAGTTATATATTAGCTCATGCAGAAGTCACTTTCAAACCAAGCAGCTTTCTGTTAGGCAATGCGGCAAATCCGAGATCCGCAAGGTGAAATCTTTCACTCTCACATGAAATTCTCCATCGTGTGGATTCCTATTAAAAACAACTGAATTTTGCTTGTGAAAATTTAATGAACAATGGTAAATTTGACTGCACCTTAACACAACTCTTTAAGTTAAATTATTTATCCATGCATTGCATTTTTTTTAATTCATGTTTTTTGATCCATTTTCTTGTTCTAGAAAAGCTGTTTTACTCAGATATGCATAACAATAGGGAATCACAACTTCCGTTTCCCAACTTTAAAACACACTGCCAGTTTGTCAGGGCACAGCAGAGGTTAATGAAGCTGAAATAAGTGATTCACACTCAATTCACTTCAGACAAATGAAGTCATTGAAAACTAACTAGAGCCAATGGTCCCGCCCCCATGACTCATCAATGACTGACACATTCTTGCCTTTTGATCACAGCCATGACATCACAGCATTCATGAGCATGACTAAGAGATGCATTTGAATCCCACCATTCACAACAACTGACAACTGATATACGATTGAAGTATCAAAATGCAGTTAGAACAAGTGTTTTGGAGTTAGTCAAACCTGTTTAATGTTCCGTACGTTCTTTTAACAGAAAAATACAATTTTCTGACACCAACCAATCACCTTACACAGTCTGACATCACCAGTAAGAGAAAAACACAGAGTTTATGGCTTGTTAAACGACATTTACATGCTAATGATTTGGTAACTGTTAACTTCCTGGTAGGGAATTATGATTGCTTTAACTGGACACTCCTCTCCATTTCTGGTGATGAGAACCAAATGTTTCCTGGTCAGGAAACAGATGAACTCTCCGAGTCCAAATGTAGAGGTCCACAGCTGCTTCCCCATCAGTCAGAGGATGAGTAACTCTGTCCTTCCTGTCTGCCCCACTGACAGTCCTCTTAACCCCTCATATACCTGTTGCTTTCTAGTATTGGACTGGAGTGTTTGAACCGTGAAGGACGTAACCTTTCCATTTACTATTTATCCACAAAGTTAATCTGCAACAAACACGTCACATATTTGGAATGTCTTGTCTCCAACTAGAGGTGACTTCATCGCCTAGATTTTCCACACCATTGAAACTGATGTAACATTGATGTAATATAATGGAGAATGAGTTTCACAATGTTTCCTTTCATTTTCAATTAGCGATTTTTAATAGTTTTAGTTTTAGTAAACCATAACAAAACTGGTTTCCTTGAGAAGTTCCCAAGGAGGCACATCAAAGATTAAAGGAAAAGTTCATAGAAAAGTAAACAATTCTCCTTATGTTCCATTGAGAAAATAACAATGGACAGAGAATAACAATTTCAGTCTGATTGAACTATTCCTTTAAGACATTCATCACGTACAGCTACAGACAAATTCAGCAAGAAAATAAATGTTCCAAAACATTTCCCGCTCATCTGAGAGGGGCAGGGATTTGCCATTAACTTGAGCCTTGAGAAAATACACTGTTAATGTGTTTGTTTTTGATTCTTTGGGAAGGAGAGGACAAGTTGTCTCACTCACCAATAGCTATGGCCAATCCCTATGTCTCCACTGCCTTGTTATGACTTTACTTTGGCTTACAGACTGGAAGCACAAAATGCTGTTTACAAGGTTATGTCCTGTTTCACATATTTTACATCCTTTCAGGGCTATGAGGAACATATATAATGTAAAATAAACATTGCATATTAAGAATGAATATATACTAAATATAGTACTTTACCACAAAAAAAATGCAAATATTTAAATCAATTGGCAGACCTAATGGCCTTTCATTTATACTTACTTTGGTGAGATAGTAGACACACTGCTGGAAGGTGAACATGATGACTTCCTCCAGGACAGTCATGGCCTCCTCACTGGCAGTACGTGTGGACTCGATCTGACAATCCAATGATTCTGAGTAGATGGAGACATGATGTTACTGCACATTCTCAAGAGACTGCTAAGTATTGTCGACTGGACAAGATAAAACAATAACTAAAGCAATGAGCCAAAGAGGCCAGTGATCTACAACATATTTAGAGTAATTTAGGACAACACCGAGAGAAGGCTGGTACCTTTGTCCTGTTCCTGTCTGTCCTGCTGTCTCCATGTTAAGAGTAGAGGGACCTCATGCTGGATGAAGTGCAGCAGCTCAATGGAGTTGGACATCCACAGCACCAGCGGCTGCAGGCCTGGGATCAGATCCTTCATGTTCAACACATGCAGCTCTGCTGACATATCACTGGTGCTTCTGTTGCATAAACAGCACAATGTTCACATGTTATCAAAACATAGACTCACATGAGTTTATCCATCTGTCTGTCTGCCTATCCAACAAACCAATAATCCATTATTTTTTTAGGCCAACCAACCAAACAAATAACCATCTATTCACCTATATATCTGTCTGCCAAACAAGAAACCAACCATCCATCGGTCTAACCAACCAACCATCCCTTCATCTGTCTGTCTGACTAACCAACCATCTAGCTATTCATCAAAATATCTGTCCATCCAACCATATTTCTGTCTATATACACCTATGTATAAGCTTGTTAATTCAAACCAACAAACCATCAATTTGTCTGGCCAACCATCCATTTACTTTTTTGGATTTCAGTCTAAATATCTATCCCACTAATCAAACAACCATCCATCTCTCTAATCATTTATTTATCAATTTCAATTTCAATTTCAAATGAGCTTTATTAGCATGACTGTGAATCACAGTGTTGCCAAAGCATTAACATATTATACATAAATAATAAAATAAACAAACAAACAAAACATATATGTATACATCATGTTACATGCAGCAATGCAAACAAATCCATCTTAGTAAATTAATAAATAAAGCAGGTCTCTAGAGAGTTATCCATCTCTAATGTTGTGAATGGCTAACACATATTTTGCAGCTAGTATAGCTGTGTTATCATCTTCACCAAGCATGAAGGGCATTTTCTCAGTATCACTCAGTTCAATGAATGATGGAAATAGTGTTCCAAGTATGGAGAGAAATGTTTCTCTTGCATTGTGATATTTAGGACAGATGAGTAGAAAGTGTTTCTCATCCTCTATTTGCTGTAGATCACAGTGTCTACAGATCCTCTGCTCTCTCGCTGTCCATGTTTGTCTATGTCTTCCTCTCTCTATTTCTAGATCATGGTCACTTAATCTGTATTTGGAGAGGATTTGTCTTTCTTTAAATTGTTTGATTAATAAATAATTTGCCAATTTAGTGGTTCTATTTAGGGTCGAGTAACATTGGAGTTTATTTTGGATCTCAAAATGTGCTTTTAGTGATTCATCATGAGTATCTTTTAGATTTTTGTCAATTTCTTTAATAATAGTTTTGGGGTTGTAGCTGTGGTCCACTGGGAATTGAGTTTCATGGACAAGTTGAAGAGCGAGTGTGTTTAGAGGATGAGATTCTCTCTCTGTCTATCTCTCCAACCAACCAAACAACTAACTATCCATCTATCTTTCAGTCTAACCAACCATCTGTCTATCCATCAAAAACTCTGTCCATCCAACCAACTAACCAACCATCTCTATTCACCTATTCATTGGTCTGTCCAACCAATCACTCAGCATTTACCAACCAACCAACCAACCAACCAATCAATCAATCAATCAACCAACCAACCAACCAACCAACCAACCAACCAACCAACCAACCAACCAATCAACCAACCAACCAACCAACCAACCAACCAACCAACCAATCATCCATCCATCAACCTTTCTGTCTTTTTTACGTCTATCCAACCAACAAACCAATCACCAACCATATCTAACCATTTATCTCTTTCCAATCAACCAACCATTCATCCATCTATTAATTTGTCTGTTCAACAAACTAACCAACCAACCTAACCATCTGTCTGTCAAACCATCCATCCATTCGTCTGTCCAACCAACCAACCAACCAACCAACCAACCAACCAACCAACCAACCAACCAACCAACCAACCAACCAACCAACCAACCAACCAACCAACCAACCAACCAACCAACCAACCAACCAACCAACCAACCAACCAACCAACCAACCACCAACCAACCAACCAACCAACCAACCAACCAACCAACCAACCAACCAACCTGTCTGTCCATATATTTGCCTGTCTGTCTGTCTGCCTGTCTGTCTGTTTTACCTAAATGCTTTTAAAACCTTTCTTTTTTGCATTTCAATACTTTTAATAGCCTGAATAGCAGAAAGCCAAATCAAAGTTCAAATCATTAAGACATTGAGGTTAATTTCCCCCCTTTAATACCTCAGTTTTAACCACTAATCTGTTCACCTCACCACAATATGGAGGGAAGTGACTAAAAGTCAGGATGTGGACTGAGAGGAAAATACCAGCTGATAGAAATGCCAGCTCTCTGCTAGCCAAATTCACAATTTAAACACAAGACAATCAGAGCCTGAAATGCTTTAACACTGCTGTCTGTCTGCAGACAGATTTATCACTGGACAATTCAACAGTTAATGACACACTCAAGTGTCCCTGTCTCGGGTCGTGATTGGGCACCACAAAGAAAACAGAAGGGAATTGAATGCATACAGCACCATGGGTGATAATAAGCTAGTTACATGTCGTTCTTTAAGTTCCCTGCTCTTATTTCAGGGGTGTGTGAAAGAAGAATGGTTTGAAGAAGAAATAAGCTCTCTCACATGTCTGGCTGCAGAGCTGCGAGTTCTTTTGTTCTTTCCTGTGGAGGAGGGGGAAAAAAAACGCTCAGAAGAACAACTCTGTTTAAGTGTGCCACAACCTTTAATCTCTAATGACAACTTTGACCCATTTCAGCTATTCAAAAGGGGTGTCAAACAGGACATGTTCTTGTGTCCAGTACTCAGTTTTTTTTAATTGTTATAGTCCACAATTGTTATGCAAATAATGTACAATGGTATATTATGTTACTCAATAGGCACTTCATGCACTTAATAGTACTTTCTTGTTAGTGAACTGCTTCATATTCTATTTCACTAGACCCACAAAGTGAGTTATATACATAAACAAAAGGCAATTTTCACACTTATAATAAATAAATAGTTAACCCTGGGTCATTCTACACATTGGGTAAACAGAATCCTCAGTTATCTTGCTTCACGTTTCACACTGCTCAAAATTTACCTGGGGTTAATAATTAATCCTGATATTAATAGCCCAAACCCATGTGCTGAAGTTTCACACTGTACATTCCTAAACCCTAGGTTAACATTCATATTTGTGGTGTCAATGCCACTGATTAGATGAACGCAGCAGTTCACCCAATCAGTATGAAGCACATAATTGGTTATCTGTGGCTAAGCATCTAGCCTTAACAATCTAACACCACATCCTTTTACACCATACACATTTGGCAACACAATGTGGGGTTAACTAATATACTTATAATTATTATAAGTGTGAAATGGTCCTCTATCTGGTTTTAAGTGCAGTGTAAAAAGCCCTATACAGTACCTCAAATGGCACACAGAGGTCACAGAATACCATAGTGTGTGTCCAAAAAAACAATTACTCTGGTACTACATTATAATAGTGTGCTTTTCTTGTTATTCATATTTGTTGGTTATTTTTGTACTCTATAGACTCTCACTCACCCACATGGTGAGCTGGATCTGATTGGCAATAGAGAGCAGCAATTTCCGAAGGTGAACCAACTCAAAGTTGGTGGCGGAGTGTTGAATGCACAGACATAGTAGAAAGGCTGGAGTGAGTTTGGGTTCTTCCCCTACTGGATCCACCATACTGACAATCTTTTCCAAGACCTGATCTTCATGCTGCACCTGATAGGACAGCGACACCACCCTACCGTCCAAGTCCCTCCAGCGGGCAGCCATTTTTTTTGTCCTCCTTCTCCTGACGGATGTCCCGCACAATTTACAGGGTGATGTCGTGGCAGGGGGGCACAGGGTGGCCATCCAGGATGGGGTCTGAAAGGCTCCTGAGGTCGTAGGGTCCTTGAACATAAAGAGATAGTGCTGACCAAGCCCCACCAGGTCACCTGGACACAACTCAACCTCGTCATCAAGGGGGACGCCGTTGTGTGTTACACATGAGCTGTGGAAGGGTCTGAGCATGGTTCGCATCTTACTGCCACCCTTGGTTTGGTCATTGGTGGCGTCTAGGCGCTGAACGCAGCAATGCTGAGGTAGGATGTCGGGGGCAAAGAGTAAGACGTCCACCTTCAGGGTCTCCTCATTCTTATCAGCGGAGGATTCACTGGAGCAGCCAAATACACAACTGTTCCCACTCATGAGATAGATCAGAAAGTCCTGACAAGAGATTAAGAGAAGAAACAGGAGATTTCATTAAATGAAACAAGATAGTTTTGGGCAGCAAGCAGTGAGAACTAATGGTTGAGTACTGGGACAAAACAGTATGGGGTGGGGGTTATTTATATACCAAGGATTAAGAGATTTTGGGATGAATCTGTAAAACATGTATTCACTTCCTGCATCTTTAATTTTCTTTGTTATATTAAAGGTGTGGGACATGCATTGTTCAATGTCTGAAGAATCAATGTGTTTTGTAATCCCATGAACTGACAACTGATGGTAACAGAAGAAAGGAGTATGGTCTAAATTCTTCATCTGCTTACACTGTGGTGTCAAAACAGACAGCACCGTTAATCGATTGATCCACTTTGTGCTGCTAAAGCACATGATTCTTCTGATCTGAAAGAAGCGCCTCTCAGCACTATGAGAAGTGATTGACATAGAGCTGTTCTAAGTCTCTTAACCAGAGATAATCTCCCAAGCACCTGCTTTAGGCCGTAAACTCACTCTCATTCATTCTCCTTTTTCTTGACCAGCAACGTGTGATCAGCAGGGCCACACAGAATCTATGAGTGCAGAATTAGAACATCTGTCACTCACAATGTTTTACTCATCACCTGATTCTTGTGGAAATGGACTGAGGACCCCAACATGGCTAAAGTGGACCAAAATTATATCTAAGCCCACTATTAAGGCCAAGGTACATTGAGTTTTTTCATGTGTGATGAAAATCACATGAACAATATTTCCCTAAATTCAGATATGCATACAGTCATATACAGTATAATGGTGTGGGGAAAAAACAACACCATAGGTGACTGAATTTATTATGTCTATTTTATTTGAATTTCTATATTTCCTCAAGTTGTGAGTTTCCAGTGCTCTGCTGAATATAAAGTGCAACAGTTCCTGCCAACTTTTTCAGTAGCGTTGGTTCTTGTAGTAATTTTTCAATTCATTTCTCCCATAGGGATTTTAAAAAAAGTCTTCTTTCTACAGCGCTATAAGCCATGAATAAAGCCAACCAGCTACAAGGTGAATCACAACATTACAAACTCTGATTTGAATCAAAATGTAATTAAAAATCAGTTAAAAACACAAAGGTATAAGACTGTGTACTTAATGGCTTTAGTGAGGGAAAGAACTACAATCCCACAAAGTCATTTGCAGTGGTTCATAGGAGTGGGCAGAGCTAAAGAGCTCTTTTGGTGCGTTTTGCTTGTGGCGACTCTCTGATTGGTGGAATTTTCTGCACAGCATCATGGGTAATGTAGTTTTTCACCACTAATTCCGCTGTTGAACATGATTATATTAAAAATAAGTTGAATTAATGAGCTTCAACTGAAGCTAATACCATTGATTAACAACCTTGTAGCTCACAATAAGGCTGTTTTTAATGGTTTTTAAGTTATCATTAAAGATCAAATGGAGAAATCCCTATGGAGAAAATTAATGGAGTATTTACTTCCGGAACCTAACTATTGCACTCTATGATGGGAGAAAAGACATTGTGCAAGAGAAATGCTAACATTTTCAGCTAAAAATGTAGTGACTCAGGGGACAAAGAACAAAAACAAGAAAGAGAAACTGTATTGCGTGGCAGAGTTGTGTTACTGCCATGGCTGACCGCAGGCTTAGTAAACAATGCTGATTATTACCTAGAGTAAACTGCAGTGCTGGAATTTTAACTCCTGATTATAGTTCAGCATTTGAATGAGACAATACTCATATAATTACTGCTATCACCGCAAACCTGTTTATTCCTCTCTCACATGCATGTGCTTTGAGCAAACAAATGAAATGTGTGCCTTCATTATATTTTATCAAATTACAAAAACTTTCTCTACCTCTTCTACTTTTTTCTGGATGGTATCTAGCTCCATTCTGGTATGTGATGCCCACTTTTCACAATCCAATCAGTTGTAGATGGATTATCATTAAATATTCTGTTTTAATAGTGAATATGTCACGTTGAAAAGGCTAAAAAAAATGTGGTCGCGTTCTGTGGTTGCGGTTTTCCCGTGTAGTGTGTACATGCAAAAACTCACACACCCTAGACAATGCGTACTCAGCAACACTTGCTGTGAGGGAACACCGGGCAGCACATTTCCTGCCTCTGAAAACGTGCTTGGCTTTCCCACACAATATGCCACAGAGACATTTAAAATGTTCTACAAACTGAAAAACTACTGCAGTGGTGTTGACATGAGAGAATGTCCTTTTTTAGTAGTATGAACTACTGATTTGTTTGCAACTGATCAAACTGATTTGAACTAGAGGTACCTCACAAGAGCACTTTTCAAGCAAAACATTATTTTACAAAACAGAAGTTTATTAGGTTTGAATACATAAATTTACAGATACACTGTTTAAAATGAAGACAAACATGTATCTGGGCATTTTATGGTTGTGAAAAGTTAAATTTTGATATTGAAAGAAACTACACCTGGGGTCATTCTGCTTGGACACCTTTGTGAACTTGAGAAGAACTGACTTTATACATCCACTTTATACATCTGAATTATTACCTAACCTTTTTCTATGTGAATATATTTTAAAATGTAATTTATTTCTGTATTTTTTTCATAAATGTAATGTATTTTTTTCATAAATATAAATTTCAGCATCATTACTTCAAACTTCAGAGTCACATGATCCTTTATAAATCATTCTAATATGTTGATTTGATGTTCAAGAAACATTTCTGATTATTATCAACATTGAAAACAGTTTTGCTTCATATTTGTGTGGAAACTGTGATTTTTCTTTTTTTTTTCTTTTTTTCAGGATTCTGTGATGAATAGAAAGTTCAAAACAACAGCATTTACTTTAAATAGAAATCCTTTGTAACATTATAAAATGTCTTTTCTATCACTTTTGATCAATTTTATGTGGCCAAAGTGATTTCTGGTTATGTAGAATATTTAAATTATGAAATAATTATGATGAGGGGGCCAATCAGAATTATTACAAATGTGATTTTCATGAAATCTAATTTACATAAGAAGGGACTTCTCATTTACATGGAATATACTGTACAAAAAATAAATATTTCTTTAATATAGGCACTGGAACTCAAAATGTGGCATGCTGCAAACATGGGATGTGTGAAACAGGCCTCAGTCTATTTTTCCTTCACTGCTGCCTTTAATCTGTTGGATCTTTGGGTTTATTAAGGGCTTTTGGGATTCTGTGTGTTCTTAATGTGAGTCTCACACGCTTCAGTGCGTTTTCTTTAAGTTGTCTCCTGCTGTGTGAGAGGTGAGCTGCAGGCAGGCCTCATGTTGACCAGAGCTCCAGTATAGCTACTCATTCACTGACGGCCAGTCCCTGGATGCCTAGAGACACATGGATCACCTGTCGTCCACATGTCTGCCTGCCTGTCCAAACCCTGTCACTCTGACCTACGCTAATCCTGTAGAAAACTGCCACACACCACACACTCTCTCTACAGTGAGTGGCTCCAGATTAAACTGTGCTTAAGTCAAGACTTTACGCCACTGTCAACAACACAGGATGAATGCGCCAATGTCATATGTAAGGTTTGAGATCTAAATTTGCTGTCAGGGATACTGTGCTGCCTTTGATTAATTTACAATAAAACAGCAAAAAAGTTGGGTAATTAGTAGTAGAATAGGCTACACATAGAATAGAATGATTGTTTTTAACCATTATATAAAACATATGTAGCACCTCTTCTGCTGCTGCAAAGATATCAAAACTAAGGCCCTGTTTCCACCTGGTATTAAGATGTGTTTTAGTCAATTGGATCACAAGTAGAAGAGAGAGACACATACCCATTTACACCTGGTGTCTCTTTTGTCCACTTTCAACCACGTCTGCCTGATTTGTTGTGTCCTGATAAATGTATGGATTTTTTCAGATATTTAAATTTAACGGACGAAATGAGCTCATGAAATTTATATATGAACATGACCGGAGATGACAGAAAAACGCACAGAGAATCAGCTGTCGTTTCTAGACACAAGACCATCCCGAATGCTGTGAGTGTGTGTTAGAAATCAGCAATGGTGAGAGAACATTGTGCTTTGGTACATTTTTCCTCTTCAAACCAAATTTGGGTCTTCAGCTGACAAAGTTTAAATCCGTCTGGCTAGTGCGCTTCCCATAATGTTTATGCATTAGGTCAGTAGGCGGAGAGCAGGCAGTCTTTTGTGGCTGTTTGAACACATTCGACCACACTGCGAAAGCAATCTGGATGAATGCATTTTCGACTACCTCAGGAAGTGGTTGAAAGTGGACAAGCTCAAAACGCTTTAGATCCCGTTTACACTTGTATTTAGGGTCGTCCACTTGTGATACAATGGACAAAATCACATCTAAATACCAGGTGTAAACAGGGCCTAAAAGATCCTAAAAGAGCATCAAATAACACTGAAACAGCAGCTCACATTCAATGGTGTGTCAAATTAGCTCATCATTCTCCCATTTTCTGCTGCCAAACAGTTTAAGACCCTCAAACCTCAGTTTACTGTATTGACTAAAAAAAATTGTAATGTAGTTGCTTTCTCTCAATGAAGAGCCTACTCTCAACTCTCTATGATATTCTGGTCTCTAGCCCTTGTATTTGGTTCAAAATTGACCATAATTGATTGGATTACCAAACAACACTACGCTACTAGCGTATCAACAGAGGCTGCAGCAAACTAGTGTCAGCATTCTTTCAACCTTTAGCGAAACACTTTGAATCACATCATTTAAACATGGCAAAATACACTGAGCCACATGATTTGATAAATCATCGAAGTCCATAATGCCAACTGTGTGGGAAGAGCTGCATTCCAAAGTTCGACACTTTAGGTTAAAAGTTTCAGAAGAAATCCTAACCCTAAAGAGCACTAGTAACTTGCATCACGCTGGGTTCAAACTACACAATATCAGCCCGATTTTGGCACTATCTGAGTTTTGTAGGGTGTTGTGGAGATCCGTAAATGACAATGGGCTTTGGGGTGCAAGAATTGATTGTTTTATCTCATGTCATAGTGGATGATAATTGACGCTGTGTCTATGACGTGTCACAGTGTCCCGTTTGTTTACGCTCTTGTTTCCTGAAGTCAGTGGCTAGTTACACCTTCTCCATGACATCTTGCACATCATTAAAGTAGGCGATTGATGATTGGTCGGGAAGTAACGTGTAGTCTGACATGTTTCTTGTCCACAACACAACAAGAATCGCACAAATCGCACAAATCTGACACAGTGAATATCATAACAGTCAAAAAATATTGTGTAGTCTGAATCTGACATTACCTACAGTTTCAGAACCATAACTAGCACCCTAATCCAAAAAAAACAACATCACTGAGGAACCAAAGAGCCATTATCCTACCTGTCTGTGGTTGTATCCTTGCAGCAGAAGGAAATATGGGAAATCAAAGGGCAGGTGGATGGAGTACTGCGTGTTGTTGTCATCGCTGCTTTCCGTCTCCTCTTTCTCTGCGTTGAGGCGGTGAGCCTCTTTATCAGCTTCTGCCTCTGGATCCTCCTGCTGAGGTGCATTATGGGTCCCTTTTCCCATAGTGGAGACATCCATGTCACTCAAGCTCCTCCAGATAGCCAGAGCATCCACCCCCTCATTTGTCCCATCAACGAACAGGGAGGTGACCCGCGAACGGGCATGCTGCAGCTTTCGGGCCTGGGCGTTAAGGCCTAGGTGGATAAAATTAAAAAAAACTATGATTTGCACAGAAAAAAATGTTTACATTCTCACAGTGTCATGATGAAAATGTGATTGAGCACATTTGCTTAAGAGTATAATAGTACTGTCTATGGCTTAGTCAGACTTCTTACTGCATGAGCAACAAATTTAAACTAGCATGAAGTTATAACTGCATAAAATGATGAGAGAAATACTACTAAATGCTTTGAGATGATGCTTGCATACATTCCTATAAATATAGCTGTAAATCCGCCACATTTCTTTCAGATGCTCAGCTATAAGATGACTCCATAGCTGGATAGGAGTGATGTAACATAAACAGCATTGAAGTACTGTGAAAGGTTCTCAGAGGTCAGGCTTTCACACCCATCGGCACTCTGGGCGTTATCAGCTGTGGAAATGGGCGGTCGCCTACATTGTTCTGCCAGAACACACAGCGACGGGGCTGAGCTTCCCCCGTCACCGATTCTCAAGAGAACCCAGTGGAATAGCACAGCCCAATGCCAAAAAACACCCTTAAGAGTGCAGGAAACATGCTCAGAAAGAACAACAAGCGTCCATTTCGATGTTGGCGACTGGAGCGCGGTGGGAAAGCGCAGTGTGAGTGCTGATAGGACTATCCCAATAAAACATACTTCAGAGAGAGCAATTTCACTAAGCTTCTTGCTGACAAGCTTTTGTTGGGATAAGCTACGAGGTACCTCAGACTGTTAAAACATTCCTAAATTGTGTCAACTGGAACAAAGATCAAAGGTCAGCTAGTCAAAACATCTCTAAAGGCACATTCACACCAAGCATGATAACTATAATTATAACTATATAAGTGTTCACACCAATGCACAATTCCGTGTTGCTATTGAAGGTGTGGTGCAGTTATGTCGTCTTTGAAAACTCAAGCTCAAAGTGGCTCGGTTCACAGGAAATGGTGCTGCAATTGCTGCTCTAAATTGAGTCGCTTTAAAAATCATGATAAGATATTTCCCCCAAATCGTGCAGCCCTATTTATTGTCCCTGGTGTGAAGGTGCCTAACGGCCCCAATATACTTTGAGCGAAATCAAGGAACGAATTGATGTGACGTCATTTTGAACAAAATCGGACCAAAACAAACTTTGTTTGGAGTTCAAATCAGCTTCAAAAAAGATTGATACAGCTGATAAACACCTTTGTACTACCATTGGTTCATGGCGATTACATAATAAGTAGGTGTGGCTCTGAGGATCCGCCTTCTTTCACGTGGAAATCTTTTCCGGTCTCCTGTTGAGTCAGTGGAGGTCAGACCTCCACGAGTGAAAACATGAACACAAGTATGAAATTGTAATGAAACGAGACACTGACTCTGTTTTTTATGTTTAATCAGCAAAGCTGCTTGATTTTAAGCAATCTATTGAAGTGCTTTATAAATAAACATGACATGACTGTCCTAGAGTTCAGAATGCCAGAGCTCGTGCAAACAAACATATCCTTTGTTGCTTTGATCAGATGCTTTCTCAAATTTGTTGTGTTTATTTTGTTATTGAGAGAGAAAAGTGTGAAGCACATATTTACATATTCATCTAACCATTGCTCTCAGCAGAGTGGGTGATGTCAGATGTTAGCTAACAGTATATCGCTGGTCATTTTGAACTTCGTTTTACCCCTAAGCAAAGAACGAAAAGAACTTTGCCATGAGTATACGGGGCCTTTAAACTTTTGAAGGTACCAATCACGCTCACTCAGTCAAACTGATATTGCCACAATACCTGCAGTGATGGTGTCTGTATCCTTGGCACTTTGCGCCTCCACGCTTGCTCTTTTCTGGATCTCGAAGCGCCTGAGGAATCCCTCCTTGGGTTTCCAGAGTGACTGCAACATGAGGGGCTTCTCATGGTCACCGACAACCCGAAAGCACTCAGTCTTCCATTCATGGTCCAACCCAGTTCGGCCAATCACATCGCAGAGCACATACGCACTGGAGTCTTCCTTTTCCAAGCAGTACCTGTGAGGCCAGAGAACAGCTCAGTTGAACTCACTATCTGGACTAACAATGAGTCATGGAACAATGGAAGCGACCACTGACTTGAGGTCGCAAGCATTTCTAGCCTTGGGTTTGAAGTAGTGATGCACCGAAATTTCGACAACCGAAAAATTCTTTTTCGGTTTCATCCAAAATAGGGTGGAAATCATTGACCAAAAGAGTAAGAACGATAACTTTAAAAGATACTGATATTAGCATCCGCACCAATGAACGATAATGTTCCTTTTTTTATATGCGCATGCCCTCTACCGCTTTAAATGCTCAAGGTCTTTAAAGTCTAAACAAAAGTAGCAATAGATCCTTTCTGAACAGGAACACGCTGAACAGCATAGAGTCTAATTAACCAAATACACAAATTTAATTACAGAAACTTTTTCTTAAGCTAATTAATTGTTTCAGTGTTTTGGTAAAAAATTCATGGTACAGCTTTATTTTAAGGTGATGTAATTACACGTTACTGCATTTACTTCCTATAGTAATAACAGTAAGTTATGCATAATTACAAGTAACTAGGCCTAAACCAAACCCTAACCCTAACCGTACTTTTATAGTGAGTACATGTAGTTAAGTAATAGTACTCACTTATTTGAGTAAGTGCAATGTAACTATGTCACCTTAAAGGGATAGTTCACCCAAAAATGAAAATTTGATGTTTATCTGCTTACCCCCAGGGCATCCAAGATGTAGGTGACTTTGTTTCTTCAGTAGAACACAAATTATGATTTTTAACACCAGCCGTTGCCGTCTGTCAGTCGTATGCAATGGTAAAAAAATCTATGAGAGTAAAAAAAAACATGCACGGACAAATCCAAATTAAACCCTGTGGCTCGTGACGACACATTGATGTCCTAAGACACGAAACGATCAGTTTGTGCGAGAAACCGAACAGTATTTATATCATTTTTTACCTCTAAAACACTATGTTTCTCGCACAAACCGATCGTTTCGTGTCTTAGGACATCAATGTGTGGTCACGAGCTGCATGGTTTAATTTTGATTTGTCTGTGCATGTTTTTTTAACTCTTATAGATTGTGTTCCCATTGACATGCATTATACGGCTGACAGACCCCAACGGTTGGAGTTAAAAATCATCATTTGTGTTCTACTGATGAAACAAAGTCACCTACATCTTGGATGCCCTGGGGGTAAGCAGATAAACATCAAATTTTCATTTTTGGGTGAACTATCCCTTTAAAATAAAGTGTAACCAAATTCATTTAAGGGCATCATTATGTTAATGCATACACTCATAATAATAAAGGTTCTTTATTGTTATTTATGGTTCCATGAAGAACCTTTTTACATCCATGGAACTCTTCCATTCCACAAAAGGTTCTTTAGATTATTAAAAATGGTCATTTTACTGAAAGATTATTTTGGGAACCAGAAATGGCCCTTCTCTGTGAAAATACTCTTTATTTTTAAGAGTGTAGTTGATGCGACCCTCACATCCAATCCATGCACACACCCTCATCTGACCCTTCGATCGGACTAATTCAGGAGCGCATCCCTCACCTCTCCAGAGCCTCTCTGACCAGCTCTTTGGCACTGGAGTGACTGGTGGCCAGAACGCTCTTATAGTTGGTCCCTTGACAAATGTCACTGCCAAATATCTTGAGGATCCCTGGGACAGTTCTCTGACTGGACAGCTCTGCAGGGTCATCCGCTGCCTGCAGTTCTAGGGTTCTGGCTTCCTGACCCTGCCGACTGTTTCGCAGAACAGGACTTCGGTTAAACACCGTGGTCAGCCTGTTGTTGTGTCGCCGTATCTTGCTCTTGGCTGGCTGCCTGACTCCAGTGCTCTCCACAAACTGAGCCGTGCTGTCAGATGCGCTGGATCTACGACAGATGGTTAAGATCATTTTAAAAGCCCGCCACATATGTGCACATCTGCACACAGTCTAATTCAGATGCAACAATGACAGATTGAGTTTAATAGGTGGCAGATCATATACAAGCCCTTGGTGAGAAGACAGTTTCACTGCCTGAGGTAAATAACTGTGACTGTTTTATCTTGTAATAAAGGTTTGACACTTTTCATACAAAGTCTAAAGTTAAGTTGCATATCAATTTAAAGGGTTAGTTCACCCAAAAATGAAATTTCTGTCAAAAAATAAAATAACGACTTTATTCAACGATTTCAAAACTCTGCTTCATGAATCTTCGAAGCTTTACGAATTTTTTGTTTCGAATCAGTGGTTTGGTACATGTATCAAACTGCCAAAGTCACGCCCCCCAGTGGTGAAACATTGAAAATGTTCAAATGTTTCAAAACACTTAAGAAGTCATGAAGCCTCATTGACTGAAATCACGTGACTTTGGTTGTTTGATAGATGCTCCGAAACATTGATTCGAAACAAAAGATTCGTAAAGCTTTGAAGCTTCATGAAGTGTTTTGAAATCGTCCATCACTAGATATTGTTGAATAAAGTTGTTGTTTTTTTGTTGGTTTTGCACAAAAAGTATTCTTGTTGCTTCATAACATTAAGGTTGAACCACTGCAGTCACGTGAACTGTTTTAAATTTGGGCATTGAAAAAGGAAATGATCTTGCTGGCAATGCAGACCTCACTGAGAAATCAGATTTTATCAAAAATATCTTAATTTGTGTTCTGAAGATCTTACGAAGTTCTTACAGGTGTGGAACAACATGAGGGCGAGGAATTAATGACTGAATTTTCATTTTTTGGGTGAACTAAATTTTTAAACTAGCATCTACTTTATCTCTAGGTTGTTGGTTATAATTTAACACGAATGACAGATGACTACAAGATTTTATCAATTCTAACACTTTTCAAAATTGGTAATAAATATGATTTCATTAAAGTATCTAAGAGAAGGATTTTCACTCATCTGCTAATTAATATATTTTAGAAAAAATATTTTAAAAAATGTAATGCTGACACCATTTGACTGGATTTTACTGTATTAACAAGTTTACATTTTATTAAAAATATACAATTAAGATAATAATAAGAATACATTTTAAATATGAATAAGTATTAAAATAGTAGGTAAGACAGTATAAGGTCTAATTTGTGAACAATCGTTAATGAATTAGTTAACATGAACTAACTATGAGCAATACATATTTACAACATCTATTAACCTTGACATTGATATGAAAATCCAGTTGTTCATTGTTTGTTCATGTTAGTTCACAGTGCATTAACTGTTAAGAAATACAACATTTTTTTTAAATAATTAATTAATAAATGTTGAAATTAACATTAAGATTAGTAAATGCTGTATCAGTAGTTCTTGCTAACTAATTCATTAACTAATGTTAACAAATGAAATGTCTTACCAAATAATTTATTTATTATTAGCTACTTTAAGGCTTTTATATGAGATTCTCCTATGTAAATATTTTAATAGGCTATCACTATTACTGATAGTAAATAACTTATACCAAAAGATGGGTAAAGAGAGAGAGAGAGAGAGAAGTTAGGTTCTAATCTCCTCATTCACACGGAAGATGCAGTTATGTTACTGTAGAAGGCAGCAAATTCAGTGCCAAGTCTCAAATATAGGCTACAGTAATTTCTAGTTTTACACTAAACGTTTTTCAGGCCAAGGACCTGAGACATGCATTCTCTAAACACTATATGATTTATAGCTTAAATGAATTCTAACAAAATGTCTTTTTAGTGAAATGTTTGGACAAAAAGCGTTTTTACTATATTTAATAATAAATACATTTATTATTAATAAATACATTTATTAATGCCATGGCAGTTAATGATTCAATCCCCACAAATATTTTTGCAGTCACTTCTTTTTAGAGTCACTTCTTTAAAAGTAAATGAATGCAATCTATGCACAAGTGCAGATATTAATAACTCACTGTAGAGATCCGTTGCTGGCCTTTCTGCCCAGCATCGCCAGGCGTCTCTTGGGCGAGCGGATCAATAACCCAACGGGAAAGCCGAGCGCTTGTTTAGAGATGTGATTGCTTCTCTCCTCCGAGATCATTTTAACATGTGCAGAAATATCATGTATTATTGCAAATGCCAAGACTGTTTTTAAAAACTATATCGCAGTCTGTCTGCTCCGCGTGCTGTCAAAATAACTCGCGTCAGTGCAACACATGTTGCGCGCACTGCTGGAATAACTTGTAACTTTAAGCGCTAAACATCATCACTCGTCCTGCCTCCTCATGCCAGTCCTTTGGTCGCTTTCATAAATATATTCCATTGCGAAGTTTAAGAAGGAAAAAAAAACAATTATCCACTTCGGCATTAAATAAATGTTGATGTATTATCCAGTCTGGTTTGAAGAAGTCCTCTTTAATTCGACATGTCCTTGCGAATAAAACTAATGATAATCCGTTACAATAAACGACAGCGTTTCTGTCCGTCCTAATGCCCGTGTTGAGTGTCTACTGTCCCGTGTGTGTGTTTGGGTCCCGTTTGAAAAGTTAAGCGCTACTATACTGACGTCATGGGGGCGTCTGGGAACTCTAAGCGGAAGTCGAATCCTACTATGGTGAGGGTTTAGCTCATGAATATTTATTAGGTTATGTGATTGGAGTCTAGATAGATAGAGATTTTAAGAGTCTTAAAGGATTAATTCACTTTCAAATTAAAATTTCCTGATAATTTACTCACCCCCATGTCATCCAAGATGTTCATGTCTTTCTTTCTTCAGTCAAAAAGAAATTAAGGTTTTTGATGAAAACATTCCAGGATTTTTCTCCTTATAGTGGACTTCAATGGAGCCCAAACGGTTGAAGGTCAAAATTACAGTTTACAGCAATTCCAGACGAGAAATAAGGGTCTTATCTAGAGAAACCATCGCTCATTTTCTAAAATAAATAAATAAATAAAGTTTTAACCATAAATTTTAACTCATCTTGAACTAGCTCTTTTCTCTATTTGAATTCCAGAAGTGTAGACACTGCTAAGTGTATTACTGCTCTCCTCAGGTCAAAGTTTGAACTAAACTGTCATATACAATATGCTAGTGCAAGTATAAAACAATTAGTTCAAACTTTGACCTGTGGAGGGCAGTAATACACTTAGCAGTGTCTACACTTCTGGAATTCAAATAGAGAAAAGAGCTAGTTCAAGATGAGCATTTATTGTTAAAACTTATAATTATAATTTATTTTTATTTTTTTAGAAAATGACTGATGGTTTCTCTAGATAAGACCCTTATTTCTCGTCTGGTATCATGTAGAATGTTTTGAAGCTGCAATGAAACTGTAATTTTAACCTTCAACCGTTTGGGCTCAAGTCCACTATATATAGGGAAAATCCTGGAATGTTTTCATCAAAAACCTTCATTTCTTTTCGACTGAAGAAAGAAAGACATGAACATCTTGGATGACATGGGGTGAGTAAATTATAAGGAAATTTTAATTTTTTGAAAGTGAATTAATCCTTTAACCATTTTAATCACAAATCACTTTTCAGGAAATTAGCAAGAACTGAACAAAATTGTAGATAAAGTAACATAGCATGAAAAAGCCTTCACCTTTGTTTTCTTAAAATGTTTAAGCCATGTGGGTAAACTTGCAGACAGATTTTTACAGGAAGAGTCAGTGTTGTTCCTCGTCTTCAAACAGTTCATGAGTAGTTGAAAAATGTCTCCCAGATAGAGTTTAATGTGAGCCCGAGTATTGACTATAGGGTTCAAATCTGCTCTTGACCAAGGCCAAAACATGAGCCTGATGGACTTGTGCTCATCACTTCTTGGTTTTCTATGCCTTTTTCTTCCTTTTCTCTGTGGCAGAGATTTATTATATTTCTCAGCAGATTTTTGAAGACACCACAGAACTTGTGATTCATTGTGACTCATCGCTCCTCACACACAACTTCCTATATTCTCCCAAAAACTTCATTCTGTCTTTGATGTTTTTCTGAGAGTACATTTGCTTAAATTTCCTGACCAATAATTTGTAAGACAATTAAAAGCTTAGTGTTTAACCATTTTGGGCTTGGCCCATTTTTCTTTGCCCATAATATACAACATTGAATTCATATTAATGAGCACAAACTTCGCCACAGTAGAGACCTTATTTAGGGGCTTTCAAAATGGGGTCTGTGGGACCTCCGGGGGTGCACAAAAGAGTGATGGAGGTCTGTAGAAAAGTGTAGAGAAAAACTGTAAAAAAAAAAATGCCATAAAACAGAGTGGAACTATTTTGTAGGCTCTTAAGCACTTAAATGATTGACATACTCAAATATCATTCATATAAATATAAACAGATATGCTTTATGCTATTAGTAGCTTCACTGTATGTGAGTATGAAGGACAGGCGGAAGATCTGATGTGAGGTCTAAGGAAAAGGGAAGGGTGGGAGAGGATTTCCCTTGCCCGGGTGTGAAAGGACTCAACAACGTAAAATATGCAAACCATCTCTGCTTTCTCATAATATTAGCTCATTCTACAAGCATTTTTTTGCGTTTAACTTCCACAAGCCCTGTTATAATTTTACATAACAGATTTGAGGTGTCCTCCATCTAGTGGCAGTAGCTGTAACTCCCCTGAGACAGTTTGTTTCCTCCTCCAAGAGCTGTTTGAATCTCAGACAACCAATCAGTTCTCCACTGGACAGCATTCAAATAATCCTGGGAGTTTTTCTTAGTGGAGGTATTTGTACACTCAATTTATTCATTTAGGGCTATTAACTCAATACCAAATGAAAGGAATTTATAAATTATGAGTAGAATTATTTTTGTAAATCCCTTAAGTAACCACAAATGACTGTGACTGGTCCATCACTTAAGAAAAGTAATGCATGACAAAGGTGTGCAACATCTGATGCTTGTATAAGCGTTAAGATTGCACTTAATTTGTGTAATTAAATTATTATAAATGACACATACAGCTTATAGGTTGTTTTTAAAATATCCACAAAATGAGTTGTAATTCACCCAACATATTACACTTTTAAAGCTTTGGCTGTGTGGACACTTGACCATTACACCAACAGGGACTGTGTTGACTCACATTCTAAATACATAAACATATGGGGTTTCCAGGTCATCTCAAATGTGTTGGATGGGGTTGAGGTCAGGGCTCTTTGCAGACCATTTAAAGTTCTCAACTCATCCAACCATGTCTTTATGGACCTTGTGGCACAGTCATACTGGAATAGAAAAGGGCTTTCCCCAAACGATTCCCACAAAGTTGGAAGAATATCATTGACCAAAACGTCTTGGTATGCTGACCCAGGTGAAAAAAGCTACATTTCAATAATGTACTTAAAGTGCTCTATTTTCGTGCACTAATTTTGTACTTAATATACTAAAAATTCTTTTTTAGTACTTCTTAAGATAATCTTAAGAACATCTAAGTGTACTCAACTGTGCTATTTTGAGACACCATGAAATATGAACTAAAATGTGCTTTTAATATTACTATCTCTGTATTTAAAAAAATATATATTTAGTTACCACTTGTAGTACACTATGGGTTCAAATGTACTTCTAGTAACTAAATATTTTTTAAATACAGAGTATATTAAAATCACATTTAAGTTCATATTGTATCAAAATAGCATAGTTGAGTACACTTAGATGTTCTTAAGATTATCTTAAAAAGTACTAAAGAATTTTTAGTACATTATGTACCAAATTAGTGCACAAAAATAGAGCACTTTAAGTACATTATTGAAATGTACCTTTTTTTCACCTGGTGAAGCATTAAGAGTTCCCTTCACTGGAAGTAAGGGGCTTATAGCCCAACCCCTGAAAACAGCCCCATATCATGATCCCTCCACCACCAAACTTTACAGTTGGCACAATGCAGCCAGGCTGGTAACGTTCTGTTGCATCTGCCAAACCCAGACTCGCCCGACAGAGAAGCGCGATTCATCACTCCACAGAACATGTTTCCACTGCTTCAGAGTCCAGTGGCATGATGTGCTTTACACTCTTGACTTGAGTCACTCTATCCAATGCTTGGCATTGTACTTGGTAACGTGAGGCTTGCATGCAGCTGCTCGACATTAGAAACCCATTCCATGAAGCTCACTGCACAATTTGTGTGCCGATGTTAATGCCAGTGGAAGTTTAGATCTCTAGCTATAGTGTTGGCAATTTTTATGCACTATACGCCTCAGCAATCAGTTTGCTCTGACTTCACATGGTCTTCTACTTTTTATCAGAGTTACTGCTGTTCCTAAATGCTGCCAAATTCCAATAATACCGGCAGGGATGAAATTTCACAAACTGAATTATTGCAAAGTTGGCATCCTATCACAGTACCACACTTGAACTCACGGAGCTCTTCAGAACGACACTTTTTTTCACGTTTGTAAATGAGGAATGCTTTATTTTACACCGGTGGCAATGCGTCTGATTGAAACACAAATTCAATAATTAAGAGGCGAGTCACAATACTTCATATAGTGTACCTTGACTTATAGTCAGTTATCAGAAAAAGTACTTGTGTTCCATTAAAAAAAGCCACTTGGTAAAAAAAAAAATAGCTGCCCACTGCTCTGGGTATGTACTTGGATGTGTGAAATGCAGAAAACAAATTCTGAGTATGGGGCACCATATTTGGCTACATGTCGCATTCACTTTCAAACACAAATTTCTCTTCCTTTGCTATATGTGAATTTTGACAGTCACATGAACGGCCTATTTCACTCAACAATGGCCTGTTTCAATGTGATGAGTGTATTTAAACTTCATCTTTGGTGATTTTGATCATTCCTCTTCAGGCGGCCATTGAGTAAAACGATTTGCCTGTCCAGGTAAGCCTGAATTGCTGAATTCACATACATTGAGATGCATTCAGAGTACAGAAATACATGAAGAATGTCTCCACTGTTGATGTTCTGTAGGTTTGTGCAGTATAAATGCAATTCTGGATTTACGACATCAGATACATGCTCCCATTTGGAGAAAAAAAAAAAAAAAAATCCACATTTGTCCACATTTTTTTCTTCATTTTTATTCATGACAAATACAGGTTTTAAAACGGGAACAAAATGAAAACACTTCACTAAACTAAAATCGTATAAAGATTTGGGATTTAGCATACAGAGGGAAAATAAGAGATAAAGCAGTGTAGAGACCTTTAAGGCTTCCAGTCAAAATACTGAACTAAACCGATCTTCAATATTTCCAATGTGTAAAAGTGAGAGCGGACTGTACAGAGCAAACATGCCACAAAGTATTTTATTCATTCTGAATGCATACTAACAGAAATAATGGTGGACTTGCATGTGCATCTATGCCAGCGTATAGCAGTAAGACCAAAGAAAAACCAAACAAACATAATAAAAAGAACACGGAAGGTCCTGTGGAAACGCTGAAAAGGGGCTACAGAACCATTTTACATTTACATCTTTATCATATAGGCCACTACATCTGTGGTTCACCTTGTTTTAAAGCAGCAGAGCTGAGTTGTAGGATGGAGGTCTTCAGTTCTTCCTCTTGCAGCTGTTCAAACTCCCCCTGATGTACACAAATGGTCAGAAAGAGCTCGATTAGTGCGTGAAACCAAACACATTTCCAGCACAAAGTACAATTCACAAGTTCTGGAAATAAACAAAAAACTCCATTCTTTCATTAACACAACTTTTTAAAAATGATCAAACCATTTTTTTTTTTTTTTAATTTTAAGATAAATTGTCTTTTGTCCAATCAGCAATTAATAAATTTGATCACTTTTAGTAATATTCTCTTTATTTTACCCTCTTATCATTGGTTTAAATCTTCATATTTTCAATAGCAGCAGCAATAGTAACTGCTCAGCTGTAAGTAAAATGATTGAAGGTAAGCACACAAATAAAACCATGAAATACTGAAAGAATTGATATCCCCTCGTCTAAACGGCCAGACTTTGACATTAGGTGGCTGATCTTGCTCTGAAAGCATGCACTGCTATCTTAAGGACAACACAAGTAGGGAATTTGAACAAAACACGAGAGAGAAATAAAGTAAAAGTTTACTTTAAAAAGACACACCTGCATTAAAACACAAGCTAATTCACACTAGGGCTGAGAGATATAGCCAATATTCCCAATAGATTCAGCGGTGGTAAAAAATTAAATCACCATTGTGAAAATCGCAACAATTTTAATGCTATATAAGGCCGTTATTGAGAGCGTACAGTCCATGCGAATACAAAAATTGGGCTGCACACAAACGGTGGGTCGGACGCCCGAAGTATAGGCTTTAGAATGAGGTTTTCCAATTTAAAAGCCAGTGGCAAAAATGCACAAAGATTTGGCAAGTATAACTGATTCCCATAAATCAATTCAAAACCGTGATTTAACAAATGGGTAAATTTTAACAAAGTCCCTTTTTAAGGAAAGTCTGTTCACTCGGCAGCCATATTTGCAATGTCTCCAGGCAGCTATTTCGGCATCCAAGACTAAGTCTAATCTATTTGAATGTTGAGAATGGCTAGGCGAACTCAATTTAACACATTTCAAATCAGCAACAAAATCTGACTGTCCACTAAATTTTGTTTATGCTCAAACAGCATTAAAAAGCTTATTTTTCATGTTAGATGAGCCAATGTGCATGTGCAGCCCTAAGTGCCAGTCTCAGGTTTCTATGGGAACCGGAGCTTCTAACGGCTGCTGCAGTGATGCAATGACTTTATCAATCAACGATTTCTCTTTAACTTAAAAGGCGGGATGTATCCCGCCATATTGCACGTTGCAGTTTCTCCCATTTATAACTAAGAGGAGTGAACCGTCGTTCTATATCTATAGCCTTTGATATTACTCATTTATTACCAACATTAGTGTATTGTTAAATACATGACAATTATAATTTTGTACTCATTCATCTATTACAATTTCCATTATTCACGTACTTACATTTTTTAATATTGTACCAATTTTGAACATTATGATGGTGGATTGGTTGAAATGACGGTTGCTCTACTAAAAAAAAAAAAAAAAAACCTGTTCCTGTTAAAGCCAACCTTTAAAGCATTTGAGAGTAAACAGAGTACTTTGAATAAAATGCAAAGATGTGCATAAACTGAAATTGCACATAAAAAAAAAAAAAAAAAAAAAAAAAACTTGTACGTGCTCAATTGAGGTGGATCTTTTTTTTTTTTTATGCGATAAGACAAACAAACTATGACGCAAACACATTTACCGAATAAATTCCTCAATGTGCAAAAAAAAAAAAAAAAAACTTTGCCTCAACAGAGGTTGTGACTGGACAACTAGACTAAGCAGTGGACCAAAAGCATCACAGCATCTCAAATATTGGTTTGGTGGTTCTGAAATGCCTGAGCTAAAGTCTGTCATCAAAATTATTGGGTTTAATTTCCTTCCAGAAGCGTCGAACACGACTGTGTTCCCAAACACCACCATCCAAACTCAAGAGAAAATGACCGCATTTATTGCGTTTCATCTGCGCGCTTTGAGGCTCAAGTAATTTATTACGGAGGGAAAGAAGAGCCACAGTTTCTTGCATTTTTATGAAAGTAACGATTTGGTTTCTTCAACACTTTGGAGTGGAAACACTGCTTTATTCCCAAATGTTTTATGCGATATTCCAAGTTAAATTTGCAACTTTGAATGGAAACCAGCTAGCAAGTAAAATAGATTTGTTTAGCTATATCGCCCAGCCCTAATTCAAACCTATTACTTCTTACTAAACAGGCAAAATGAAAATAAGCGACACAAACAAGGAGAAAGAACTGTTTTGAGCTTGATCTGGTTTGATAGGTTACTGTGGGATATCAATTGGGCTCATCTGTAAACCTGACACTTTACATCCACCCGTTTAGGTGTAGAGTAGGCCATTGGCACTTGAAACCAACAAAAAGCAAAACTGAGGACAATTAAAACTGGGAAAAAAGAGATAGGGTAAATAAACATCAAGCTCTGAGACACGTTCACAGGCAACAGCATTCAAATGGATGTGGGTAGTGAAAGGAGTACCTTGGGTGAGTACCTGCACAGATTGACAGTATCCTTGATTTCTAAATGGGCTTTTCATGGGGGTCGCTCACAACACCAACGCTGTGTGAGGTGTGGAAGTCAGCTGCAATAATTCATTAACCCTACACTTCCATCATCCCAAAGCTATCGGATCTCAACTTTAAGAACAGACGGTATTAAAAGTGAAACATATCCATGTAACTCCAACAAAAAAGAAAGAAAATGAATAAATATATCAGTATTCATTGCAGTTCAATGAACTTTCTGGACCTCTTATGAACACCTTATAGACATCAGATGGTAAAATGCTGTGTGTTTATGCATGTACTGTACATACATATGCGCACACAATCATTTTAAATGTGCAATAGATGTGCAAACAAAGTTATCCACTAGTTTAATCTTACTGCGAGCATAGAGTAAACATGTTGAGGTAGTAAAGGCAGAGTTAGGAAAAAACTAAAAAAAGAAAAGGAAAAAAATAAACACGTAAATTTGGAAGAGAACTTGTCTAAAGAGACAGATGTATGACCGATACAAAACGAGGTACCTCCAAGCATGTTTTTCAGGGCTACACTGGCCTTTCCCTCTGGGTTTGTTTCTTTCTACTTTCTTCCGTTTCATCAGCCTAGTCCCCATCTTCAGTGCATACTTACGATGCACTATTAAAAAACAGGAAGAAAAATCACAGACAGAACTGAAAGAAAAAGGGGGGAAGGGGAGAGGGGGAGAGACCCGGGGCGGGGAGGACGGTGCACTTACCTGGGGCTGATCTGAGGTCCTATCAGATCAGTTTTAATTGGACTGTGTGTCACCTTCAGAATGTAGCTCTTGGGCGGTGCCGTTCACTTCCGCTTTGGGAGGCTCGGCCTCCATGGGCTCGGGCTTGGAGAGCTCATTTGACTTCTCAACAGAGCCCTTTCTGCTGCTCCTTTTCTCATCTGAGGAGTCCTTGTGCTCTGTGAGAGGAGGCACAACCACATTCAGTAAACGTACATGGCTCTCTGGGCAATATTCAAGACAAAAAGCTTTAGATTTCGAGAGTTTTAATGAATCGTTGCATCAGAAGTTTTGAAATGTTTCATTTGTCATCACTATTTTTAAAGGAAGTTTGCACATTTTTCCTGTATTAACCCTTACAATCATACTGGTGTGATTAATGCATCACGTGACATATCACAACTACTCAGTGTTTTCAAACATGTTTGGCCCAAATCGGAATGAACTGCAGCACTGATAGATTTTGATGAACGTGCACTTGACGCAGCCATGCACAGAAGACCAAAAGTCCAAGGTGAGGATTTGTTCATTTTTTTCCCCGTAAAGTTTTCCGTTCCCTCATTTTAAGTAAATTATATTGACGATAAAATGATTTGTTCCCTCCTTTTGATTTAACTGAAACAAGGGAACAAATTAGTTCAACGTGGCCACAATTTACCAAAACGAGGAAATTAGTAAGTCGAGGTCCTGATTTACTAAAATGAGAAAATTAATTCTTAATTCGTGGCCATGTATTTTTGTCCGCAAGACAGGGACATTTTAAATATCTCCTTTTATGGTCTGAAAAACAAAGAACATCAAAAGTAAATGACTCTTTGGGTGAACTAATCATTTAAGGGGGAAAAAAATCCTGAAGGTGGGACAAAAAAAAAAAAAAAAAAACGATAAACAAAATGATAAAAACAAACAGAAAAGTAATGAAGTGATACAAAAAAACAAAACAAAAAAAAAAACGATAGAATAAAAAAAAAAAAAAAACATCTAAAAGGCCAACAAACACTCAATGCTCTGATCAAAAACGTTGCAATAAAAACAAAAAACACAATCTTCTCTTCTGGAACTAATTTACATTAAATGCCAGACCTTTGTCCTTAGAGGATTTTTCCTTGTCTCTGTCTCCTCTGTCCTTTTCTCTGTCTCTGCTGCGGTGCCGGTGGCTCTTGCGTTCAGAGCTGCGGGACCTCCTCCTCTCCCTGCTCCGAGAGCGGCGCTTCCTATCCGAGCGGTCCCGGCTGCGCCTCCTCTCTCGGTCACGGCTCCTGTATCCATTAGCACAACTTTAATCAAGGACATCTCAACTGCTACAACAGGTGAACACTAGATATATTAAAGTACATTCAACCAGAGTTGTTACGACGAAAATCATTTTGTCAACTGAACTAAAGCTAAAATAATAAAATTTATAAAAGATTAAAAAAAAACAAAAAAAAACTTAAACTGGATAATTAGAAGTATTGCCTTGGCAAATAAATAAGATTGGTAAAGTTACAAAAAATAAGTGTTGAAAAATAAATAAGTGTTGAAAAAATTAAAAATGGCAAAAGCACAAAAATTACTAAAAAAAAAAAAAAAAAAAAAAAATAGTATAAGTATAAGTATATATGAAAAAAATCAATTCAATATATTAATATTTACTAAAATACTATATAAATATTAAAACAGCACTCTTTACTTAAAGGGATAGTTCATCCAAAAATGAAAATTTGATGTTTATCTGCTTACCCCCAGGGCATCCAAGATGTAGGTGACTTTGTTTCTTCAGTAGAACACAAATGATGATTTTTAACTCCAACCGTTGCCGTCTGTCAGTCTTATAATGCATGTGAAGTGATCACTTCCGTCATCAGACTTCACTAACCGGACGCGAAGGGCAGTTGGACATAGTGGTGTTTTAGAGGTTAAAAAAAAAAAAATTGATATACTGTTCTGTTTCTCGCACAAACCGATCGTTTTGTGTCTTAGGACATCAATGTGTCGTCACGAGCCGCTGGGTTTAATTTGGATTTTTCCGTGCATGTTTTTTTGACTCATAGATTTTGTTGCCATTGACATGCATTATACGACTGACAGATGCAACGGTTGGAGTTAAAAATCATCATTTGTGTTCTACTGAAGAAACAAAGACACCTACATCGATTCCTGGATGCCCTGGGGGTAAACATCAAATTTTCATTTTTGGGTGAACTATCCCTTTAATAAATGAGCCATTTTAACAAACAAATCTATTTTGAACAGCTCAGCTGGTGTATATAGGAGCAGTGTGAAAGTTGAGCACCTGCTGCGCTTCCTGTCGCGTTCCTTACTCCTGGACCTCCTCCTGTCTCTTGAGCGGCTCCTGCGGCGGTCTGACGCACGGCTGGAGTGTCTACTGTTGGAGTGACTCCTCCTGCTGCGCCTGTCCCTTTCCCGTTCCCTGTCCCGATCCCTCTCCCGCTCACGTTCCCTCTCCTTCTCACGCTCTCTCTCCCTCTCCTTTTCTCGTTCTTTCTCCCTCTCCTCCTCCTCTTTGCGTTTTTTCTCGCGTTCCTCCCTTTCACGTTCCCGGTCCTCCCTCTCCTTCTTCCCTCGGTCATCCTTCTCTGGGTCCTCCGAGCGCCGACGCAGCTTTTCCTGTGGGGTCAAACAGAAAACCATACTGTAAACATGGCAAATTTTTGATCAGTCCTTCCAAAAACATGCATTACAGCACTGTTGATTTTTTCCCCCTGATGTTTTATGACTTAAAAAATATACACTACGTAACTTTTTTGTACAAAATTATGTATAAATACATAATGAATCCTACCTCCGAAACATCTTTTTTGTCTTAACCAGATTCACTATGGTAAGCCTATTACAAGTGTTTATACTTTAGACCTATTGGGATAGTTTTCGCTGGAAACATACGTCACTCGCCTATGTCTCTTCATATCTGTTAATAGAGAAAAGTTGCTTCGGCTATTTTGACGTGTGTATGGTTTGGGACCAGATTAGGTTAGTTGTCACAAGTGAGAAAGTTTGATATGGCTTCTGCTGGCAAATAGAGAACATCACAGAGCTCGTAATAAAACGATATTTTATTGAACAGATAAATTGCCATATGTAGCTCTCTAACAGTTCATGGTGAAGCATTATTTATCACAATTTATTATCACAATTATGTAAGCTGTGAGATAAGAGTTGCAATTACCTTTTTTACTTTTTATTCAGCGGCAGAAACTATGTGCCTATGTGCTATTAGTCTGCATTTACACTTAATGCACACATCTATTTAGACATTATCATTTTTTTTGTCCCGTCCAATGCTGGTTATCACCATGTCAATCAATATAATTTTGGATTCAATACTGCATTCAAATAAGTTTGTTTATTAAGTTTTTACACCATGTTAGCATCATGGCTATTCATTTAAATAAGTTAGTCATTCCTAAAACTTTGCAGTGTGTATACTTAGCAGCATGAAAAACAAAACTTTTGCGAATGGGTTATATACAGATAGCAAAAGAGCGTTCATTTTTTTAATCACTGCAGCTGTCAATCACTTTAGTGCAATCTCACGAAGCTCTGCACTGTTGTGAAAACTTCCGTTATAATCAATAAAGCTGGCTACACTGCACAATGAATCTCTTATTGGCCTTATATTGCATAAAAATTATTAGTTAGCAAGTTACTTAGGTAGCTGCTTACAAATTAACATTTGCTACATACATTTGAGCAGTTAATAGCATTAGCTAACTGCTGCAAGTGGCAACACAAGACTAAACATCATCATTGACAATAATACTCTCACATGTCAAACCTCAGCATTCCGGAACATCGCACTTTCTGTATGTAACGGTAATTGTTTTTGGCCAGTGATAAACTTTGTTCTTGGCTAAAGAAAAACTGAAGAACTTTTTAAAAAAATAATTTAAGGACAACTATTTTCCAGGACATTTTACATTTTCTCAAATTTTCCATGTGTTTTCCAGGACTGGAAGGTTTGTCATCAATTTTCCAGATTTTCAAAGTTTTCCAGGACGAGTGGGAATCCTGACCACTGTATATTATCTCAATGATCATATTTCCATAATTGTTGAAATCCAAAAATCACAATGGAAACTAAAATTTTAAATAATGTCAAAGCCCTAACTGATATTTTTTGTTCAGCACTACATTGTGAAGTATAGGACTGGCCAAAACATCCATACCGGAGTCTAATTCACCAGTGTGACCAACTAACCTTCAGTTCCTCCACTGTGGATTTGATTTTAGCATATCCCATATGCTGCTTGCCCATTAGATGGTCGTCCACTCTGGACTGAGCGTCACCGACTATGAGGAAAGCGCCACACACTTCACACACCTCCATCTGCTTCTCCTGAGCCGCAAAGCTCTCAATCGTCTGACAACCAAGAAAACATGCTTGAGTGAAAGATCATGATATATGTTCTACAATTAAACAAAGAGAGAAAGCTGTAACTCACAGAAGGAGTGGAACTGAGCTGCTCCCGCTCTTCCTTCAGCTGCTCCACCAGCTTCATCATGCCCTGTGCCTCCTCAACACGGCCCTCCGAGCCCAACTCTTCAATCTGAACACACAAACACAGTTACATCTCAGAGCCTCTTCAACGCATCCATGTTCACTTCTTAACCTATGACTCTAGAGAACTAGTACCTGAACAACAAGCTCTTCAATCTTCTCTGTGAGGACCTGCGCTTTCTCCTCGTTCTTCCCAGATGGACCTGGTGCCTAGAAATCAGTTCAAACTGAGTTAGTTTAAGCACAGTGTACAAACCAAGTAGTTTTCATTACAGTTCAGTATATGTATGTTTATGTGCATGTGTGTGTGTGTGCGTATATATATGATCAAAGTTGACTGTAAAAATAAATCTGCATTGTTTATCTTTTTGATCTTTAATTCATAAAATTAGCAAAAATCTAACCTTTCATTGAAGGAAAGAATTGAAAGTGGGAAGGAAAAAAAAAAAAAAAAAAAAAAAAACACATTATGAAAAATGTTTTTCTCAAACACGTTAGCACCCCTAAAATTTTTTATGAGTAAAATATCTCTGAAGTATATTCCCATTCATATTTATATATTTTTTAGGACACCAGGGTGAAATTTCAGTCATTTATTACTCACCCACACGTCGTTCCACTCCTGTAAGAACTTCATTAATCTTTGGAACACAAATTAAGATATTTTCTTGAAATCCGAGAGGTTTTTTATCCTCCATTGAAAGAAACAAAATTGTCCAAAAAGCTACTAAAGACATGGTTAAAATAGTCCATGTGACTACAGTGGTTCAACCTTAATGTTATGAAGCGATGGGAATTTTTTTTGTGTGCAAAAACAACAACAAAACGACTTTATACAACGATTTTTTCTTTTCCATGTCAGTCTATCATGCAGTTTGTGCAGTGCTGCATTTCCATGTTTACGTCCGAACGCCGGCTCATTATTGGCTGGCTCCTGCGTCAGCATCACATGCAAGTGTCATGCTGCTCATGTGAAGAGGTGTCAGCCAATAATGAGCCGCTGTTCGGACGCAGAACCTGGAAGCTGCAACGAAAATAGCGTAGCAGGGGAGAGACAAATTTGTTGAATAAAGTCGTTATTTTTGTTTCGTGCAAAAAAAAGTATTCTTGTCACTTCATAACATTAAGGTTGAACCACTGTAGTCACAACTATTTTAATCATGTTCTTACTACTTTTGTGGACATTGAATGTACTAATTTTGTTACAATGGTGGATAAAAAAAACCCTCAGATTTCCTCAAAATATCTTAATTTGTGTTCTGAAGATGAACGAAGGTCTTACAAGTGTGGAACGACATGAGGGTGAGTAATTAATGACAATTTTCATTTTTGGGTGAACTAACCCTTTAAGCATATTTATGACTGGATTCTCTGATTCTGTACGGCTCTAAGGCTGTGTGTCCACCAAAGTGTTTTAGCCAGCTGAAAACACTAGGTGCTCTGCTTAAAACACCCATCTGTGAGCACTTCAGCTGCGCAGCGTTATTTTGTTTTCAGTTGAGATGCTTTGTTGCTATGATACGGAATATCCGCCCCTCCTCCACTCTGATTGGACGACTGGCTAAAAAGTGACAGTGATGAGAGCAGCGTTTTACTCAAAATTGAACATTCTTCAACTCAAGGCGACCAGTTATATATGCCGAACTCTCAGCGCTTGAGCGTGAAAAAGACGCTCAGCACCTCGTTACGTTCCTGCCGTTTAAAAAATGTGGCGTTCCCATTAAAAACAATTGAAAAAGTACGCTAACAGCTGGAAAAAACGCTTTGGTGGACACACGGCCTAATAAAGCACCAGGCTATAAATCAGTTCTAAAAAAAAAAAAAATGTACAAGACAAAAACAAAGACAGCGACTGCCATGAAAGGTCATACCCCAGAGTTCTGCTGGGCTTGTGACAGGGCGAGACGTGCGTGGCCCCTCCGAATCCTGCGCTCCACCTCGGCTAGGAGACTCTGCAGGTACCGCAGGAAGTCTCGCTCATACCCTTCCTTCATGAAGCGGGAGCTCTTCTCATACCTGAGACATCAAGAGTCAGGCTTCAAACAACACTCTTTCCAAACAACACTGAAGACTGTACAAGGATCAAGAATGTGTCCAGATCACATACAATTTCATTTATTTATAACCATTAAATCTGGGGGTGCAATAAGACATTTTAAACCATTAAGAATTTTTGCTTTAAAACATTTTCAATTTTTTTTTAAGAACAATTCTCATACCAAAATGCAAAATATACATATTATATAAAATGCATCTAATACAGCTGCTGAATTTAATTAATGGTGACTTCGCAGCATTTTGAACTGTTTTAATGAGCACCACTATTGAAAATAATAGGAATTACAAAAAAATAAAAAGTAAAACATCTGTACAGGTTTTAGAGTAATGATTTTATTTTGCATTTTAGTAACAGGAATTGGTGAGGGTCCTAAAATGGCTTTTTATTCTTTACAACTTTTTTTGGTGGTGAAAAGTAATCTGGACATGTGATTTTCATAGCATTCACACAGAGTATTAACTTACATTTTCCTTAAGTTTTCATCATGGATTTTTTCACAAGGACCTGGAAAATAAAACCATTCATTACGATGTGGAAGGCAAGAATAAAACGAGATGAATGCATTTAAGAATTCGTCCTTACCCAAGTCTGACCGTGTGTTTGTGAAGAGTTCAGCAGGGCAAAAGCCACACAGGTAATATTTGCAGACCTGCAGAAAAGAGAAAACCCTCACATTAAGCACTCATTGGTAATCCAAGACCTCTTTTTGTACATTTTTGTGGTTTGTCAAAAAAAAAAAAAAAAATTACATTAACACCAAGATTAGGCCATGAGCTCTGCTGTAGGTGCTGAGACCACCAAACAAATCTCCAGTCACCCGTCTGTGGCCAACAGAGGGACTCTTTTAAATTAAGAGATCAAGAGATAATCACAAGTACATTCACATGACAAACTGAACTGTTTGACTCAGTTAAGTGAACATAATTCTCACCAAAAAACTCTGTTACTACAGTAAAATTGTTTTAGTACGGTATTAAACGGTATGAGCGACAACTCTTGTGAAAAAACTGCACTTAAATGTATCGAATGTGAACTTGCAGTGTACTTCAAATCTTAAGTAGAATTAAAAAAAAAAAACTACTTGACTTGAAGATCATGAAATCTTAATGAAATAAAGGCCATTTAAGTAACACTTCAGTACACTATTGAAAGTGTACTTTGAATAATGTAAAATTAAAAGTTTAAGTACATTTTAAATGATTCGGTTTAGAAAATATACATGTTTTAAAGTACACTTATTTTGATGTTTTGACTAACAAATACATTTGATGATTCTAAATGTAATGTTTTAATATTAAATTTAAAATATTTCAAATGTACTGATTGCCACATCGCTATGAGCATTTACAAATATATGTAAATACATGACACATAAGTTCAACTGATTGCATTTAATATAAATTTAAACATTTAAACTTAATTGCAAAAACATTCAAAGTAGTTTACATTTAGTTACATTTAATTCGCACTTTTAAAGTATATTTGTTACTTAAATGGTTTTAAAAGTATGCTAAGGTGTATTTTTCAAAGGGTCTGTCATGAACAGTTAAAACATTATAATCCAGTTTTATATGATTTTACAGTAAGCAGCAATAACTGTCCTACATATTATGCGAGTGGAGCAAGACTCGTCCATTAGATTGGTACATTAATATTAAATGTTAAAAATATCAACTAATAATTCCCTAAATAGTTAACAGCATTAACTTTAGCATGACTTTTTTCCTTGAGAAAAACAGAATCGATGCAAATTCGGTTGAACCGAATCTCAAGATTATGAATCGAAATCGAAACGAATCGTGAGATTTGTGTCAGTTACTCAGTCTTACTAGTAGTTAATAGCAAAAGTTTGATAGTTAACCGTCGTTTGCGCGTTAATAATAGTTATTTGCCTCTGCAAACTCTTCTGATAAACAGAAGTAGATGAAGGCGGGACGCAGTGAACGCGCATGTGTTCAACAATGAGGCACGAGCCTAGCGCGTGCTAACTGATCCAAACACCCAAGACAAACGGAGCATCGCTCAGATCAGTTCATATGTAAACAAACACATGTACACATGTTCGTCAAGTCGTTTAGTGCCCTACAGAGTTCAGATATTTCACAATAATAAATGAACCGCGGCTGCTGTTTCTCCGTCATCTCACTTACAGTCTCGTCATCCCAGCGAACATTACAGCGCTTCTCATCCGGAGCCAAGTTCCGGTCCCGACCCATTAACTCATCGAGTAACTGGGCTGCGGAAAGCATCGTGCCTCGCCTCTACTTCTGGTCCACTATAAGAGAGTCGTATTATTCATTTACAGAGTAACGAACACCGCGTCCCCTGCTCTCTGATCTGGACAACAAAATGGCAGATCTGCAGCACGCAGCGGATGTTACCCATAATCCACCTCGAGGAACAGTCGTCATTAGAGCGCGATCTAGCGTACGGGATGATGACGAGTCTTTTTCAAATGAACAGGAGCAGAACAAGACAAAGGGACGCTGCCGCATACATTAAGAAATAAATGTCCTGTCTAAGAAAACTCACACACACATTTCTTTAGTGAATTCATTTTTTAATAGTCTTAGTATCACAGTTCAAATGTTTATATAGTCATAGTATACATTACAGTTCAAATGTTTGGGGTCAAGAAAAGTGTATTATTCAGAAGGTGCCTTTATAACCTTTATAAGTAATAAAAAATGCTGGGTTAAAAACAACCCAAGTTGGGTAAAATATGGACAAACCCAGCAGGTTGGGTTAAAGGGCACCTATTATGCCCTCTTTCACAAGATGTATTATAAGTCTCTGGTCTGGTCAAGTTTCAGCTTAAAATACCCCACAAATTTGCCCCTATTTGGGGGTGAGCAAAAACATGCCTTTTACTATATTACTATATTGCATGGCTAAAAAAATAAATAAATCCAAAATTGTTTGAAAAAAATGGCTGGGTGAAAACAACCCAATCCCTGGGTTTGTCCATATTTAACCCAGCATATTTTAGAGTGACAAGAAATACATTAAATTGACCAAAAGTGACAGAAAATACTTTTACAATGTTACAAATATATGAAGCAACATGACTGTTTAAAGAAATGTTTCTTGATCGTCAAATCCTCATATTAGAATGATTTCTGAAGGATCATGTGACACTGAAGATGGAGTAATGATGCTGAAAATTCAGCTTTGATCACAGGAATAAATGACATTTTACTATATATTAAAATAGAAAACAGTTATTTTGATATTTCACAACATTACTTGTAAAATATAATTTATTTTTACTTTAAAATCTTTTTTTGTGAATTTATCTCATATTCATGTGCTACACTTGCGTTATATAAATATTAATACAAGTTCAACAGTTTCCATTCAATCTTTCTGGAAACTCGGCTGCTCGTCTTCATCCCTACACAATCACCAGAGTAAAATATATTTACAAAAAGGAAATGAATCTGACAACATCCTGCTGATATTCTTGATGTGATCAACAAGATGATCTTCAAACCAACATCGAGAAACATTCGGACACACAAACACAACAGGAAACAGGAAGTGAAGTCGCTTCATAAAGTGAGTTTATACGCTGATCACTGAAAACACATGAGAGAGAGAAGAAACAGTCAGTGTGTGTGTTGTTTAATGTGACACAGAGACACTGAAGAGTTATAAGGAAGTGTAAATCCAGCACAGAGTTGATCAGTGAATGTGTGTGTGAATGTGTGTAAGTGTGTGAGTGTGTGTGTGTCAGAGACGCTGTAGAAGGACAGAGTGCCGGCCGACACGTCCACAAACACTCCTGCTCTCTTACTGACTGGAGCAGAAGATACGACAGTTTCCTTATTATTGTGATGGACACTGAATCTGTTAAAAAAGTGTCTCAGACTCCAGGACTTCTCATTACGTCCAAACCTACAGTCACTCCATCCTTTCCTCTTGATTCCTTTATAAGCCACTGATATTACAGCACCTCCACTCCATTCAGCCTCCCAGTAACAGCGTCCAGTCAGAGTCTCTCCACACAGAACCTGTTCATTATAATCAAATCTCTCTGGATGATCAGGATACGACTGATTCTGAAACACAAACGTCACCTTCCTGTTCTCCTCAGACAGAACGAGTCGAGTGTGTGCTGTGTTTGGATCCAGTGTGAGATCACAGGCGTCTGAACACAAGAACAACATTTACAAAGATATATTATATTATATTATCAATAATATTATATTATTATAAAGATCGTCAAGAGAAACTCTGAGCAGAAAAACTGAAGAAGAGCAACATTTACAACAACAACATTTACAACAACAAACACTCAAACTGTGAGATTGAGGACTTACATTTGTTTAATCCTGGTGTCATCATGAGCTCTCCACCGTGATCCACACTAGAAACACACACACACACACACACACACACACAATATTATTATTATCATTATTAATGTGTTTTCTTCACTATTATTGTCTCTCATCTCTAAATCTCACATTATTATTTTTTAGGAGGATCAATAAAGATCATCACAGATTCTCATTGATTCAGTCTGTTTAACCCTTCAATCACCATAGCAACCATTCAGATCCCCTAGCAACCGTACAGGAACATGAAAAGTCATAACACCAGATTATCGTACTGATGTATTAAAATATCCATAGCAACTGTCTGTGACACCTAGCAACCGCCAGGAACAACTGGCAAACTACCTACCAATGGCCTAGCAACCATCCAGAGCACCATAGCAACTGCCTAGCAACCACCCAATACACCCTAACAACTGCCTAGCAATACCATAGCAACCACTCAGAACATCCTAGCAACCACCTAGCAATGCCCTAGCAACATCCTAGCAACCATGCAGAACACCCTAGCAACTGCCTACCAAAGCCCTAGCAACCACCAATAACACCTTTGTAACCACATAGCAATGCCTTAGCAAACACACAGAATACCTTAGCAGTGACCTAGCAACTCCATAGCAACTACCCAGAACACCCTAGCAACACTATAGAAACCACTAAAATCACCCTGGCAACTGCCTAGTAACCACCCAGAATACCCCAGCAACTACCTAGCAGGCACTCACAACACCCTAGTAACCACCTAGCAACCACATAGAACACCCTAGCAACCGCCTAGCCACACCCTAGAAACCACTATAATCACCCTAGCAACTGCATAGCAACACTCTAGCAACCACCTAGCAATGCCTTAGCAACCACCCAGTACTCCCTAGCAACTGACAAGGAACTGCCTAACAACTACCCAGAATACCTTAGCAACCAAAAAATATATCTTAGCAACCACCTAGAACACCTTAGCAAAAACCCAGAATACCCTAGCAACCACCTAGCAAGCACTAAGAACACACAGTAACCGCCTAGTAACCACAAGGAACACCCTAACAACCATGTAGTGGAATGAATAAGATATTTATCAGCATCAGAATAACATTTGTGTAATCCTGATGAAATCATGAACTTTCCTTGATCCACACTAGAAAACAGATTTACATTTTTTTTTATTACTTGTTAACTTTATGTTTTTATAATTTATATTACTAAATATTTCCTTTATATTGTTGTTCAATCTTATGATTTTATTTCACATGGACAATAAGCCATTTCTCATAACAGATGTTTACAAAATAACTGAATTTAGAAAAATTGCCCCATTCAAAAATGTACACACCCTTGATTTCTTACTGTCATGACCTGAATGATCCACAACAGTTTTCATGTTTTGTGATAGTTTGTGAGTCCCTTGTTTGTCATCAACAGTTAATCTGAGCTCTGTTCTTCAGAAAAATCCTCCAGCTCCTGCACATTCTCAAGTTTTCCAGCATCTTCTGCATATTTAACACCTTTCCAACAACAACTGTGTGATTTTGAGATCCATCTTTTGAGTAACAAATGAGTGACTCAAACACAACTATTAAAAAAGGTTCAAACATTTACAAGAATCAATGCATTAAGAGAAGGAGGTGTAAACTTCGAACAGGATAATGATGATGTGTACATTTTGATTAATATTTTGTTTAAAGATCTTTTTTTTTTCATTTAGTACTACCCTTCAGAAGCGAATACTTCCATGTTTCCCAGAACAAAGACATTTATACAGGTTTGGAACAACTTGAGGGTGAGTAAATGAATTTTTCAATTTTCATTTTTGGGTGAACTATCCCTTTATTGCATTGTGTTGCATCAGTTGTTTTTTTTAGGGTTGTCTGCATTTTTTCCTTCAAGAAATACTGTGGAAAATCATATAGTTATAGAATAATATGCAGAGGAAAACCAAGTCTTTTGGACCCTGTTGTATGTTACATAGTATTTTTAGTATTTCAAAGTATTATAAAGTATTTATTTAAGTTACAAAACTCGGGCAATTTAACAAAATATGTTACAGATTACTTTTTAAAGCATGTATTTTGTAATCTAGTGAAATACATTTTAAAAGTAACCTTCCCAATCCTGCGTGTCTGTGTGGATGCTAGTGCTGGATTAACAATATCGATTTCTTGTTTTTAATCGATTCTGAAATTGATTCTCAAGATCGATATTTCAGTCTGTGCTGTTTTCTGTTGATGCATGAAAAAAAGTCACTAAACATTATTTAAGGTGTGCCTGCCATTCAATAATCACAATAAGCTTTGTGCTTTGTTAATTTTAATATGAAACAAAGTCTCAACTTTCAAATTGTGTTGATTTTATCATGAATTTCAAACAATAAATGTTGTTTTGGCACTCTTTAAAGGATTAGTCCACTTTCAAATAAAATTTTCCTGATAATTTACTCACCCCCATGTCATCCAAGATTTCCATGTCCTCCTTTCGTCAGTCGAAAAGAAATTAAAGACTTCAATGGCCTCCAAATGGTTGAAGGTCAAAATGACAGTTTCAGTGCAGCTTCAAAGGGCTTCAAATGATACCAGACGAGGAATAAGGGTCTTATCTAGAGAAATGATCAGTCATTTTCGAAAAAAAAAAAAATACAACACTGATACAATACAACATTCAACCGTTTGGAGTCCATTGAAGTCCACTATAAGGAGAATAATCCTGGAATGTTTTCATCAAAAACCTTAATTTCTTTTCAACTGAAGAAACAAAGACATGAACATCTTGGATGACATGGGGGTGAGTAAATTATCAGGAAAAGTTTATATGAAAGTGAACTAATCCTTTAATTTGGCCGCCTCAGTTCAAGTGGCAGCTCGGATCAAGCGCATGTTAATCGATCCTCTTTTCCTCTGACTACTAGCTATACTAGAAACAGTACAAATTACTAAAAAAGTAATACAGCAGAGCTTATTGGCATAGACGCTTGGGGCATGAGCATGCGCATTCCTTTTTGAGCAACTTTATGAATGATCTACTTCTATGCTGTTTGACCTTACTACTTATAAATATAATATAAGTGCTATAACCATGGCGATTTCAGTTATGACCAATTGGCTAATGTTTTGATGAACTTAAGACTCAAGTTAGATGAAGTTAGTGTACTGTACGCTTGGTACGGCATCTCCGGGTTCTTCAGGCAGAAAATCGCCGTCTAATATACTGCTAAATCTGGGGAACAAATTCCTAATTTGTGGCCACGATATAGCCTATATAGAGCCAGGACTACATCAAGTGAAGTAAAATCAAATTTATTTGTATAACGCTCAATACACATCGCTTCAAAGTAGCTTTACAAAAAGTCATATTGTCTGCAAGATTTAGCCTATAATATTGAGCAGTTTTAGGGCTGGGCGAAATATGTTGCTGATAGAAATGATACACAGTTTGAGATTTAGCTTAGCTATATTGTTTTTATTATTTTACCCAGCAGATAAGTCAGTGCCACTTTTAAGACTGCATGAAATTATGGCATTGCAAAGGAGAGATATTTTCTATAGGCCGACATATTTTCTATTTAGACTATTTTCTACATGTCATGCAGGCTCTGTATTTTTACATCATCCATTTAGGCTTCTTCATATTTCTATTAGGATCGGTGGATGCACAAACTGGATTTTACACAAATGATGATAATTCACTGTATTTCAGTAAGACATCGGATAAACCCGAAAGTGCGTTTGATTTTACATTTTTAAGCAAAACCGTGGTGAAATAAGACAATAAAAGGCTACCAATAGCCCACACGCCCTGACCATATTTTTTGTGCGTACAATAGAAACCTTACAATGCTGAAAAAAATACATCTTTGCATTTATTTTGTATGCATGTATTTTGATGTATTTTGATTTTTTTTATTACTAAAACAGATGTTATTATGTTGATCTGTAGCAAAAAGTATTATTTATGTGCTCAAGTATTAATATAATAAGTATTATAAATTATAATATTCATTGTTTAATACTTATAAATTAATAAGTATTAAGCAATGAATGTTCATATCACTTCTCTGCTTGGTAATTTTCAAGTCCTAACGTTATTGCACAGAATTTCAGCTGCACATGGTTTTTTTTAATAGTTTTTCAGCTATATAGCGAGTGGTAATTTGACTCTATTTTCAGTCGTACATACGCAGATTATAACACAATGCAGGGGTTGATTAATAAATAATTGGATTTTTAATACCACTTATTCATGCCTACTATAAAATAGGAACCTTTAAAAACTATAACATAGGCCTACAGAACCAATAGGCCAGCATATTTTATTAACAGGTGCAAGCATTGGACAACAAATCATCTTGTAAAAAAACATTAAAAAAACAAAACAAAACGGTCGTGATTTAAAATGTAAAATCTGCCGTTTGCATTCGGGTTTGTCCGATGTCTTAGCACTATTTAAATACATATGGAAATATGAAGAAGTAAAATGAATGAAACATTAAATGTAAAACAGCTCCATGAAGTACCCAGAGGTGCCATCACCATGCGTTTGTTTGTAAACAATCTATTCTGTTTCTTAAGTACAATAAAACAATACCAATAGATCCTAACTAAAATACTAAACATATAATAAGATAATAAGATACGGTTAGAGTTAGCACTTAATATTTGTGTTTACACAAAATCATTCATAAAGGAATGCACATGCTCAGGCTCGTTCGAAGTGTCTTCCAATAAAATTGGCTGTATTACAAACCAAAGAAATTTGGATGGGCGGGGTGACACGTGTCGTCCAGGCTGCACTCTGGGGTACTTGGATAATCGAGGAGTTTTGCATTAGTTCAAATCATAGGTTCAAATGCACATTAAGGTGATGTAAACAGTTTATTCATATACTAATGACATGTTGTACCCATTTGTGCATGTAAAACATGCATTAAGCTCAACATAAGGTATAACCAACAGCCCATGATTTGTCTGAATTCAGAAGTTTAAACTCTGCTCATAGTCATTTTGCACGTAGATTGCTTGCAGGTATTTATGGGGGCTGCCAGTGTATGGCCCAACTAAAGCAAACATAGATGAACAAAACTATTATTTTCAATAAAAGATTAATATCTAAACCTCTGTTCATTCTCAATGAGAACTGTCAAACTGGTTCCTAATCCCTTACGCAAAAAGAAAATATATTTCCTTATAAATGAATGATCAATATATGAAAATGATTAAATAGTATATTTGAAAATATGCAGACTAATATATTGTGTTAATATATTACAATATATTGAATAATACATAAGGAATTGCTGCTTTCATATTGAAAAATATGTGACAATAGTTAATAATATATCATAATGTATGCAATTTTATATTAAGTAACACACATAATTACATATAGATGTGGATGCGATATGGTACTGCATGTGTATAAATATATATATATATAATATATATATATATATATATATATAAATTGCATTTATATTTACTCATGCAGTATAAACACATATATTTATTTTTATTAAAGTAATATAGGCCAATCGTCAACCTAACCACAGACTCTACTCTTCAGCATAATGGTAACCTCAAAAACTCATACCATACCTAAATTCCAAAAGAATGCAACTTAAAACACTAACAGATCTCTTCCTGTTAGAAATATTATTATATTAATATATTATTATAAATATTATTATAAAATTTTGGTCAACTAATCCTCTTCTTGTTGACTAACATTTAGCCGATTATTAGGGAGCAGCCATAATTGTTACAGCTCAACATACTTGAGTTTTTCCAGATGTTTGAGTGATTCAGAGAGCAGCTTCTTTCCTGATTCTCCTGGGTGATTGTAGCTCAGGTCCAGCTCTCTCAGGTGTGAAGGGTTTGAACTCAGAGCTGATGCCAGACCAGCACAACCTTCCTCCGTCACCATACAGCCAGATAATCTGCAACGGTAAGTAAACATGTTAGTTTGCCCCATTTTTAAAGATGTACACTATAAATAGCCACAGGAAGGAGTGGCGTTAGGGGTGGGCAAATGGCGTATTTACAGCATTATAAATAAATGGCATTATAATCAAACAAATTACTTTTTCTCCCGTTACAACACCGTTACTGTTACTGAAAAAAAAAATGCACTGAAGAGGTTTTCATCTGAGTATGGCTCTCTTTCAGCCATAGGACCTGCAAAGTTTTTTTCTGTGTGTTGGAGTTAGTCATACACAAATATAATTTTAAACTGATAATAATGTATGATGCTTTGTGTGTGTGTGTCAGACAGAGCATGCGAGCGGAGTGCAAGCTCAAACCAGAATACCCTTTGTGACATGCTGGATCGAAAATATGTGAACTAAGTTTTTTTTTTCCTAGTCGACTAGTAGTTGTTCATTTAAGCCATTAGTTGAATAATCACATTTATATTAATTTACTTAAATACTGGAGAGAATAAACCATAATAATGAGCGTTTACGTATATAGCACTCAAGCGCATGCTTAAGCTTGCCATAAAGAACCGGAATGTGACCAAAACAGCAAGGAGACATTTTAATTGTTTATTAATAAAGTAATGTTTTCTGAATGAGTGTCGGCTGCAAAGATGAAGTTCACATTGCTGACTCTCATCATCTGCTCATAGTGAACACGCCTAGAGAGAGAATTCATTCAGATTAGGCTACATAATCAGAGTAGCTTATTTATTTTTATTTTTAATTATTTCTTTTTCATTAAAGTAGATATTTCAAGCTTTCTATAGATATTTTCTCAAGCAGTCTATACGCTGAGTTTCGGTTCATTTAGCCTGTAAGACGCGCTCCTGTTCACGCGCCAGGATGCCTTCATGATTATATTGTCTGCTATATTTGCTTCTTATTTATTAAATCCAGGCAATTGGTTGATGAAACATTGATTAAAATTAAGATACAATTTTTACAAAATGAAATTCACTTTAAAGAAAGGCTTTCTACGAAACAAAACTTAATGAAGTGATCAAAATCATGTCTGACCCACTCCGTGTCTCCCGATATATTCACTTTTCATAATCAAATAAATAAATTTAATACATAACATCGGACTATCTAAACATAAATATGAAACTATGTTTTATTTAATGGCTACCAACACATATAGTACAGTACAGTCGTAAGCAACAGCAGATACGAGTCATGAGTCGGATCAGGAATAGTTTATTCGTAGACTGATATTTAATATTGGGGGCATTCAAGTTATTTGATTATTTTACTTTTTTTTTTAAAGTAACGCGATAGTTACTTTTCCTGGTAATTAGTTACTTTTATAATTATGTAACTCAGTTACTAACTCCGTTACTATTTGTGAGAACTAACTATAGCTAATTACTTTTTTAAAGTAAGGTGCCCAACACTGCTTAAGACCAGAATGTTTTAAGTAAAGTCTCGATTGTTTTGTTACCTTGTCTGTCTCATAGAACTGAACGATTAATCAGAAAAAAAAACACACCCTCTAATTCTGCATTGTTCATAATGTTCCAACTGGTAGCACTAATTACACCAAAGCAGAAGACAAGCTGTGTGCCTTTATTTATTAGATTGTTGACATCTGTATCAGTCTTTTTTTTTTTTTTTTTTTTTCTCAGAGCAAATGATAAACATCATGTGGATTCATTTCATTTTAACAAATGACCCAGCAGCTGATTGTGATATTTATTTGGGTTTTGTGGTTTTATCTTTTATGTGTAGATCAGGGATGGGTAACTTAAAAAGTGACGAGGGACAACATTTTTTCTCCTTCATACCTAGGGGCCAGAGATTATTAATCCGGACTCGCACCTTTTACACAGTCTTACTCAATTTAGTTTTTATTAAAGGTGCCCTAGAATTTACAATTGTATTTACCTTAGCATAGTTACATAATTAGAGTTCTATACATGAAAATGACACACAGTGAGCCTAAAACACCATTGTTTCCTCCTTCATATGTAAATCTTGTGCGTGAAAAACACCACAGAAAAAAGGGCGAATCCCAACATAACACCGACTGTGACATAACATCATTAATATGAATACGCCAGCAAAATTTGCATATACCAGCCCATGTTCAAGGCAAGGCAGTATAGGCCCTTTTCTCAATGACGTCAGTTAACTTCCGCCTATCCGCAAAGCAGTGGATCTGTTGTTCCATCTTACCTTTGCGCCGGTGACTTCTCAGGGAAAATGCTTTAATAACTTTAAATGCGAACCATGTCAAGAATTTACACAGTCGTGTTCTTTTGGTAACGTTATTTATTATTTCCTTTCTGTAACTGCCTTGGTTAGGGTTTCCACGAGCAGAAACTTTAGCAATGTTGTGTCCTTCAATTGCGGTCAGAGTTTTATCACAGTTATTGTGTGTCCACACAAATCTGTTAGCCTATTTGAATAACAAGAATATTGTCTTTAAAAACAAATCTTTATTTTTAAAAATTGGTTGGCCTAGGCCCTAGGCTATGATAACGGTATTGTTCTTGTGAGATTTATTTACGAGTAATGGACACCTGAGAATAGCACATTCACACTTAACACTCCGGAGAATTAATAGTGTGAAGACTTTAGATCATTTTACATCATACCAGTTTAAACTGAACTGCTGTAATATATTAAGATTGTAAGAGGTGTATTGAAAATACAAAACACAAGTATGTGTTCATTTAATGTTTTTCCCTGGATAAATAATTTTATTTCATTAATTTAATGCTGCTATAACAATGAGTACCGTTATAAATCCTCTGTTTTTGTATGCGACAGTCTTGTTCTGCAATAAAGAGATGAGTGATGATGATGGTAAAAATGCCATGTACAGGAGTCACAGCATTAACAGTCTTCATGTAGAAATAGTATTATATTAAACACAATTTTTATTATTATGTATGTCATATTTATTGAAATAAAACTGAAAAAAAAATAGACTGTTATTTATAAAGAATAAGCTTATGTTGATCTTCATGTACATACAGGCACTGAAATAAAGTAGTACATAAGCATTGAATTAAAAGTTTTTTTACTGCACGTAAATGTCGGAAATGTGTTTATTTCACAAATACTGACAAATATATATAAACAGCTTCATCTGCAATAAAGACAGCAAGTTTGCAAGTTACTACGGGCAGCAGAAAGTGTATGGCTTCAGTACGTATTGAACTCTTCTGACTTCAAGCAGCAAATCTTGCAGATCGGTAAGTTCGTTGAGATCTGCCAAACACCTCGCCCTGAATTTACATGAAATTAGGCGACTACAGTCATGCTCTAACCACATTTGTGGCATTTGTACAACTGGGTGCACTTCATTCGAGTATTCCACTATATACTTATTCCAAATAGAAACTGTGTGACGTCATGTGAAAAGGGTCTATTTAAAGGAGTACACACCCCAAATCAGCAATTTTTTCCTCCCACCCCAAAATAGGCAGTTAAAACATGGTATAATAAAAAATCTATGGGTTATTTTGAGCTGAAACTTCACAGACACATTCCGGGGACACCTTAGACTTATATTACATCTTGCGAAATGGACTTTCTATGGCACCTTTAAGGGAAATCAATGTTTAATTAATGCAATTTGTTTTTAAAGATTTTATTAACTATAAAACTTGCACAATTATGCTAATACAAATGGGAAACTTTGTTCAGTTGACAAGCAATATTACTCCAACAAGCAGATGTAAACATCTCAATTGCATTGTCTGTAAATCTGCAACAAACAAATGTACAGATGTCCTATTTTTGATTACAAGCCAAGAGAACATTTTCAACTCAGCCTCAGAAAGCAGTTAAAAAGTTCTTATTCAAGAAAATAGTTGTTCCATATTGTACCATAATCTACATTCACAAATAAAAATGCCATGAATGTCATGAATAAAAATACCATTTTAAAAAAGGTATAAGAACATTAAGTGCATAAATTCTGTCATTCATTTGGCAAAAAGTATTTGTTGACTATATTAAAATCTGTTCAACTCTGGTGTATGTGTATCTTTCATATTTCTCGTTAGCTGCTTTTCCACCATCGTGCCAACCCGTTCTCTTTGTACTGATATTTTGTTTTCCACTGTGGGCTGATTACAGAGCTTATATGCAATATGTAATGTAATGTAATGCAGGATGATCAGTTATTTATTTTAATTGTATGATTAATTTGTGTTCATGTTGCTCAAATAGCATGTTTAGTAAGCTATGGAGAAACTGGCAGCCAGGCAACAGACAAGTGATCGATCCTGAGTGACGACTTCACTACTCGCATTCCAGCAGAACGATTCAGCACGATTAGCTAATTTCGCGCAGAGAATGGTTTGTAATCGTGCTGTGCCATACCAGGCTCAAGTGGAAATACAACTTGAAACGTGCCAATACTTAGAACCTTCAACCCAACAGTGTAAAAGCAGATTTTGTGAGCAGTGCAGTGGTGTAATGGCAATTTACATTAAAATCTTTAATTACAGATTTAGTTTCCAAACAAACCAAACATATGTTTGACTCCTTGAGCTTGGTAAAAAAAAAAAAATAAAATCCATTAAACATCCTGACTGACAATTTTTCGTTTATTTTTGCTAATTTTAGTAAACTTTCACATCAGCGTGCACATCCTACGCCTTAATTAATACGGGTTTGATTTAGTAATCATATTATCAATGCAATCTTTCCATTATTTGTATCAGTGTAATGAGATTTTGTAACTTTTACAAAATTATCTATCTACACGCACACAAAGCTGGACTTGATTTGGTTATTCTGAAGTGTGTAAAAAAAAAAAAAGAAAAAAAAAAGTTTAAATTAAGGGTATTTCTTAACTTTTCACTCCTGGTCATATCTGCTTATTGCTGTTGTTGTTTTTTGATGTTGGTTTTATTTGTTAATCTCAATCAAACTGATTAGCAATAAGTGAATCTTTAGTGCTGTTTGTGGAGTTGTTTAATCAATCTCTGCTGACATCTTGAGTGATTAAGGGTTATAATGTTTACACGATAACAATGTACTAAAAATATAATTGTTTTTCCTTTGTATTTTCTGTGTACAGACAACGTTGTCAAAATGATCCACTTTCACATGGATCTGTGAAAACAACTAAAAATGCTGTATTATTCATGCCAGGCCAGTAGGTGTCGATGTCACTTTGTAAATGTACACTACGCACCTATAGACTGAACACGTAATACACGTTAATGACATCACCTTTTTCACAAATTCACATTTTGTAGTTTAAACCGGGGATGATAACGGTATCGTTTATAAAAACTTGCTCTTTGAAAGCCGTTTTCAAAAGTTTACATTTTCAGGCCCCCAAAACACTGTTGTTGTGTAATTAATGGTCAAAATGCATTTTCCTTTTTTTAGTTGAAAATGGTGTGTAAACACCCCCTTAATGTCTTATTTCATCTTCAGTTGATTTCAAGGCTGTGGCTGGATGTTATTGGATTTCCCAGAAAATACATTACAATCACAGTAACACAAATCCTTTAACACAATATCACAACAAAATATGTATTGTGAAAAACACTATACAAATAAATGTGAATTGAATTGAATCAATAGATCACACAAAAGTATTCACTGCCAGGATCTTTGCTAATATCTTATAATCATTAACTAACTTGTGAGGCGGTGTGAGCATTTTAGGTGATCTTTACTTTTTTATGTATAACTGTGATAACAGCCTGACGCATTGTTGGTGGTAATAGTTTCTGCCCAGTTATTTCTGTGAAAATGTCTTCAAAATTAGGGACAGTTAATGTAAAAACTTATTTTGTAGAATTTAATTATAGATCCATCAGGGCCAAAAAGCATGCTATGTTCATACAGTCACATGGCTCTGATGTGTATAGCCCTTCATAAAAAAAAATCAAAGTGCTTGTTAATCTGTGATTGTTTCATGTGTTATCTGAATTTCTGCTAGCTTCAGTTGTTCAGTTGCTAGCCTTTTCTCCATACTCAGTATTTTGCTGTCAAGATCTCAAATACAATACCTCCTCTGCCTCCGGGGTCAAGGTATCTAATTCTGACTGTAATACTCCTCTTACCTTAGCAGTGGGGGACCCAGCATGCTCTTAACCTATGTTGTTTATCATTGAGATAATCTGATTGATCCGCTCTATTATTTTTTTCCCTTTTGCCTGCACTATATGAAATTATCTGGCCTCTTAAAAAGGACTCTACAAACGCTGCTGTGCATTGATCATTGAAGCCAATCACAGACATATCTGATGAGCGGATCAACACAATGGCCAATCAGAGGTGTTTACGAATCTGCTCAAATGCGCTCAAAGCATCACATTTTTAAAGTGTATAGTTTATAGGAGACGTATACTAACCTTGGTCTTTAATTAACATTAACATTAATTTGTGTGCAGCCTACATTACAATAACTGTCCTGGTTAAAGTGTAGTCAAATCGGTGTTGTTTTGAGCAAATGAACTGCATTCCTGCTGAAAAACAGGTGTTCTAGAGTGAAAATGTTGCCTATAAATAGTGTTGCACTACTTATCAAATTCACATCATTATGGATTATCAAGTTGTAGCTTTTGGTGTGGCATTGCTCTACCTGTGGATAAGACATTGGAGATTTGTGTGTGTGCATGAGAGTCTAATCGGAACCAAAGTTTACACGACTGCGTTCTCTGGAATCCTCTAAAGCGGAGGACTTAAACATTCCAATTTTTTGACGCCGAACTGTGTCATAGCTCATTACCATAAAGTTGACCTCAACTTTCCTATGCCCACACCATCCAAGACACACCACACCACTGCTCATCGGAGCTTGCTGCCAGCTCACATTGAAAATGAATTATTTCCGGCTGCTTTGGCGTTCTCACCAGCGGTTGTGTGAATGCACAGTTAGCATGTGGTGTGATGCGTGCATGTGTAAATGTGTGTGCATATAAAAAAAAGGCTCCCGAGTAAAAACTGTGCACCTCATTGTCACAAAAAAGATCGATACATATGTTATAATCTTTCGTTCCTTGATTTTTTTTCTAAATAAAAGCAGTAAATTTACTCCTGTTTATTTTTTGTCTATTTACAAACTCACCACACATAGTGATAACTGTAATTTATTGAAAACCATTTGTTTTCTGAAAAAAAAAAAAAATGACACCTTGCATTTGAAGATAGCACAGTGTTAGAATTTTACAGTTCAAAAAATTTAAATGTATGAAAATGCACTTAGCATTCACATTAATTTTTAACACCCCCTTTTAACACCTGAAACTGTCTACTCTGCAAAATTAATCTCTTATATCATATCTTCATTTGTTGTTTATGATGAAATAATTTGTGAGAATGTAGAATTCAATCAGTGAGCATGTGCACTGAAACAAAACTCAAGCATATTCAGCAGTGACTAATTTAAATGTCTCTGAATGGCCATTGCATTCATTAGCTCAGCAGAAACGTGTGTGATTGGTTATACTGCTCAAAGCTGCAAAAAGCATTTTTGTTAATTTTGGTTCCCCCAAGCACCCACTAATTTCTGACCCTGTACAAAAATTAGACACATGGATGGTGCATGCATGTGCTGAATACGTCTTTCCACGCCCTTGCCCCCCCTAATGTCGCCAATGTATTATATATATATATATATAGTCTTTCTGAGGTCTTTATACATATATACATGCTTTCTGAGGCTATATACAGTCATTTTAGGCCACAAAAATCAGAAAAAAAGTCTTAAAAAATCCTGTAGGGACTGTTTAATACCAGGTTTCAACAGGTTTCAGGGCTTGATTGGGCCTCGTTGGGGCATCCTCAGGGCCAACAGCAAGGAGTTTTTGGCCCGCCAAATACCTTGGTCCAAAGCGGGCCAACTGGGGCTTGAGGAGTAGTCATGAATCCAAGGTCATGATCAGGAGATGGTCAAAACCGCTGCTCATTTCCAATGACGTTATAACAGGCTAACAGATAACTTCAACATTTAAGACATTTTGACATTTCAGACACCAGCAAGTGTTTGAAATAACTTCCTTGAGATCCAGTAGGGATTATGATCACCGTATGATGCAGAAATATATATTAATATGCAATGCTAATGGCTACTTATGCTAACCATGCAATAATAATATATAACACATATGCTTATGGAAAATACCAGAGACTGCATGAAAAACGTGGACCAATTATATGATTTTAATTGTGTATTTATTTAGTTTTTATTTTTTTAATCTGTCTCTTCCCTGTGCCTTTGTTGATACCGGACTAATGCATCCACATATGACATAAAAAAACAAACAAACAAACAAACAAAAAAAAACAGGCACTCCAGTTAACTTATATATCATAACTAATAGTATAGTGAGACGGAAGAGATTGCCTCCTCAGATACCACAATTTTGTGAAAAATTAATAGTAATGCTCACTCTTTCTAAGTTAATGTGACATCTTAATGGAGAAAAGCCTTAAAAGGAGTTCAATTCAGAAATAAAATGTCCTGATTATTTACTCACCCCCATGTCATCCAAGATGTTCATGTCTTTCTTTCTTCAGTCGAAAAGAAATAAAGGTTTTTGAGGAAAACATTCCAGGATTCTTATCCACATAGTGGACTTCAGGGGGCTCACCAGGTTAAAGGTCTAAATTGCAGTTTAAATGCAGCTTCAAAGGGCTTTACACGATTCCAGATGAGGAATAAGGGTCTTGTCTAGCAAAATGATCTGTCATTTTTTTTTTTTTAAATAAAAATGTATATACTTTTTAACCACAAATGTTCATCTTGCACTGCTCTGCGATGTGCCACGCAGTAGACTGAAAACTCATGTGTGACGTAGACGGAAGTACTGCGGTAGGGTGAAAAGCTCCATCTAATTTTCTCCTCCAACTTCAAAATCGTCCGATAACGTTTTACCTTTTTTTTTATAAAGGCTGTCTGGCTTAGTCTTTGCACGTTCGCTTTGAGGACATTGAGGACATGAGGGCATTTGAGGACATACTTATGTCATGCATTACGTAATTGCACAAAGGTCATGCGTGAAGTAGGCAGAAGTACTGATCTAGTGGATCGCAAAGCTAGTGCAAGAAGAGCATTTGTGGTTAAAAAGTATAAAATTTTTCTTTTTTTTTTTTTAGAAAATGACCAATCATTTCACTAGTTAAGATCCTTATTCCTCGGCTGGGATCATGTAGAGCTCTTTGAAGCTGCACTTAAACTGCAATTTGGACCTTCAACCCGGTGAGCCCCACTGAAGTCCACTATAAGGAGAAGAATCCTGGAATGTTTTCCTCAAAAAACTTTTTCAACTGAAGAAACAAAGACATGAACATCTTGGATGACATGGGGGTGAGTAAATTATCAGCAAATATTTATTCAAAAGTAAACTAATCCTTTAATAGAGATGTTTTGTGCATTCCTGTGATTGCAAATAACTGGAAGCAGGTGGAGCTGAATAGGTGGTAGGCTTTTTATGTGAAATAGTAAATACCAGTTTGATTCAGTATGATTGATGTGCACAAATATTAATAAATATTTGATATGAATATTTGAAAATATAAATAATATTTGAAATATCTGGCCTGACAGTGGAAAAGTAGCTAATTATTTCAGGTCTTGAAGTCTCTACTAACAAGCTGTTGAGTTGAATCAAGTGTGTTTTTCCAGGGGTACCCTAAATGTAGTGAAGAAAAACACATGGGGCACTAGCTACAAGCAGACAGGAGCACACCTGGATCAAAAGTAAAAGACTATGTAGATTTTCTTGCTGTGTTTCCTCTTTTTATTCTGTCCAGTTTGATAATTATAAAAGGGTGTATTTATAATTATAAAATTATATATATATGTATGTAAGGGATAATCCATGGCTAGCCATGCATTAAAGGATTTTAATGCACGACGTAGAGGCGAAGAACCACCCGACGCAAAGCGGAGAAAAACAAGTTAAAGCTATAACTGATGTTTACAGTGTAATTTTTTTAAAAGACGGGTAAAAATGAGGGTTATTTTCTTAAGTTAAGGCTCGTTAGTTCTAGCACTCCGTCCGCTTTAAATAAAGTAGAGCCATCAGAATGCTTTTATTTTAACGAATTATCACATTTATTTAAATTCATTATTAAAAGAAAGAGTCAGAGAGAGAGAGAGAGAGAGAGAGAGATACGTGCGCGATACCTGCACTTCTTTAAAGTCTACAGTCTGAAGTCCCCTCGTTGCTTAAGCATATAACTTAGATAACATAGGCTAACTTAATGATTCTTTAATTAATTTATTAAAATTATTTATGAATGACAGGCAACACTGACAGTGACAAGGCAATCTTTATTTTAACTAATCTTATCATTTATTTACATTATGTAGAGTGTGAAATGAAACCGGCGTCTCTAACCACCGTTTACTATAAATATAAAGACACATTACATTTATTGAAATACATTAAATTTAATTAAAACAATACAAAAAAAACAAACAAACAAACAAAAAAAAAACACGGTTTATGAACTTGCAACACTGTATTTGCGTCCAGCGGTAGACTGAGCAGAAGCATAAAACTCCCGCAATGTCTCATTTAAAAGAGAAGCAGAGTAGGTCTCGACATCACAATTGTTCTGTCTTTGGCGCAAAAAGTCACTGAAAGTGTTAACTGCCCATTTAGTTGCCTTTTCGTATTGACCTCATCTTTGTCATCTTCTAGGTCTAGCTCTGCTGGTGTTAATTCTTTGTGACGCTTTTTGTCATTCAACGTCTTCTACAAGTCTTCTATTTCGTCTTGTGCCTGGACCCATTTCTCAAAATTGCCATATTCACCATACAAATGAAACGATATGCAAAAATCATCCATTTAGTCTACCTAAATAAACAATTTCATATATGTCTCTCACTCAGTTTGCAAGCGTAACTGTGTTACTATGGTTACCAATGTTTATAGTGGCGGATTAATTTTGATCTGTAATCAAACTGACTGGAACTACCTGTGCATTAAACGGTTTTACTGCACACCTTCCAGCCAATCAGAATCGAGTATTTAAACAGACCAAGGTATAAATATATATGCTACACACTTGAATCAATGTGAATGTTGAATCAAAATATGAATCAATGTGAAACACAAACCTCAGTATCATGAGTAGACAGTTTGGATTCTTCAGTCCAATACAGAGCAGTTTCACTCCTAAGTCCTGCAGGTCATTGTTACTCAGATCGAGCTCTCTCAGGTGTGAAAGGTTTGAACTCAGAGCTGATGCCAGAGCAGCACAGCCTTCATCTGTCATCATACAGCCAGATAATCTACAACAACAGTGTACAAAACTCAGCAGTGAGTTCAAAATCACTTAGCAGTCAATCGCTGTTACACACAAAAGGGGTAGTGAATGACACAATCTTTGCTGTTGAACATCTCTATAACACCAAAGACTAAAATTCAGTATGAACAAGATTCCCAACAAACCAAAATTCTTCTGTGAGCATGTCAGGTATGCAGATGAATAAGATTTTAACATTGGGCCTGGAAGTACTACAATAATAAAAACTGTTTTGCGTGTCTGCATTAAACTCAAAAGCATATAGAACTGACACAAAAGATACACACGGAGCTGCGGTTGTCTTTGCACTATGAATTTTACAATTATAAAACAATTTTGAGCTCTACATAAAATGTTTGCGGTTCATGGACCCTTAAAACTACTGGAATATACCAAAGACATTCACACTTTTGCCAATTTTTGAAGGCATTTTTTGTTCAGATACTTAGTCCAGGAAAACAGGCAAGCAGGCAAACAGGCAAACAAGGCAATTCAGTTAACAGACAGAAGATCAAAAATTGAAAATAAAGGGCTCAGAAATGCAGTATTAACACTAACACGACTTTGGAAAGAGTGGATAGAATCACAGAGCTTAAATAGACAAACTGATACAAGCAAGATAGACAGGTGGACGTAATCAAAGTCTGGGCAATGGGTTATGGGTGATGTAGTTCATGATGGAGGAGATAAAGTGTCAAGAAGAGTGCCCTCTGGTGGAGAGCACTCTAGCTGGTGGATGTAACAGAAATTGTGATGTATTCTAATCTACAGCCTAATGTACAACATAAATGTCTTAAAGGAAAAGGGGAAAAAACTCTGCTAGGAAACTTGTTTCACTATTTTGAGTGACCCAACAAAACAGATTAGCATATTTCTGGGTTATTTTTGTTTATATTTAAAATTATTCAAACACAAAGATTATTAACAAAATTAGATTAGAAAAAAGATTTGAAAAAACTTGAGAAAAAAAAAGCAAAAGTGGCTAATGTAGGGCTGAACATAGAGAAGGTTCATTTTGTCACAAAAACATGTTTATATGATAAAATATTTACAGTTTCACTTTTAGCCTCAAATTATTGGACCCCACTGTATGCACATTTCCTAGGTAGATAGATTTAGGCTTATGAAGGGACAAAATTAACAGTTTAAAAAAATATTCTTAAACATACTTGACAGGGGTCTGTACTTATTAACATCACAAAAATAATCAGTGTGAAACACAAACCTCAATATGTGGAGTTGACAGTTTGGACTCTTTAGTCCAGCAGAGAGCAGCTTTGATCCTAAATACTGCAGGTGATTGTTACTCAAGTCCAGCTCTCTCAGGGGGGAGTTTGATGACTGTAGAGCTGAAGCCACAATTTCATAGTGCTGATCAGGGAGATTACAGTAAGCCAATCTGAAAACAGCAAGGACTCTGATTAAAATGCATGCTGTTGTGCTGATGTCCCCTTGCGCAAAGAAAATATATTTCCATACATTTATGATCAATATATTAAATGGTTTAAATATATTGAAAAATATACAGAATAATATGGTGGCCAAGAGTACTCTACATGCTGCAACTGAATAAAACACATACAAATAATAATAAAAAAAACAGCAAATTAAGAAAATATCCTCATCATTTTGACAACACGTGCTGCAAATACTCACAATGCAAGCAAATACAGAAATGTGTTGCAAATATTTACAACACAAACAGAAACATGCTGAAAAAGTTCAAAACGCAACCAAAAAAAAAAAACAGAAAAGCACTGCAAATACAACACACACACACATGATCGTGCTGTTAAAAAACAAAACAAAAACAAAAAACAAAAACAAAAAAACAAACGCATCTTTCAGGTCATCGACAACACCACTGATGAGTAAACATTGAACAATAAGCCCCAGCCAGGTTTGTCACTTGTTGGGGTCCCCTTAAAACATTTCTGTTGTGATCCGTGTGCAGAGCATTTCTGTATTTGGTTACATTGTGAGTATTTGCAGCACACATGTTGTTAAACTGATAAAGATGTTTTCTTAATTTGCTGGTGTTTTTTTTCCATTTGCATGCATTTTCTTCAGTTGCAGCATGTTGAGCTCTCTTGGCCACCATAAAATAATATATTTTATCAATATATTACAATACAATGGAATACATAAGGAATTGTTGCTTTTAATATATTAAAAAATATGTGACAATATATTTACTATAATGTGTATTATAAGAGTTGCTTTCACTCAATTGAGTTATGTTGCTATTACACTAAGTATTTGAGGTGAGTTTATAAGGAAAGTTCCCTTTCGAAAGGGAACTCACACAGCATCTTAACACATTATGTGGAATTTCTTCATGGGAACCGGTGTCTGAAATGCTATCAAATCACAGCAATCATATTGGCTGGCGTCAGCCTATGACGTCACCACTAGTGCGACCTGAACGCACATGAGGAGTGTTTAGAGAACAAGTCATCCTCTTTTCCTCTTCAGGGATTGTTTAGTTTGAAGCGCTATTCAAAGGTAAGAACAGCTTGTTTATACAGACGTTTCAGGCAGTGTGTGCATCCATGCATAACCTGATATTGCCGAGTTCAACATGTTCCTGGGTCAACATTTTTGTTGATCCTGGAACAACATTCAAATCAACCAATCAGATTTGAGGGACAAGTTTATAGATTATGTCAAGTTTAGGCTTAAAATCATGAATTGGTGCTTCTACATCAGTGTTATTCATCTAGGGATGCAACAAACGATTATACGATATATATATATATATGCTATATTTGAATATATATATATATATACACACTATCGAGTTTATGCTCATTGAATGGCTTTCCTGAGGTAAATGTTACATTTTATGTGATATATTTGTTTGCTTTGTTTGATTAGTTTTATTGACTTCTTTCTGCGATTAAAACTCTGATTAAGTGATTACATTAGAGATGGATTTATTTCAGTAAGTTCAGTAAGTACTTTTTGATGTTCATTCCTGTCTATTTCGCGCTGTAATAGAGAGGAATAGGTTCACATGCCGCTTGAACTGAGGTGTTACAGCGATCTGCCGCTCCACGTTAAACAGCATCACAACCACAAGTATTGTTTGAATCCTGTAGTAAAATTGACAGAATTTAAAAGCTTAGACTTAGTTGTATATCAAAAGTAACCTGATCTGTCCATGCGTTGTCTGTGTCCTCTTTGCTCTGCGATGCATCTTTCACTGTGTGGGACGTGTGGCGTGAGAACAGTGAGTTTGAATGAGAGTTGGTGGCCCTGCATGACAGTATTCTGTAGTTATGCTAAACGTTATGTTTGTTATGTTTATGTTAATCTCCCACATTTCACGGGTTCGACTTCGTTTGCACTATGCACTCCAAAGCGCTGACTTCTTTTATTGGATTAGATCCGGGAGGGCTGCATTACAGTATTGCGCTACAGCGCCCCACTGGTTACACCGTGTTATTGCAGGCTCTTAAAATAGGTAATATGAGATCAAGAGACTATTCGACAACAAAAATATTTGTAGACAATTTTGTATTGTCGACGTTGTCGATAATGTCGACTAATCGTTTCAGCCCTATATTCATCTATCATTTCCCTCTGATTTTTGGGATAACTTATGGGTAGGGTTAGGTTTAGGGGTAGGAATAGGGTTAAGACTACATTTTCAGACTAGAATGTTGTTCCAGGATCAACAAAATATGTTGACCCAGGAACGCATCTAACTCAGCAATATCAGGACGTGCTACATCCGTGTCATAGTTACCTGATAACACACTTGACTTGTGTGTCATTGTTAGAGCATGCATGCCCAGTGCTTGAGAGTTCTGTCGGCATGCGTTGTGAGCATTCCTGATGAGGAAGCTCCACTCTTTGTTTGTCTCTCTCTTCTCGAGGGAAGAGGGACAGGTTTTTGTTATAAGAGTGTTTTGCTGATTGAGGATGCATTGTCTCTTGTGTCTGCAATATCAGCAAACAGTGCTCTATATATGTTTTTCGAGCAATGTGTAGGTTTGTGTGCAAGCATTTATATCTAATCACACATATTACTTGTGAATTGTTTGTTTGGGCATAGGAGCGCACAAGTTCAGCTTTTATAAGGCTGTTCGCTTGCACTGTGAGTGTTTCCCTTTGGCAACCCCAGTTGTGTTTCCTATCTGCACCTGTGTTTTATGTGTAAGCTGTCCTGTCTGTATATGGCAGGACATACATGGTGGCACATTATGCTGTGCTCCGCTCCACTGAGCTTCAGGAAAGTCATAAATGCGTGGGTGCCAGCCCTTCTTTTTGGCCGCTTCGATATCCAGCCTATGCTAGTACTTTTTAGACAGTGGTGGTTCGGCCATAGGTTTTCCGTCTCCTAGAATGCTGTAGCTCAGAATAGGCTACTCCTAGGAGAGCCTCTCCAGCATAAGACTGGCAGCTAGTGATCCTAGTACGTATCCTTTCACTGTGAGAGTCGTCACTGGCCGGGGCCCACCTTCTGCATTAGGCTATTAATGCGAGTAGCAGGCCTTACGGCCATCTCAGTTTGCCTAAGTTGACCTGAGACTCCTCTTGATATTAGAGTAAAAGTGATATGCTGAGCTTTAGTTCCCTAGTGGTGTTAGGCACAGACAAATAGCCAGGTGTTGTAGGCTTTTGTAGAAAACCTCCCCTGTAGATGTCCTTGAGAATTGTTAGACTTCCTCTCATTTAGAGAGTGGAAAGCACTATGCTGAAGTCTCCGATCTCTAGAGCTTTGGTAGTAGCTTTGTCTAGTTTGAGCTTAGAGCAATCTTTCCACCAAAAGCTCCTTGATTATTATCAAGTTGCAGGGTCGAGTGTTGCAGGCCCCTCCTGTGGAGGGACTCTGTTTTGGTAACAGACAGGTTGCTGGCCAGACAATATTACTACTAATGTAGGACCAGGTTGGTTTCCCTGCTGGCATTCAGGGTAGACTATGCTCCCCTAAGAAGTGACTGGTCAGGCTTTTTTTGGCTCCCTGGCCACATTCCCTTAAAGGGCCCCTTTTCTGTTAGAAGTTGTTGGTTCCAAGCCCTTAACCGGCCTTGGTAGGCCTCTAGATGTTTCTGGAGGCCTCTTTGAGGCTTATAGCTTGGGTGGTGACCGTAGGGAACGCCATCAATGACAGCCTTTGCAACCAATAAGAGGAGTGTTTTTTTTTGGCATTTCAGTTGAAATTGTTTTTTTTTTATATTTGTCAGAGCCATTCTTTGGCATGCACTCCCCTCAGCATGGCAGCATGGGCATTTCGTTCCCCATAATGCGTTAAGACGCAGTGCAAGTTCCCTTTCGAAAGGGACCGTTTCAGGTTACACATGTAACCATGGTTCCCTGAGAACAGGGAACGAGACACTGTGTCTCCATGCCATGTCTCGGGGGCGCCTGCTGAGCAGTCCCTTCAGACGATAAGTGGATGACTTGTTCTCTAGGCACTTGTTATGTGCGTTCAGGTCGCACTAGTAGTGACTAATTTGTGTTTAGCCAATTAGACTTTACATCAGGGTTCCTCAAATCCAACAAATCAAACACTAGAGGGCCATTGTCCTGCAGAGATTAGCTCAAACCATGATCAAACTCACCTACATGTAATCTTCTAGAAACGCCAAAGATTTTGATTAGCTTGATCAAGTGTGTTTGATTAGGGCTGGAACTAAATTATGTAGGACAGTGGCCTTCCAGGACTGGATTTGAGGATTTTTCCCCATCATTGCACATTTTGGATGTCTCACACATCAGTCACACCCAATTCAATTCTTGCAGTCTCTACTAATGTCAAATGTCAAATCAGGTGTATTAGATCAGGGGTTCCTAAACACGTTCTTGAAGCCCCCCCAACACTGCATGTTTTCCATGTCAAATACACCTGATTCAGATCACCAGCTCATTAGTTGAGACTCCAAGAACTGAAATGGGTGTGTCAGACAAAGGAGACATGCAAAATGTGCAGTGTTGTGGGGGCTCCAGGAATGTGGTGGGGAACCACTGTGTTATATGTGGGAGACATCCAAAATGTGCAGTGGTGGACCTAGGACAGGTTTGAGAAGCACTGCCTTTAGTGGTGTAACGAATCACGGATCGGTAAATAAAAAATAAAAATGGGGGTTTTAAGACAAATGTAACTTTGCTTAACATTTAACTTAAAAACACTTTTAAGGATTAGTTCACTTTCAAATTAAAATTTCCTGATAATTTACTCACCCCCATGTCATCCAAGATGTTCATGTCTTTCTTTCTTCAGTCGAAAAGAAATTAAGGTTTTTAATGAAAACATTCTAGGATTATTCTCCTTATTGTGGACTTCAATGGCCTCCAAACGGTTGAAGGTCAAAATTATAGTTTCAGTGCAGCTTCAAAGGGCTTTAAACGATACCACAGGTCAAAGTTTGAAATAATTGTTATATACTTGCACTAGCAAATTGTATTTGACAATTTAGTTCAAACTTTGACCTGTGGAGGGCAGTAATGCACATAGTAGTGTCTACATTGCCGAATTCGAATAGAGAAGAAGAAGAAGAGAGCTAGTTCAAGATGAGCATTTATGGTTAAAATGTATAAAATTTTATTTGTGATGGTTTCTCTAGATAAGACTCTTATTTCCCATCTGGGATCGTGTGGAACACTTTGGATATTCGGATTTGGACTGACAGTCTGAAAGAGGCTTATGTGTCCCTTCAAGCTCAATGAGTCATGAAACAGAGCTCGATTTTGTGTTCGCATGCCATCTGAAAGGCGCCCTTGTGAGCGTGCGTGCTTTGAGTGTGTGCACAGAAAACAACGTGTGATTGTGAAGTTGAGTGTTTTAAACTGGTAAGACTTACAAACAAGTGCAAATAATAAACTTTCACTATATAATGGCTAAATGCAGTTAATCAGTGGAGCCTGGTTCGTACGGATCACAGATCAACCGCAATCCATTACACCCCTGCCTTAAAAATTTAAAATAAAGATGTGATTTTTTTTTAATAGGTGCATTCTGTACATCTTGAATCTTCAAATCCAGTCCTGGAGGGCTGATGTCCTGCAGACTTTAGTTCTAACCCTAATTAAACACCTATTTTTAATTTGCAAGTAAATCTGAACAATGAGATTAGCTTGTGTGAGGTTATTTGAAGGGCCAGTGTCCTTAACTCAGCAGGACACTGGTCCTACAGGACTGGAGCTGATGTACATTATGTATATGATGAGTTGCTTTATTACATAAACCAATTCTGTTGACTAAAACGACATCAACAACTGCCTTAGAGTTGGTCTAGTTCTACTGGTAGCTTGGAATTGTTTACAAAGTAAAACCTATTTTTTTAAACTGTTTGTGAACACAAACCCCAATAAAACTCATCAAACGTCCATCACCACTTTTGTCAAATATAATTGTTTACACACTCACATCGCTTTTCTGCAGTTCCTCATAGCAGGTAACAGTCTCCATCTCCCCTCTTTTGATTTGATGTTATACCTATAAAGGTATAACTCATCCAGTGCCTCTTCTGACATCAAGATCATGTTTGCCAAAGTAGAGCATTGTGCAAGAGAAAGATTTTTTCTTTTTGTTTTAGAGTTCAAAAATTGCTGCATTTCTTTAACAATAGAATTATCCTGCATTTCAATCAAGCAGTGTGACAGATTCATCCATCTTTCAGGACTGACATTGTTTTGTTGACCTCGTTTGAGGTTTTGGATTATTTTCTTGATGCTCTCTGGGTTGTTCTCTGTGTGAATCAGCACATCCTGTAAGAGTCTCTGATTGGACTCCAGTGAGATGCCATGAAGGAATCGAAGGAAAAGATCCAGGTGTCCGTTTTTACTCTCCAATGCATTATTCATTGCTCCCTTCAGGAGCTCATCCAGGGGAACATTCCCAGGCAGAATTGTGGACTTTTCTGCCAGGAACATTTTCAGAACCTCAATGTTCTTGTGTAAATAGCAGAAAAACACATACAGTCCTGCAAAAAACTCCTGAAAGCTCAGATGTACAAAGCTGTAAACCTTCCTGTGATAAATCACAGATTCCTCCCTAAAGATCTCAGTGCAAATCCCAGAATACACTGAGGCGTCAGTGACGTCTATGCCGCTCTCTCTCAGGTCCTCCTCATAGAACATCACATTGCCCTTCATCAGCTGATTGAAAGCCAGTTCAGCAAGTTTCACAATCACGTCTCTGTTGGACTGCAGGAGTTTCTCTGGATCTCTCTCTTCATACTTCTGGTTCCTCATATTTATTTGAATGAGGAGGAAGTGTATGTACATTTCAGTCAGAGTTTGAGGGATTTCTGCACTGAGATCTTGTTTCAGGATGTTTTGAAGCACAGTGGCTGAGATCCAGCAGAAGACGGGTATGTGGCACATGATGTGGAGGCTTCTTGCTCTTCTGATGTGTGAGATGATTCTGCTGGCTTGATGCTCATCACTGAGTCTCTTCCTGAAATATTCCTCTTTCTGAGGGTCATTGAATCCCTGAATTTCTGTTACACGGTTGATGTATTTAGAGGGGATCTGATTGGCTGCTGCTGGTCTGGTGGTGATCCAGATGAAAGCAGAGGGAAGCAGATCTCCTTTCATGAGGTTTGACATCAACACACCCACTGATGAAGTCTCAGTCATGTCAGAAACTTTCTCACTGTCTGAAAACATCAGTGTAATTCTGCTTTCATCCAAACCATCAAAGATGAACACAACTGTACACTCATCATACATCTTTGAGTCCAGATGTTGAAGTTCAGGATGAAAGTCCAGCAGAAGTCTGTGAAGACTGTACTGATGATCTTTAATCAAGTTCAGCTCTCTAAATGGAAGCACAAACATGAAATCTACATCCTGATTGGCTTTTCCCTCGGCCCAGTCCAGAATGAACTTCTGCACAGAGACGGTTTTTCCAATTCCAGCGATGCCTTTAGTAAGAACAGTCTTGATTTTGTCTTTCTTCTCTCTTCTCTTCTCCTCATATCCTGGTTCAGGTGAAGGATCAAAGAGGTCATTACAGTTGATTGGAGTGTCTTGGAGTGTCTTGTAACTTTTCTCCATCTGTAGCACCTCATGTTCTTCATTCACACCTTCACTCTCTCCCTCTATGATGTACAGCTGTGTGTAAATCCTGTTCAGGAGGGTCTGATGCTCTTGTAGTTTGATTCCCTCAAATATGCTCTCATATCTGTTTTTCATGCTGGTTTTGTGCTGGTCTTTGACTCTCTGCAGATCTTCATGCACTGGTTGGTGAGAATTGAGCTGCTGTGCTGCTTCTGTGTCATGATGACTGATGTGTTTCTGACAGGAGGAGGATGTGAAGGTCTGACAGGACACATATCTGATCTGGTCAGCTCTCCCACCACTGAAAAGACATTAAGAAGAACAGAAAGACAAAACAAAGAGAAAATACCTTTATCAAAATAAAGAACATATTTAAATGTCTATTATGTTAAATGATCCTATATATGAAATTATACAACAACCACATTTAGAAAGAAGTGTACAATTGATAGACTAAAATATAATTAATGTATTGTCTAACTGATTTCTTGATTACTGTCAAAATAACGTTGATACAGAAAAACCATGTGACAAAAAACAGTGTCATAGAGACATTTAAAAAAGAAGTGGCAGGGAAGCATTTAAAATCACTTAAAGCAACTGCATTTAACAAAGGCCCTACAGACTCTTTCTTTACATCATGATTTATGTATCTGTGTTTTATTTGTTATTAAAAAAGAGAACATGATTTCAGTATATGATTTATTTATTTTTTCGGTCTACAAGAACTTTATTGCAGGAATAAAATAAAATCAGAACCATTTCCTTTTTGTTGTTTCTGTGTACATTCAGTGTTCTTGTGTTGAATGTCTCACTTTACATTAATATACTCACAGAGGGTCAAAGGGCACTGCTTCATTACTGAGATCAGGGGGTTGTAAAGGAGATGCTGCTCTCTTTCTCTTCCTGCTGATGATTCTGAGAAAAAGAAAGAAATATTTTAGATAGTTTCTTTGCATATTATCTGTCTGCTCCAATACATTTATTAGACCATAAATGACCGAATATTTTAAGCCGTTAACACTGATAAAAGGAAGAAATTTAAGTGATCGCGCACACACAACATATCAATTATTGCATTGCTAACTTGACATCGCAGTCTGTTCGTTATCAAAATAAAATGGATAGTTTCATTTTACACTGTGAGACTCATAACGGCCACTCTTTGGAATGCAATACAAATGCGTCAGTCATTGCCTTGGTAACACAAGTGTTTACAGATGATATGAGATGTAAACAATGACTGCATTATGGATGATGAATGGATATTTCTTTTAGTTTTATTATTAATTTGTGTTTACATCCCTCAAATATCACACTTAGCCAGGTACAGAGAAACTGGTAGCCAGGAAATAGACAAGAGACCAATCCTGAGTGGCAACGTCACTACATGTATTCTACCAGCAAGTTACCAAGCTCAAGTGGAAATGTAACTGGAACCATTCCTTATTGTTCGGCCCGACAGTGGAAAAGCGGCTCAAGACCTCAGATTGGAGCGTCAGATAAGAGAGACATCAAAAAATGTGCAGTGTTGGGTTTAACGTTCGCCGTTTAAACACCTTTATAACGATCGTGTTAGTTGAGCTTATGTTAGTTTGTGCTGCACAGAGAATCGGATCTGTTGGATTTACAACATGTGAATTCATCCACTTCTCCCGAAATACATGAAAGTAAGTGAGCCAATGAACTGGAGAAGAATAGAGCTTTTAAGTTACAGTGGCATGAAAAAGTATGTGAACCCCTTGCAGAATCTGTGAAAATGAGAATTATTTTAATAAAATAAGAGGATAATAAAAAATGCATGTTATTTTTTGTTTAGTACTGTCCTGAGTAAGATATTTTACATAAAAGATGTTTGCATTTAGTTCACAAGACAAAACAATAGCTGAATTTATTAAAATAACCCCATTCATAAGTATGTGAACCATTGATTCTCAATACTGTGTGTGGTTACCTGATGATCCACGACTGTTTTATTTTTTTTTGTTTTGTGATGGTTGTTCATGAGTCCCTTGTTTGTTCTGAGCAGTTAAACTGAGCTCTGTTCTTCAGAAAAATCTTCCAGCTCCTGCAGATTCATCAGTTTTCAAGCATTTTTGCATATTTGAACCCTTTCCAGCAGTGAATGTAGGATTTTGAGATCTGTGTTTTCATACTGAGGACAATTGAGGGACTTAAACACAACTATTAAAAAAGGTTCAAACATTCACTGATGCTCCAGAAGGAAACACGATGCATTAAGAGTCGGGGTGTGAAAACTTTTGAACAGGATGAAGATGTCACAATTTTTCTTATTTTGTTTAAATATCATTGTTTTTCATTTAGTACTGCCCTTCGGAACCAACAGAAGATACTTGCATGTTTCCCGGCAGAAAAATTAAGTACAATTTACCTTGATATTTGAATTCAAAAGTTTTCACCCCTCGGCTCTTAATGCATCGTGTTTCCTTCTGGAGCATCAGTGAATGTTTGAACCTTTTTTAATAGTTGAGTTTGAGTCCCTCAACCATCCTCAGTGTGAAAAGATGAATCTCAAAATCATACAGTCACTGCTGGAAAGGGTTCAAATATGCAAAAATGCTTGAAAACTGATGAATCTGCAGGAGCTGGAGGATTTTTCTGAAGAACAGAGCTCAGTTTAACTGCTCAGGACAAACAAGAGACTCATGAACAACCATTACAAAACATAAAAACAGTCGTGGATCATCAGGTAACCACACACAGTATTGAGAATCAGTTGTTCACATACTTATGAAAGGGGTTATTTTAATAAATTCAGCTATTGTTTTGTCTTGTGAACTAAATGCAAACATCTTTTATGTAAAATATCTTACTCAGGACAGTACTAAACAAAAAAATAACATGCATTTTTTATTATCCCTCTTATTTTATTAAAATAATTCTCATTTTCACAGATTCTGCAAGGGGTTCACATACTTTTTCATGCCACTGTACTTTCACAATGTGTATCTGTTATGAATAAAACGTATCGTCTAATTATAATGGAAAGGGTTGTTATTTCCGCTTCTATAGACATCAGTGTGTATTTTACAAACTCTAAATGTATTGTTTTGTTAGTATTCATGTGTATTTAAATGTCTGAAACCTAAAATAATCATTATGTGGTTGAAAACACTGCATAAATGTGATAAATGAAAAGTGCTGCGCACGTCCGTCTCTGGTTAGCACCAGCTAAAGCGCGCACGCACATTTGAATTTGGCAGTTAATCATGTGATGTGCTGAACGTTCTAATCACACCGGTGTGATCGTATGCGTCAAAGGGTTAAAAAAAAAAAATTGAAAGCCAATTCATGATACTCACACAGAGTCAGAGGTCACAGCAGGTCCATCACTGAGATAAGGGGGCAGAAGCATGGAGTGGTTACTCTTCTTGGACACACAGCTGGATCCTGGAGATGGTCCATCACTGAGATAAGGGGGCAGAAGCATGGAGTGGTTACTCTTCATGGACACACAACTGAATCCTGGAGATGGTCCATCACTGAGATAAGGGGGCAGAAGCATGGAGTGGTTACTCTTCATGGACACACAGCTGGATCCTGGAGATGGTCCATCATTGAGATAAGGGGGCAGAAGCATGGAGTGGTTACTCTTCATGGACACACAGCTGGATCCTGGAGATGGTCCATCACTGAGATAAGGGGGCAGAAGCATGGAGTGGTTACTCTTCATGGACACACAGCTGGATCCTGGAGATGGTCCATCACTGAGATAAGGGGGCAGAAGCATGGAGTGGTTACTCTTCATGGACACACAGCTGGATCCTGGAGATGGTCCATCACTGAGATAAGGGGGCAGAAGCATGGAGTGGTTACTCTTCATGGACACACAGCTGGATCCTGGAGATGGTCCATCACTGAGATAAGGGGGCAGAAGCATGGAGTGGTTACTCTTCATGGACACACAGCTGGATCCTGGAGATGGTCCATCACTGAGATAAGGGGGCAGAAGCATGGAGTGGTTACTCTTCATGGACACACAGCTGGATCCTGGAGATGGTCCATCATTGAGATAAGGGGGCTGAAGCATGGATTGGTTACTCTTCATAGACACACAGCTGGATCCTGGAGATGGTCCATCATTGAGATAAGGGGGCTGAAGCATGGAGTTGTTACTCGTCATGGACACACAGCTGGATCCTGGAGATAGTCCATCATTGAGATAAGGGGGCTGAAGCATAGAGTTGAATCCTGAAGATGGTTCAACACTGATATATGGGGGCTGAAGCATAGAATGGTTACTCTTCATGGACACACAGCTGAATCCTGGAGATGGTTCGTCACTGAAATAAGGGGGCTGAAGAATGGGGTTATTATTTTTCATGGACACACAGCTGAATCCTGGAGATGGTCCATCATTGAGATAAGGGGGCTGAAGCATAGAGTGGTTACTCTTCATGGACACACAGCTGAATCCTGGAGATGCTGTTTTTTGAGGGTGAACATAAGCCTCCTTCACTTTCTTTCTGTAACAACAAACAAGTGTTTACAGTAAAACATTACTGCAGTTGTTGAAGGTGCAATAAATTTAAAAAAAAAAAGTCAAGGGTCAAGTGCTAAATAAAAGCAAACACTAATCACCATGGTGACTTCAAACTATATATTTTCAAACAACCATCAACATTAACTAAAGGTAAACCTCTGTTTACCTCTGTTAATTCTCAATGAGATCTTTTGTAGACATGTGAAAGAAATAAATTCAAACTGGTCTTTATTATTATTATTATTATTATTATTATTATTATTATTATTATTAACATATTCATATTCAGAGAAAAGAACCTCAGTGAGTCAATCATCTTCTTAATTCACATCCAACTTCATGATACTCACACAGAGTCAGAGGTCACAGCAGGTCTATCATTGAGATAAGGGGGCTGTTGCATGAAGTGGTTACTCTTCATGGACACACAGCTGAATCCTGGAGATGATTCCCTCTGAGTGTGAACAGAATCCTCCTTTCTCACATACCCACTCATTTTATAGGCATACTTCTGTTTCTCTTTTTCCAAGATAAGATACTTTATTTCAGGCCTGTTTGTGGAAACAGAGAACATACACAGATTTTTGACACAATTAAGTATCAGTACTAGCTGGTCACCGAAAGTGAGGTGATACAGGGGCTAAAGTGGCTGGCCCCCCCATGGTACTGATGCTTTTGGGTGTTCAAGAAGCTGCGGTTTACAGTGATTTTATAGTTAAGGGCTGTTGTTATGAGCAAAACACACAGTTGGTGCAATAATACTGTGACAATGAGCTCACAGGAGTGTGTTTATAGAGTATTTTACAATCACTTTGAACATGGCTAAGCCAATAATAATCAAGGACCAAAACTAACTGTTTTATAATGCTAATTAGGGCTGCAACAACTAATCGATAAAATCTATAATAATCGATAATGAAAATCATTGACAACAATTCTCATTATCTATTAGTCGTGTCTACCCACTGTGCACAGAAAAAATTCAGCCAGTCACGTCAAAATACAGCACCGAATAACGTTTTTCTATGGACAAAATGCCTCCGTGTTCATATGTGTCCACACTACAGAGTAAAGTCCCCCTATAGTCAATTATTTTATCCCTTTGATCACCAAAATTACATTCCTGTGGAAAAAAAAATAATTCATGCCTTAAAATAGCTTGAATATAACTCGACATCCTTGCCTCATTTACGCAGATCAATGAATATTCAAATTAGCCCCACCTCCACAGCAGCTCAGAGATTAAATCAGTCAACTTACTGAGGTAAATGCTGCACAATAGCTCTTTACAACGTCGGACACATAACGGTAATTAATATGATTAGACTTTTGCTTGACTAAGTTATCAAACAACTAATAATGTGCTGCTAATGTTACACAAACCATGTTCCCATTCACCATATCAGAGTCAGACAGCTGCCTTCTAACAACCAGTATCCTTACAAATGCTATGAACAACTTAGAACGTCAGTGGAGAAAGAGATATAGAGTCTGCTTTCTGACATAGAACCTGGAAGTGCTGCAACGAAAATAGCGTACGAGAATGACAGGGGAGAGATGAATTTGTTGAATAAAGTCATTATTTTGGTTTTGTTTTTGCACACAAAACGTATTCTTGTCGCTTCATAAATTAAGGTTAAACCACTGTAGTCACGTTGACTATTTTATAGTGGTGGGCATAGATTAATTTTTTTAATCTAGATTAATCTAGATTAATTTTGGAATTAATCTAGATTAATCTAGATTAAAATGGCTCATTTGAATTCTGCCGAAGACATTCAGAATATGTGAGATACCCAAATTGTCCCTGCGTCCCAATGTCCGTACTATCCATCCTAAATAGTATGTGAGATTAAAATAAGTGTGTCCCAAAGCATAGTATGTTGAAAAGAGTATGCCAAAAGTCCCCGGATGGTCTACTATTTCCGGTAGATTTTCAAAGTGTGTATCCGTGCACACTATAAAGGCTAATATTGCCCACAACCCATTGCGCGTTGTACGAAGATTCAGTTCAGAACTACAAACACGAGTAAAAAGTGTTAAAAACTACAAAACATGGCGAATATGCATGATCGACGCTGAGAGGTTGTTTGAGTGACTAATAATCAGTTCAAACTGATAGAAAATATTTATTTATATGTGTTATTTTTCATCTGCAAATACCAATGTGGACTTTTATAAAGATCTGATTGGCCATTAACTTTTAAATGCATCATTATGCATTAATATGAGGTGAGTTCTCCACATGAAAGACTCGCGACTGCAGATCGACGTGCTGCATTTCTCTCCGATACGGTAGGAAATTAGCTAAATGAAATGTGGAGGATGTAAGATGATTGACAGGGCAGTTTACGGTGACTGGATGCGACAGAGAGCAAAGACGCAATTGTATGACGTGATAGTATGTCCCAAAGCTTGTCTACTCTTTTGCTACACACTCAAAAGTAAGTACTTTTTGTTCACAGAAAGAGTGCATACTTTTAGGGCGTAGTATAAGTAGGCGAATTGGGACGCAGCAAATGACTAAAAGTAATCCGCCATTTTGTCCGACAAAGCAGATAGGAGTTAGAAGATTAACCTCGGTGGAGTTCAACTTTTGTATATTATATTTTGTATATTGACATCTTTCCGCGTTTGAAACAACATTGATTCTCATGTTCATTCATGTTTATTTGATGCTATAAATGGACTCGTAGTAAGAGATGATCGGTTTACGAGCCTCTTGAGAATTACAGCAATCTGTCACGTCCATGGTCACGACACATTAAAGAAAACAGGTTTTATTGTTTGAATTTCTTAAAAAACTACACAGTTTTAAAGCTGGGACTTTGTTAAATATCATAAGTAACCTGCTCTGTCTTGTCTGTCGACGTGTTGTCAGTATCCGCTTTGCTCCGCGATGTATTTTTCACTGTGTGTGGCGTGACAGCGCCACGGCTTGTCGGACAAAGCAACAGTAACTAAGGGGGCGGGTCTTTGCGAAGGGTCAATTCGGCTAGGTATACATCTGCGCCAAAATATCAAGGTGAAAGTCATCATAGCTTGCGTAGTATAGACCCAGCTCCCAACCCAACTTTGAGAATAGATTAACGGCGATATTTTTTTTATCGCCCGATAAGAGTCTCACGTTAACGCAGCACGTTAACGCCGATAACGGCCCACCACTACTATTTTAACAATGTTTTTACTACCTTTCTGGACCTCAAAAGGTGCAATGATGTTGCTGCCTATGTGTGGTTCAGATACCCTCGGATTTCATCAAAAGTATCTTAATTTGTGTTCCGAAGATGAACGAAGGTCTTACAGGTTTGGGACAAAATGAGGGTGAGTAATTAATGACAGAAATGTCATTTTTGGGTGAACTAATCCTTTAATGTCAATAGGGTTGGGAGGTATGACGATATTGTATTATTATCATGGAATAAAATGTCTACCGTGAGAGACTTTGCTATATCGTATTGCGCTATGTAAATATACTATACTATAAATATAATATCACTATTGACACTTTAGAGTGATGAAATGCATTATATAACAAATGCAAATAGAACAAGCGGTTAAATACACGTATATAGGTCAAACTGATCATGTATTTACAAGTAAACAGAGCCATTTATGGCTTGAGTTTAATAGATCGGTGCAGTCAGTCTTAAAGGGACAGCATCCAAATTTGCTGTCATTATTAATGCTAATCAGACATCAAAAAAGAGAAAATCTCCCACTGCTTGCTTTTGATACTTTAATAAGAATAAATGTATATTTAATTTACACAGTAAAGACTATGCATTTTGATGCCTTTGATTACTTTATACATTTTATTTAAAATTTATAGTGCTTGAAGTTTTTCAGGTTGGTCTATTTCAATTGTGTCTTTGTTCTATTGTAGATTGTTTTCTTTGCTCTTTATTTATCACTGTTTACTTGTCTTCAGTAAGCTTGAGAGTTTTCTAGGCTAGTATTAATTTTTTAATGATATTGAAAATGGTGTTAAGAATTATGGAATTTCAATGGTATGAAAAATGTTGATATCAAAAAATTATCAGCAAAAATTACTATAGCATGATATCATTATCTTGCTATAAAATTACTCATATCATGATATAGCCTAAGATTTTGGTCTAATCACCCACCCCTAAATGTCAATAATCACGGAAATTAAATTCCGACCTGTGACTGTGGGTCTCCAGCTGCTAAAGTATCAGAGCAGATAAAGGTCTTTAGCAAAAAAAGCTGTTGAGCTCATGTTTTCTTTGAATCGGTGCTCAGATTTATTTTATGGGCCACTCATATTTTTTCATTAAAATACATTATATTTGTCCCAAATCGTCATAAATGTAAATACCGACGTCACTTTAAGCAGGGGCAGAGCTAGGGGATGAAAAAAGGGGAAAAAAAGACATAGAAGCAGCAATTGTGAGTGGGGTGGCCAAAGGTGTGTGGCCACGGCCACCATTTTTTTTGTGTGTTTATTTAAATGTACAACCGTCTCTTTATGACCTCAACACACGGAAAATGTTTCAGGTGCACACACCAACTTCACCATAGTGCCAGGCACAAGTCAAACAAGTGCGGAAAAGGCTCAGGTGCCAAAGGAGCTTCAGCAGATCAACCGTGAACGGCAAATAGTAGATATGCGATATTTAATACAACATGCTTAAATGTAGAGGAGATATGTGGGGCAGCGAAAAACTTTCCATACTTGTATTTGTTATGCATCACATTTAAAGAACATGTCTCTCAACATGTCACAAATTGATATGTAATTTTTTTTATCTTTAATAAATGCACAATAAATGTGAGCACAGCACCGTGCATTTGTACAAAAAGTAGGCACCAATTTATGAAATGCCAAACCTGCCCAAATTAAAAATAAATAAATACAAGAACTGTAAAAAAGCAAAAAATAAATAAATATCCGGGGTGGGAATCTTTAGTCACCTCATTTTCCGATCTGATTCCGATTCTGGGAGTCATAATCCAATTCCAAAATGATTCTTGATCTACCTTTTTTTTTAGTATTAATTAGTTACCGAAAATATCATTGAAAATGTACTTGAAAATCTTATCCTTACATTTACATATCCATACATAAGTACTTTTTAAAATAATTACAAATTGAAAAAATTAATTAAAACAACTGTATGTTAAGAATTTTGAAAAACATACAAGAAAGCAGCAAATAATAAAGAAGGACAAAGAAACATATTACAAGCAATAATCAAAGAGTGCTTTGCAGTAATTAAGATTATCTGAATGCCACAAGAAATAGCCTATCAACAATTATGTTGTTCCCCTGATCATGTTCCCTCTCTGCCCCCTTTTTGAACATTTGGTCATGTATTTTTTTATTTTTTTTTTTAAATAACGCATTGGGCCTATATAGGAATTATCACAGAAACAAATCTACAGCTGAACCGCTGCAACACGTGGTGTTGTTTTCGATTCAGCGTATTTGAAGGAATCAAACGAATGGATTGAACTCCCTCGTTAACGCAGCGACTTGCCGCCACCTACGTCTGTTTTAGTTTCATATTAAATGTATCATTTCATTGATTCCATCATGTCATATTTCTGTCTTCAATTTTTTTTTTTCCAACATAAAAATTAGTTTATCTACAAAGTACAGGACTGTTTTAGTGCCTACAACACAACTGAGTACAATTAATTTGTACTTAGGCCTAATTGTATGATGGTGGTGGAATAGATCAAGTCATAGAAACAAGTTTTGGTCATGTGTCGTCATTACTCAAAAACCTTTTGAAATATTTTTGGATACAATTTTTATGTCAGTAACTTGTATCTGTGTTCTGCTTGTTAACGGTCACCAAATGTTTTTACAAGCAATGCTAGAGTCACAATATTGACTGAAGCATTAGAAGCGACTGTAAAAGCATATGGGGCAATTATAACAACACATTCATATACCAGTGACCACAAGAAACTACAGAGAATATGGATATAAAACTATTTAATATCCACTATATCCATATTATCCAGAACAATTAATTAACTCCCCTTGCTGTTTTTATTGGTCTGAACCTAGATGCTGTGAACAGAGAGTGTAAAATCTATTTTGATGTCCTTATTAAGCTGGACAATATTTTGATGGTGTCTGGGGCAATTGTACCACAGTGTTACAATTGCCCCCGACTGTACCACCCCGTGACAAGCTACCCTGCTAGCTAGAAACAACAAAGCTAATGTTTGACAAAGGTATCAAATGTTAGACAACAAAATGGTCATTAAAACAAGACAGATTTAATTTTATAGACATTAATGGTTAAGACATTATGAGGAAAATACTGTAAATGAAAAAAAAAAATACTTTTATACCTAAAAAATGAGCCTTCCAAGTATGATTTAGAAGCTTGTTTTTTGGCATGCAGAGAGAGATCTCCACAGAGCACATGCAAAATTAGTTTCATGGTTCTGTCTTTGTGTAATTTGAGATGTTACAATTGCCCCCTGTTAAAATTGCTCGCGGTCTCCCCTACTGAGTGAATTTAACCATTATTAATATAAAATATTTTTATTCCTCACCTCCAAGCATATTAAGAGAAAAGAAACTCACATTCATGCTAAAGTTTAACTTGCACAGACAGCTTGGTTCTGGTTCTTAAAACCCCCAAAAGCTTGTTCTTCATCATTTTATCCTCATGGATGTGACATGCAAACTACATTGTTCAAAGATTAGTCAACCTTCTTTGAATTTTATATAATCAGTGAACGCATCAACAATTCTCAATTAGACAGTGTGTTTCAAAAACTTGCAACTGAAAAAGTAAAACATAGAATGTTTAACATTCTACTAGTTGTCCAAATGAATTGATCGCAACAATTCTATACCTAACTTGAACTCAGTACAAAGGGAACAAATATGTTCTCTTTTGAATCTCCATGTGCAAGAATGTGAAATTAAAAATTAAAACCATATAGGCTACAATTAGGCCTACAACTAACTGTATTCAGTTGTGTTGTAGACACTAAAGTTCAGTAACGTTACTTTGTAGTCGAACTAATTTTTATGTTGGAAACAAAATGAAGATTTCTGCGACACCCAGCAGATACTTTCGCATTCTGTTTAACTGTTTTTTCAAACCCCAAACTTCAAACTCGTTTACGCTTCATTGTTCATTTTTTAAATGAACTATTTACTGTTTTGGACTTCCGCCTTGAATAGGCCTACACGAGTACAGTCGCAGTCGATGTGTTGAAAGAGCCGAGTTTGTCCTTAACGCTCTGCGCTGCTGCGACCGCAGTTCTAGTAGGAGAGGCGAACACATTCGACGTGTTTAAGTTGTTTATAGACGCAAAAGGTCCTCGTTGACATTAAAACTATGAAACGTTTTAATGAACTTACTTACCATGACAAGGGAAGACGTTAGATTTTGACTCCCATGAAATGGTGTCTAGTCATCTGATACAATCGCTTTCGGTTTCACTATCCGCCTTCCCACGCCCCATGACGCGAATTATGGGAGTGACTTCAGTTGAACTGTAAACAATCAGCGTCAGCGAAAGGTTGAACGCAATAATAAGGTTTTTCAAAAACTGAGTACAATGCGATGAAATTATTCTACTCCTTCACGAACATTAGCCTAAAATGAAATTCAAGTCTAAAAAAAAAAGTTTTAAGAAATTAATAACCACCGATTATTTCTGTTAAATATCATGTCACTTTGCATCAAAAATGTTAATTAACTGGAACATTGAGTGTTAATAATTCAAAGTGATTTCTGTCATTTTGACAGAGCAAATAGGCTACCCTACATTTACAGAAGCTTTTATACAATATCACTTACAAATGAGGAGCATTCAGTTCACGTTTAAATTGTACGCTACACTTACAAAAATTAAAGCATTTGTAGTAGGCTAATAGTTAAACAACTAGACATAAAATCAATTATGGTTTTACTACATTAACTATGATTTGATTATGATTAGACAAGCCACATTTACTAAAAACAGCCATATGGTCTTACTACAGCATTCACAGTAAAACTTGTAAAGGTTACTCTAGTCATGGTTAGCACAGTTTTACTCCAGTATTCTAGTAGGCCTAGAACCATAGTGTCAAAACCATTACAGTCATGGTTTACTATAGTAAAACCATGGTTAACTATAGTAAAATCATGGTTAATTGTCATAAGGCTATAACGCTTATAGAATTTCAAAGCAGCTTTACAGAAAATGTTTCAAGGATACAATCAAAAAATATCCTTTAATCAGCCATGAGGTCTAAGATTATACAAGTCATGTGTTTAAATTCATGTGTTCAGTTAAACAGGCAAAATTATGCTATCCTTCATTATCAAAGGGTAAGTTTGCCAATTTCTATACCTGCTTTGTACTGATCAATGTTGATAATATGAACAATGTTTACTTTTACAGTTATGTGTACCAAAATATCCACCTGATAATGCAAAATACATCATTTTTATGATGCAAAACATGTCATATGCATCATCCGGCGGCGTTTTGTGGGTTGAAAACCTGCAAACTTACACTTTTAAGGCAATTAAGGACAATATCTGTCAGTTTTGTATGTCCTTCTATATAGTTGCCATCATCTGAAGTCTTCATGAGTGTTGGTGTCATCTTTACAAGTGAGGCTGGATTCAAACTGGAGCTGGCACCCTGCTGGGCATCCTGAGATAGAAACAAACAAAAGGAGAAAGATTAGCATAGCTGCTGTTCATATTATTTCAGGCAAAAGATCATACACACTTTTTACTATTGCATCACATATAACTGGAGTAAAATGTTATGCAATGTGTTATTTGAATGCTTGGCTAAAGAGATGTCTTTAATCTAGATTTAAATGAGTATAGTATGAGCATCATACATTAGAGAGTCAGAGTGGACTTTGATATCTACTATCAATAGTCCAGAGTTTTGTGACCTTATTTTGGTTATTTTGGCAATCTGATATTTTCTAGATCCCTTAGTAATTATTTGTCCTCATTATTCAGAGAACAGACACAATCTCTATGGAATGTATGGCAGAGTATAATGTAAGGCGGAGGAACATAGGCCACCATAACTGTAATTTACACTAGCGTTTTTAATGTTTTAAGATTTTTAATGTTTTTAACAGAAGTCTTTCTGCTCACCAATGCAGCATTCAAAATACAGTAAAAACAGTAACACTGTGAAACATTACAATTTAAAATAAATTATATTATGTGAATATATTTTAAAATGTAATTTATTCCTGTGATCACAGCTGAATTTTCAGCATCATTACTACAGTCTTCAGTATCACATGATCCTTCAGAAATCATTCTAATATGATGATTTGATGGTCAAGAAACATTTCTGGTCATTATCAATGTTAAAAGCAGCTATACACACAGTGATGGATCACAGGGATCCATCCAAATCCATTCAAATATATATGTTTGGAAATCTGATTAAAACTGATGAAAACTACACAAATCCATTTCATATTTATTCACAGAAATAAGTATTCTCAGTGACAGCTTTTTGTAGTGTAACATTTTGCACAAATTCAGTTGTTAATGTACAATTGAATGAATGCATGACAGTTCAATGTTTTTCCATCATGTTTAGTCTCTATTTCTTTAGAATATTGCCAAAGGTATTCTGGTGATGGTTTGGGAAGTGAGAAATGCATTGTTAAACTTTAAAGACACTTTAAAGACTTCCATCTATATGCAAATGATTTCCACAGGGGAAAGAAAGGTAGGCCACATCCCCACTGAAGCCGGCAGCCAATCGCAGCACTCGAATGGAGAAGCGCTGGTCAAAAACGTAGGTTTACACACAAACTGACCATCAACCGCAACTTTCAGGTGTCATATTTCGTTTTAGCTCACCGAATGGAACACACAGGATTGTGGGATATCAAAGGCAGCGAAGGATACATCTATGCTGCAAAAATCGATCAGATGAAGGTATCTCGGTAGACAGGAAGTGAAGCTAACATTGGATTCAGACATGCCTTGATGTCTTCCTGCCTTGGAATGTGTCCTCTGAAGGCAGTGTTTAAGTTTTCGTATGCAGCCCTTGATTGGTGCCCTGAACTAAGAGAGGGGGGAAGTGGTCATCTGATATCCTCATAACCACACCTTAAGTAATGTTTGATCCAAAAATCACAACTCCATCAGTGACTTGAGTACCGATCACTACATAATTGACCATATGCATGGTAACTTCTGGATTTTTGTTAATCCAGTTTCGGCATTTCCTGTTAACTGTTAGCTGTCATTCTGTATTTGCTGTACATTGACACAAAACCATCAATGTTTGACGTTTAATGCAGTTATCACAGTTTTTATGCAGTTATCACACTTGTCTACTTTGCCAATGAACCAGTTTTATTGATTACAATAAAGACGGTGCTAATGGGAACGTTTGAATAAGAAACATGGTGTCTTGGAATAACTAACTGCACAAGTGTGCACACCTAACTAATAACTAATACTTAGTTGAAGCACCCTTTGATTTGATATAAGGATTTGATTTGATATAAGGATTTGATATAAGGATTCAGTTCTGGGCTCTGGCTGGGTCATATCAAATGCTATGTTTTCCCAAGAATCTGCACAATTGCAAATGTGATATTGATTTTATACAACAACAGTTCAATAAACAAGAAGTAAATTTTTACAAGAAGTAAGTTTTACATTTTAGACACAATATTGTCAATATAGTCTTTGCTCAATTTCAGCAACAAAAATAGTTCCACCAAAGCCACAGCAGAGATGTTGTGCATTTCCAAGCAACACAGATTCATTAGTGAGTCAATTCAAGTGAGTCTATGATTCAGTGAGCCATTCCTGTCCCAAACAGCACCCTAAACACTTGTGGTCTTCCTATCTGCACTTTCATGATGTAACGGCGTTTTGACTGTTGAGGAGAAGTCTACTGCGGAGCTCACTTCAGTGTGTGTCGAGGGCGCATAACGACCGAAAAAGGGGTGCTCATTAGCACCCTTCTGAAACCTAAAATTAAAATTACCCCAAGCTTTACTCACCCTCAAGCCATCCTAGGTGTAGGGGAGAGTGGGGCACAACCTAACACTTTTTGACTTTCTCAGTTCTCAAATCTACTTAGGATTCAGAGAATTTCCTTTAATTTCACACATGTCTGGTACAAATATGTGGCTTTGTTTCATTAATACAGTGTATACTTTTTTCTTTATTTACCCCGAAAGAAGGAAAGTGAAATGTGACAACATGCCCCATAGGTGAGGCACATTGTAACATGTGATGAGGCACGTTGTAACATGACCATATGACAGCTAAAATTTTACCTGACTTAATTAAAAAATATACATGACAAACTAAAATATTTTGTCAATAACAGACAATATTTTTATCATTTCTTTATTTTTTTATAAATTCAATTTGAAATAATTTTGAGGTTTGACAATGAACACTCTGCAAGTATGAGTATGAGCTGAAGAAAGTGTCTCCATCCACTTCCATCTATCATAAACGTACTCCACGTGGCTCCAGGGGGGTTATAAAGGCCTTCTGAAGTGAATTGATGTATTTGTGTAAAAAAAATATCCAGTTTTTTTTTGGATATTATATCCATATTTTTTTGGACTGCCTTACATGTGTACTGTCAATGCCAGCAACGCCAGTTTACACTTTCTTCGTAACTTGAATATGGAAGGCAGTCAGATGGAAGCTAGATATTTTACTTCATAACTTGTTAAATATAGATTATTTTATTTTGTTTTATTTATTTATTTATTTTACACAAATTTGCTTCAGAAGGCCTTTATTACCCCCCCCCCCAACCAGTTATAATTAATTATTAATATTTTAATCAGTTAATAAAATTAACTTAATGTAATAAAATTAATATTACAATCAATTAACCTGTTGTTCAATTAACTAAGAAATGTTCATTTCCAGGTTATGGGAAATAACAATCTTATTCTACTAAAAGCCTGTAGTCAGGACCGACATGAATAGGGACTCCAGTACATGAGCGCAAAACACGGACAACCTTACGTGTGACATGAACAAGACTTTATTAACTAGACTAAACACTTAAACTACTCTAACATTCACACACATACATGCATACAGTTTACCAAGAGAGAGAGAGAAAGCAGAGTACAGGAAGCAAGAAGTTACAGCATTGTTTGACATTCAGCAGATCAACAGCCTTGAGCAAACCATCAGTTTAGTTTTAACAGGCCCTTCTTTAAAAGGGGTAAGGATACTCAATGTATCCGATAATGAGACCAAGTTTGATACTTGCATGTCTCTCCAAGTTGAATTAAAACTGTCCTGATGCAATTTGTGGAGGCTTCCATTGAATCTTTGCTGATATTGTCTTGATGAAAGAGAACCGGCTGGATTCAGAGGATCTTTGGTGAATGGAAGGTCTAGGCCGAGGCCTGGCACAAGCTTGGGGTTCCTTAGAAGCTTCTAGCTTCTTAAAGCATCATCTTGACGTCAGCATTTGTCAGTAAAAGAGAAGAAGAGGAGGAAGAGCAGGAAGAGAGAGTTTGATCTTGTGATCAGTGAATATAAGGGGTGAAGATGTCACACCCTCTTAAGGTGTCTGAGCCAATAAGGAGTTGCCCCCTCAGAGGGAAGTTTTACGAGTCTTTGTTCTGTAGCAAGATATTAGCATAAGACACTGGATTGGATGAATGAGAAAAGAACCCTCTAGATTCTTATAATACTAATGTGTCCCAGAGTTAGTAACATGTAACATAAATTACCAAATAGGAAATGAAAGTTGGAGTCCGTAGATACCAAACATGCTGCCAATGTGATCTCAGTTAACTATACATTTGCAACTATGGAACATTAATACCAAAATAGTTCAAAAGAGAGAATTAATACATAGAATAAAGCCTATAAAAGGAAAGTCATGAGATGGGAAAATTGGATACATGTTTATACATTTCCCAAGTGGTTATATAGAGAATACATAGGATTAAGAGAGTTTATTTGTCCTTCTCAGAAAGAATGAGTCACTGGTCTCTGCAAAATTCTTCCTGATCGTAAAAGGTCCAAGTATCTGTAACAGGACACCTAGTTCTTCCTGTAGTTTAGCTAGTTTGGGATGCTAGTTGCAGTTTTAGGGGGATGGGTTCACAGAGCTTTGATAAAGTGAGTTCATAGGTAATTCATTAATTATATTGAATAATTTTGTGTGCCTGATTAGTCCAGATGCTACAACGTGAACAAAAGTCCTTGTTTATAACCCTGAAGGTTATAAACAGTTCTAAATCATATAAACAGAAATTTACATTATAATTCTGTGGTGTAGGTTTTATGATCAGACAAAAAATTGATGCTTTTAGTTTACATGCAGTTTTAGTGAAAGTACAGAAAAACATATTGTTGTAAACTATAGTTGTATTACAAGTAAAACAGTAAATTATTGCTTCTAACATATTTTTCATGTCATGTTCAAGTTAATATCACGTGCAATTATAAGCAGACACTAAAACATTTAATTCAAACTTATGAACAGCTAGTGCAACTCTAAACCTACTCCTCTCTTTAAATCATTTTGACAAAAAATTATTTTATTTTTAATATTGAGACACAATCCAGAACATACACACACACACACACACACACACACACACACACACACACACACACACACACACACACACACACACTAATCACAAATAGAAATACATAATAAAATGAATTCAGTTTTTGTTTTCCATTTTTTACAAACAATTGTTGTTGTTTTTTTCTAGATATAAGTTTCAGTTTGGACTTTTGTTCCCCTATCCCAGTTTATTTTCTGTAGGCCTAGAGAATCTCCATAGAGAAGTTATAGGCCCTTCTGGTGGCAGTTATCATAAAATGCAGATTAATGTCATTTTTTTCCACAAGAGGTCAGCAGTGTCACTCAATGACTGAATGCATGATTTTTTTTAAAGAGGCTTTCACTAGAATTGGACTGGAATGAAGTCTTTTTTTTTTGTGAAACAATGTACAAAAATATGCTTATTTTGAAATTTTAAATAATAAAATTCAAGAATTTAGAGGTAAATAAATAAAAATCACCAAAAAATATTAAAAATTTAAAGATAATATTTTATCATAATAGGCTGATAATAATTTTATAAATGTCATTTTTAGGCTTCAAGTCATTTTGTCCTGTGAGGAGATGATTTGTTTTTCCATGGGGAGAAGAAGAGTAATAATTGTAATTTGTTGATTATTTGATCATTTATAATGATTATTTTGATTATTGATACACTATAAGAGCTAAACAAACTCGCGGTGGTGATGACAAGCTCATGCAGAATGTTCTGAAGATACTTTAAAATTGAATATTTTTAATATCATTATCGTTATTTTTACTGTTAAAGAAGGGAATTGGAATATTAGGATTATGACTATAAGGTAGTTACACACCTGATCTCTATGCTGGATTTATCACTTTCTTTTAATCTGTAGGCCAATGGTGTTTAAGCTTTAGCAACCAATTGTAAAGACCTTTTGGCATGCCTATTACTGAGACCTGTAGCCAGAGACCCACACTTAAAAAAAACAAAAAACAAAGGGATGCATAGAAAAAAATAAATATCCTAGCCTGGAAAACTCACACATATATCTATATAGTGAATTTCTTTATTTATTTTGATAGCCATAGTAGGCTATACATGACATTTACAAAAGTTTATGTAAGGTAAGTTTATGGTGTGGAAGCATGGAGCAGCTAAATCTTGATCCTCCGGGGAGTCACCCGTTTTAAAATAAAACACCAAACAGAGGAGAGTCTGCTAGCATCTCATTGCTGAATCAACATCGGCTTGTCTTTTCAGAGATGGAAAGAACTGAGAAATTTGAAATGTTGTAGACAATGTAGTCAGAGATGATATTTTTATTATCCACCAGGTGAGTAAGGTATTTTATTGAACAGATAAATTGCCATATGCAGCTCTCTAAGTTAATTTAAAAGCAATATCTATTGTGAGGGGTCATATTCATCTGCACAGTAACACAGAGCTGAAGCACAATCAAAACAACATGCTTTCTCAAAATGCATGTAGTTTTGTTTTTTAACCACTAGAGTGGGCCATTTATAATGTTACAAAAGATTTCTACTTCAAATAAATGCTTTTCTTTTGAACTTTCATCAAAGAATCCTGAAAAAATGTATTATTGTTTCCAAAAAAATATGAAGAAACACAAATGTTTTCAACATGGATAATAATCAGAAATGTCTCCAGCATCAAATCAGGAAATTAGGGACATTCTAAAAATGCTTAACATGGCTTAATGTACTAAGACAGTGATATTAACAGACCAAAGTCAGTAAACATCATACTAATAAAGCATACTATGTACAGCAATGCAGATAAGCCCAGAATATGAACACAATTCGTTTAATTACACGTTGTGTTTTCCTCCCATAGAAAACTGTTATATGTAGCCTATATTAAAAGATCAAATTCTGCACAAACCATTTCTGTATACTATGCTTTTTTAGTATAGTGTTTACTAAGTTTGGTCTTTTAATGTCACTGTCATTAAGCCACATTAAGTGTTTTCTTACATATGGGCTTATCTACTTTTCTGTGTATAGTATGCTCATATGGTGTTTAGTAAGTTTGGTTTGTTAATAACACTGTCTTAGTAAATTAAGCCACGTTAAGCTTTTTCATGTTAAGCGTTTTAGAATGTCCCGGAAATTAGAATGATTTCTAAAGGATTATGTGACTGAAGACTGGAGTAATGATGCTGAAAATTCAGCTTTGATCACAGGAATATGTTACATTTTAAAATATATTACAATAGAAAACAGTTATTTAAAATTGCAATAATATTTCACAATATTATAGCAAAAAAAAACAAAACAATATAATTTCTTATTTTTCACTTTGATTTCAGGATGAAAATCTTTTGCGAGATTCATCAATTTTAGAATATCCCCTCAATTTAGCCATATATTTAGTATAATACAGAATTTATATATATTATATAAGAGAGAGCACAAAAAAGCTCATCATTTGCATAGATAAACTTGTATAGTGTGAAGAAGCAGCAGCTGCATCCTGTGTGAGTGGAAGAAAATCTTCATGGCTCATTGCAAACTCAGAAACTTCAGCACCATCTGATGAACTTCAGTGACATGCAACCACACAATAGTGAAATAATCACACTTACAGCACAATCATAATCAGTCTTCAATTTTTATTTGTCCAAAGTCGTGGAAGGATGTGACCCCAAAACATTAAACACTTCAGTTCATAACTTGTTCAAAAGTTTTATTTAAATGTTTTAAGAAAGTGAGTACCCTACCCTGCACAAAGCTGAATTATTTATAAGCACTGAATCAAATAAGTCCTAGTAAAACTAGAAGTGTGGCCTGAAATTCACATTTGCATTTGCATTGGCAGGAGAGTCTCAGAATAGAGTCTCCAGTGACCATGATCAAACCCCAAGAGGTTTGTGTACAAGAAATAAAGATTTACAACTGAAACCACTGTAACTGTTCAAAACTTTAACAACAGTTTTACAGATTAAGGCTTTTGATTTATGTTTTTGACTTCAGCTTTATTCAGTGTTACAGCAAGCACAAATGAGTGCAATATTGTCATCCTCTACAAGCAGAACTCTTTGTGTTGGTTTTGTCTATAGTATTAGAAAAGCAGATTTATCTCTTTTTACATGCACCTGTTAACTGTGTCCAACTTATTCAATTTCTTAAAGGATTAGTTCACTTTCAAATTAAAATTTCCTGATAATTTACTCACCCCCATGTGATCCAAGATGTTCATGTCTTTCTTTCTTCAGTCCAAAAGAAATTAAGGTTTTTGATGAAAACATTCCAGGAATATTTTCCATAGTGGACTACAATGGCCTCCAAATGGTTGAAGGTCAAAATTACAGTTTCAGTGCAGCTTCAAAGCGTTCTACACGATCCCAGACGAGGAATAAGGGTCTTATCTAGAGAAACCATCGCTCATTTTCTAAAAAAAATTTAAAATTGTATACATTTTTACCATAAATGCTCATCTTGAACTAGCTCTTCTTCATCTCTACAGACACTGCTAAGTGTATTACTGCCCTCCACAGGTCAAACTAATTGTTATATACTTGCACTAGCATATTGTATATGACAATTTAGTTCAAACTTTGACCTGAGGAGGGCAGTAATACACTTAGCAGTGTCTACACTTCTGGAATTCAAATAGAGAAGAAGAAGAATTTTCTTTAAGTTGTTGTTAAAGATGAAGAATATTGTCATGGAATGAGTAATAATCGTAGTTCTTAAAAGTGGCCAGTATAATTACTCAGTTCTCAAATATTTGGATTTAAATTCAACAAAAATATTAAGTATATCTTAAAGAAATATTCAAATAAATGAAATATGAGATAATATTAATAGTACATGTAAATTTTAGACAAAAGTAGCTGTTAGATTTCTAGCCATTTATTTTGGTAAGTCCAACTTAAATAATCACTAAAGTGATATTGAGAGATTTTATTAAGGCAATAAGTGTGAGTGTGATTGTTGCCCATAAAGAGAACATTCAGTATAATCATACTGGGAAAACACAACGTACTTAAGTGAATTATTGCTTTGAAATTTGACTTTGCTGCTCTAATAACCAACATTTACATATTTAACATCACTTTGCATTGGCAGCACATGCTTCAGTGTTTTTAAAGAGTGCTTTGAAAGAGTTTAACAAGATCAATATCTTCATCACAGAACAACAATGACTTTCATCATCATTTTTATCTCGATGCTAGCAGTATTTTATCAGGGTTTGTATAATCAGACTAGATCTTTATCACCTAAACTAACATGTCATAATTTGGTATCTCATGGTATATCTGACTCTTTTAGAGTGCACAGGACAGGTCACCATCACTCAGACACCGTCAATAACAGCAGCCCAACCAGGACAAGAAGTAAGAATAAACTGCAAAGCCAACAGGCCGGTTCATCTTAATGACCACATCGCTTGGTACTTCAGGGGATTTGGAGAAGCTCCTAAGCTAGTCATTTACCGTGCCACAAATCGTTTCACTGGAGCTCCGTCTAGATTCACAGGAAGTGGACATGGAGCAGACTTCACTCTGACCATCAAAGGAGTCCAGCCTGAAGACGCAGGACATTACTTCTGTCAGAGCGACCACACTGGTGCAATAATCACACAGTGATAAAGAGCCGTACAAAAACCTCCGTCACACTGCACTGATACAGCTGAGAGACACTGCAGCTGCTCATCCCGTACATCACACACATGTCCCAACACTAGACACATTCATCTGAAAAAGAACCATTCAGACAACTTCAAATGCAACAGAAGTAATTATGAAATTACACATAAGGATCTGACTAGAAAAGTCTGACTTAAGTGGGTCAAAAAAGCACTCTTAACCAGTTACTCTTGCACATGTAAAATGGGTTACAAACCAGGGATACGTTGGTATTATAGTATTTAATATTTTAAATTAGCTTTTATTTTCACATTTTAATTTTTATTATAAATTATAAACATTTTTAATTTTAGTTTAAAGTTTATTTATATTATATGCATTTTTTTTCAAATACTTTAAAATATTTCTATGCAACTTTAATTTTATTTCAGTTTTATTAATTTTAATAATTCAACTGCTTATTTCAGTTATAGTTGTCAATTAAGGCAACATGCCTAATTTTCATGTAAGCAACTAATATTTATTTTTTATTTGATCTTTATTTCAGTTAACTTTTTTTGGACCCACTTTATATAATTGTCTCTTTTTCCCTCAAATCATACAAAAGGAATCAAAGACAGGCACAGTATTATTTATTTTATTTCAGTTATAACAGAAAGCACACACATGAATGAGATCAGAGAAGCAGACGTGAGACATGATCAGTCAGAAGGATGAAGCAGAAGGCAGAGGAGAGACTGAGCGGATCTACTCTGAACACTGATCTCTCTTCAGTTGTGCAGTGACCGCAGGCTGGCCGCTCCGTGTGGCCTCACAGCTCACTGACACGCTCTTCATCCACTCCTGCTCAGAGAGAGTCAGGCTGCTGCTCCAGCTGTACAGAGCGTTCTTCTCCAGGAGCCCAGCGCTGCTCTCCTGAGACCTGCTGCTCCCGTCCACCTTCCAGCTCAGGCTCCAGTCTGACGGGAAGCCCTCGCTGGCCACACACAGCAGTGTCGCTGTGTTCACAGAGGAGATCTCTGCACTGGACGGGGGCAGGATGATCACTTTAGGAGGAGTGTTGCCTGAGAGAAGAAGAGCAGCGGGACGACAAACAACTCTCTTATCAAACATCTTAACACATTTTAGTACAGATGAATGTGACAGACAACATTCTTATCATCACTTTAAATAGACAAAGTAATATAATAAAAGGCCACTTAAAGAGAGCATACTCTCATGACTGTTTCAGAACACACTTAAGTATACGCTTTTAAAAAACGCACGTTGTAATAATGTCAAATTAAAAGATTTAAATCATTATGTTTTAATAATATTTTGATGTAAAGTACTTATAGAATAGAATAACTGTAGTGTGTTATTCGATATTACATTAGAAGTTAATATATTTTAAATGTACAAAAAATACATCTTTACAAAATTAATCTTTACAAAAGGATATTTAAATACATGATGGGCACATTTCAATAGAAATTACATTAAATGAAAGTTTCTTTTCGCTTAAAAAAAAAAGAATGCTTGTCAGTAAATTCAGCAGAAACTTCAACCATAAATGTATATCAAAGACAATATAAGTAATTATGGAATTATGAAGATGTATAAAAGTTATATACTTTTTAAATAACATGCAATTAAGTGTCCGAAAACATTACATTTAGTTCACACTCAAGTATATTCTGTTAAAGTATATTATTTTTGTAATAAGAACTTCTAAAATATCCTGCCTTTTTTTCTTTTTCACAGAGGAGGTGTAAAATATATTTCATACATTTTAAATAAAGGCAAGTTTAAATGGGAAATTCTATACAATGTATTATAAGACCTGATTTTCAAAGCAACAGTTTGATATATGAATATGTTACTCATGAATGAGTTTTATAATTGTAAAAATATAAAAGCCTAGTACATTTTCAATACAGGTATGTTATTCGTATTTATGTACGGTATGTGTGTATTTACATATTTATGTATGTATTTTTACTAGTATTTCACATTTTAAAAATGTATCTCTTTTCATGGCCAATACAGATGAAAATGTTCAAAACTTTTGTAGTTAAGACTTTTGTAGTATGTATCTGTATGACTCTCAGATATAAACATACACTATATTAATTTTAAGAATAGCAAATATATTTTTTTTTGTTCCACAAGACAAACTACAACATTACATTTATAATGTTAAAAATATATGACTACATATGACAAGACTGTACTACATTAAAATGATTTGATTATTTACTTACTGCCAACATCCAGTCTGCTGCCGCTGCCGAAAGTTTTTCACGGTGATACAAACTAATAGAGATGTACAAAAACCTCCTGAACGCTTCAGTAGCTGCACTGTTCACTGAATCTCCAAAACAACATCTTACATTTGATTTGATATTGTGCTCAATTACAGTTCAATTAAAAAAAATACACATTTTTTTTTTTTTTTTTTTTTTTTTAAAAAAGGAACAATGTTAAGATTAATATAACTTCAGTTTATTCACTCATGGTCATCTACTGAATGTTCAGTGGAAATCAGCAGCATATAGAAAACTATTGAGAAATATCATCTGATACTGATACAAAGTCTTAATAAGTGGAGAAATTACATTTAATATCTATTTAAACAGAATTTAAGTTTTTTTTTTTTTTTAATCAGTGTGACAGATCTTCTCCTGAAAGGAAGCAGCTTTGAATAAGTGCACCACCCCTCTGTTTCAGACGGACTGTCCTCCGGTCAGGACTATAAACAGCAGGTCTCGTCTGTTCTCACTCATTCTTATCAAAGATGACTGCAAACGCTCTGATCTTCTGCTCTCTGCTGCTTTCTCTTGCTGGTGAGATTACTGTTGAATATTCAGAGATTTAGAAGTGCTTTATAAATGTTGTAACATTCTTCTCATGTATCGTGTGTTTGACTGTAACACTGACTGATGGTGTTGTGACGGCAGGTGGTTTTGCTGAGATCATTCTGACTCAGAGTCCATCCGTGAATCTGGTGTCCGTGGGAAGCAGCGTCACTCTCAACTGCAGGTCCAGCAGTACTGGTGTAACATCCAGCTTAGCCTGGTATCACCAGAAACCTGGACAAACACCCAAACTCCTGTTCTCTAGTGTTGGTAGCAAAATGTCTGGAGTTTCTGAGAGATTCACTGATGCGAAATCAGGAACAAACTTCATGCTCAATATAAGAAATGTCCAGCCTGAAGATGCAGGAGATTATTACTGTCAGCAGCATTATGAATATCCATTAACACAGTGAAAGAGAGCCGTACAAAAACCCCTTCAGTGAAAGAGGAACTGCTGATTTAGACACACTGCACACATATAACGCTATGATTGGAGCCAGTTTATAAAACTCTGAACACAAAATAAATCTGGGCGCTGATTCAAGCAATATTCTTAAGAATAAAATTCATCTTAACTACCATTTTCTTGTTATAATTTTTAAATTAAGAATTTTTTTTTAATATTTAGTATTTCCAAAAAATAAATAAATAAATAAATAAATACTTAAGAATGTTCTTTTCTTTTTTGATGACTCTTGAGACATCTGCATCTTTTGATAAGCTGCATTAAAAATAACTATTTGTAACTTGACAAGTCACATTAAAATGCAGCACTCATTACTAAACTCTGATCCAGTTCCTGCAAAAATAGTTATTATGATAATTAGAGCAATCTGCAGGCAGCTCAAAAACATGGGCTGAGGTGTTTTCAGCAAGATCTGCCATACAGTCAGAAAATCAGGACAGTCCATCCGTGAGCCATCCTGATCAGCTGAGATCCGACTGCACCGCCGACTCTCTCCAGCTCTTCAGCTTCGCTTTGGGACCCTTCACCACTAGCACAGCTCTGTGAAGCAGATTATCTGGCTATCCTGTTGAAAAAGCAGCATATGCTGGTTAGGTATGTTTTGAAGCACGGCAGCTGGTCATGACCTGGTTTAAGCTGGTCCTAAACTGGTCCAAGCAAATAGCTCTAGCTGAGGACCAGCTTAATCCAGGTCATGACCAACTAAGGAACAACATAAACCAAATCAAACCAGCTGCCATGCTTCAAAACATACCAAACCAGCATATGCTGTTTTTTTTTCAACAGGATATACCTCTAGCCTTCAGGTCCATTTCTCCACCTCTCAGCCCTCCCTCAGCTCCACCATGTTCTGCCATCACTCAGGCTCCCTCGTTCCTCCGTCCACGCATTGTTCTCTCATCATCCTGGTTTCGCCATGGACTTCCAGACCACCAGCTGCACCTCAACCCTCCACTCCTTTTTCCCCACCAGTTTTCTTCTTCCTTCCAGCTCTGTCTTGTTCCTCCCTCTGGTGTCGCCCTGTTCTGCCAGGCCTCCGTCTCCACCTTGATCACTCAAGTCTGTAGCGTCACCTTGGATTGCCTGGCCTTTGATGTCACCCTAGGCTGTGATCCTGCCGGTTTCAGTGGGGTTTCCACTTCATCTTCAGTCGATCAGCCCTCAGGCTTTGTCCAGGAATACTCTCAGGGCTCAATCTTGGCTCTGCCCTCCTTCTCCTCCACCTTGGTGTTCCCTTCAGCAAGTTTTTTCAGTTCTCTGCCCCCTACACCAGCTCCTCATCCACCTAAAAGTCTCCCCTCCCTCCCTCTACTCTGGGACTGTTGTTTACAAGGACGTGCCTAGTGGGAGAGGGGAGTAATGTTAGGTTTACATTATGTATCAATGTTTTCTTTCATGTGTTTCCATGTGTTTCCTTTCAGTTTAGTTCCCATCTTCTTAGTCACTAATTCCTCCTTGTTTGTTACCTTGGTTGCCCATTAGTCCCACCTTGTGTGAGTTTGCTGTTCCTGAAGAATCTGTGTTTTGGTTTTGATATTGTCATTCTGAATCATTCATGTTTGGATTTCTGCACATGTGACACATTTCCAGTCCACAAAATGTTCTTTATGGTGGAAAAAAAGATTCTTTAGATTTTCAAAATGTTCTTCACACTAAGAAAAAACATGGTTCTTTTCAGAACTGTTCACTTAAAGCTTCTTTGAGGAACCAAAATAATGGTTTGGATATTTTTAATATATATGTTTTAAATATATTTTTTTACTTTATTTTAGATTTCAATTACTGATAAGTTTTAGTTTATGCTAACAATAGCAACACACACAAATGTTGTTTCAAGATGAGTTTCTTGTTTCATAATTTACTCTGCAGGTTTTGTCATGCTTCACTGAGTGAAATTTATTTGTGTATTTGACATGAACTACTTTATAGGGAAGTCAACATTTCTTGCAATGTGACTCCATCTAATTTTATTTATTTATTATTTTTTTTCTTTGATGCAGACATAAGATTTGAGAGGCTACATAATTTTGCAAGGAAATTTAATGGAATATTTGTACTTTTCAAAACATTGATTTGTAACAGCAGGACTATATAAATAATAAATGAGTAAAAAGTTTTTTTTTTTTTTTTCTCAAATCAAATGAAAGAAATCAAAGACAGGCACAATATTATTTATAATTACTTTATTTCAGTTATGACAGAAAATCATAGCATGCTCTTGTGTGAATGAGATCAGAGAAGCAGACGTGAGACATGATCAGTCAGAAGGATGAAGCAGAAGGCAGAGGAGAGACTGAGCGGATCTACTCTGAACACTGATCTCTCTTCAGTTGTGCAGTGACCGCAGGCTGGCTGCTCCGTGTGGCCTCACAGCTCACTGACACGCTCTTCATCCACTCCTGCTCAGAGAGAGTCAGGCTGCTGCTCCAGCTGTACAGAGCGTCCTTCTCCAGGAGCCCAGCGCTGCTCTCCTGAGACCTGCTGCTCCCGTCCACCTTCCAGCTCAGGCTCCAGTCTGACGGGAAGCCCTCGCTGGCCACACACAGCAGTGTCGCTGTGTTCACAGAGGAGATCTCTGCACTGGACGGGGGCAGGATGATCACTTTAGGAGGAGTGTTGCCTGAGAGAAGAAGAGCAGAGGGACAACAAACAACTCTCTTATCAAACATCTTAACACATTTTATTAGAGATGAATGTGACAGACAACATTCTTATCATCACTTTAAATAGACAAAGTAATATAATAAAAGGCCACTTAAAGAGAGCACACTTTCATGACTGTTTCATAACACACTTAAGTATACGCTTTTAAAAAACGCACGTTGTAATAATGTCAAATTAAAAGATTTACATAAAATATTTAAATCATTATGTTTTAATAATATTTTGTCATCCTTAAAGAAGTACACTTATTTTGATGTGTTGACTAACATACTAAAGCACATGTAAAGTACTTCATTATAATTTTATCTCTAGCGTGTTATTCGATTTTACATTACATTACAAGTTAATATGTTTTAAATGAACTAAATTGTAACTTCATCTTTTCAAATGTGTAATCACAAATATATTTAAATACATGACGGGCATGTTTAAATTGAAATTGCAATTTTTCATTCACAAAAAATGCTTCAGTTCACTTTAACCATATTTCAAAGACAATAGAAATAATTATGAAATTACATATAAAGTACTTAATTCCTGCTTAAGTGTGTCAAAAAATCACTTAAGTTTAACTAATATGTATGACTAAGTATGAATAATTATGACTCACAAATATAATCCTACTCTATATTTACTGTAAGAATATCAAATAGAAAATTCCCCCTCAATACAAAGTAATATATTCAATTTTTAATGTCATAAATTACAGTTACTTGATTAAATATGACAACATTGTACTACATAAAAATGATTTGATGATTTACTTACTGCCAACATCCAGTCTGCTGCCGCTGCCGAAAGTCAACCACAGTGATACAAACTAATAGAGATGTACAAAAACCGGCTGAACGCTTCAGTAGCTGCACTGTTCACTGCATCTCCAAAATAACATCTTTAATTTGATTTGATATTGTGCTCAATTACAGTTCATTTAAAAAAATACACATTTTTTTTTTTTTTTTTTTAAAGGAACAATGTTAAGATTAATATAACTGTTCAGTAGAAATCAGCAGCATATAGAAAACTATTGAGAAATATCATCTGATACTGATACAAAGTCTTAATAAGTGGAGAAATTTCATTTAATATCTATTTAAACAGAATTTAAGTTTTTATTTTTAAATCAGTGTGACAGATCTTCTCCTGAAAGGAAGCAGCTTTGAATAAGTGCACCACCCCTCTGTTTCAGACGGACTGTCCTCCGGTCAGGACTATAAACAGCAGGTCTCGTCTGTTCTCATTCATTCTTATCAAAGATGACTGCAAACGCTCTGATCATCTGCTCTCTGCTGCTTTCTCTTGCTGGTGAGATTACTGTTGTATATTCAGAGCTTTAGAAGTGCTTTATAAATGTTGTAACACTCTTCTCATGTATTGTGTGTTTGACTATAACACTGACTGATGGTGTTGTGACGGCAGGTTGTTTTGCTGAGATCATTCTGACTCAGAGTCCATCCGTGAATCTGGTGTCCATGGGAAGCAGCGTCACTCTCAACTGCATGTCCAGCAGTTCTAGTGTATCATCCTATTTAGTCTGGTATCACCAGAAACCTGGACAAACACCCAAACTCCTGTTCTCTAGTGTTGGTAGCAAAATGTCTGGAGTTTCTGAGAGATTCACTGATGGGAGATCAGGAACAAACTACATGCTCAATATTAGAAATGTCCAGCCTGAAGATGCAGGAGATTATTACTGTCAGCAGCGTTATGAATATCCATTAACACAGTGAAAGAGAGCCGTACAAAAACCCCTTCAGTGAAAGAGGAACTCCTGATTTAGACACACACTGCACACACACAGTGCAGCTTTGACGTTTGTGAACCCCTTGCAGAATCTGTGAAAATGTGAAAAAATGTAACAAAATAAGAGATATCTTACAACATACATGTTTACATGTTGTAAGATCCCTGCAACTTTTGATTGTTATATGTTTTATATATATATATATATATATATATATATATATATATATATATAAATTCAGCTATGTTTTCTTCTTCTTGTGGACTATATGTAAACATCTTTTATGTAAAATATCTTAAAAAATAATATGCATTTTGTATGGTCTCTCTTATTTTGTTACAATTATTTATTTTCACAGATTCTGCAAGGGTATATTAGAGAGGTTGGTTGTTTCCAGTTTTGTTCATTGTCATTTACAGATATTTCCTACCATAATCGGCTGGTCCTCATGGAAGCTTATGGTAGCAATATTCAATTTGAAATGTAATATGCAAAATGTCAATGCATTATGTAAAATGAAAATGCATTTGCGTATTTAAATTTACATTTTCCACACCATATGTGCAACATTTATCTAGATTATGCATTAGCTGTCACAGTCACTGTCTGTCGCACCTTCCCCGGACTCCATTTCCCAGCATCCCTCTGGTTCCTCACCTGTACTCAGTCACCAATCACCTGCACCTGAAAGCCATCACCATTGTTAGCATTAGCTCTACATTTGGACAATAAAACTTGTAAAATGATAGATAATCTTCTATTTAATTTTGTTTGGAGGAATGCAATTAGGCCTATAATATTGAAAAATTACCTGTAAAGCTGTCTGCATTTCATAAATAAATGCTTCTTGCTTGGTCTCTTATTATAAGCACAATTTTTCTTCACATTCTTTCATATGAAACAATAAAAGTATTCTTTATAAAAACAGGTCATTATTTTTTCCAAACTGGTATGATAACAGTATCACCTTAGTCTGTGATCTTTTGAATGAAGATGGTCTTTTATATACCTATGGTGAATTTTTGAAAAAAATGTAATTTTCCTGTCACGCCTAGATAATTTGCCATTATTTTTGATGCTATACCCACAGGTGTTATTACACTGTTTAAAGGTTTTGAAGGGACTCTTTTTGTTATACCACCTCTGTCTGATCCCATCCAAACATTTGTGGACAAGTGTCTGATTCCATCCTCTAGCAATAGGTTTGTTCGTGCTCTCTTTCAAAGAGATATTGTTACCAAACCTTATGTAATTACCTGCTGGAGCAATTTTGTCAACATTGTGGACTAGAAGAAAGTGTGGTTATTGCCACATAAATAGCCTACCTTATTGTGAATAAAGTTAGAGAATTGTCTTTTAAAGTAATTCACAGATTTTATCCAGTGAATAGTTATCTAAAAATGTTTAAGCCTGACATTGCCATAAAATGTGATTTCTGTAATGCGCAATATGAAACTAATGTGTTTTGGAACTGTAACTATACCAGAGCTTTTATATTTGATTTTGTGTACCCCTTGTTCTTTATTTTGGAAAGATGTTTTATTTGGTTTTGTAAATACTGAGAAAAAAAAAAAAAAAAAAACATTAAAAAAGAATTTTACCTTATAAATCTTTTACTTCTAGCAAAATTTCATATTTATAAATGCAAATTCTCTAAGAAGTCATTATTCAAAGTTTTTCTCAACGAATTTCACCAATACCTTAAAACGTTTTCTGTATCGAGAATATCAAAGCAAAGAAAACTATTATCTTCCTGTGTTCATTTTAAAATCCCCGTTTAGTCTAGTCCTGTCTTCTTTTCTTAGCATGCCCTAATCGCTTAGCTAATTTACTAATTATTTAGGCTATTTATTTTTTACTTGGTTATCTTTGTTTTGTTTTTTTTCTTTTGTCTTCCTTTTTCCTCTGGCAACAGTTTCCATCTCCCATTTGGTGCTATTTGATATCTCTTAAATGTATATTTTCTTCACAATCTGTAATGCAAAGATTCACTCTTTCGAAGTGCTCGAAACCATAGACTGTACTCGAAACGCCACACGCTGCTGACCCCTGCTGGTCAAAATCTTGTAAATGCAACAAAAATTCAGACCAAACATACATAAAAACACCCTTTAAAAACCAATTGCAAATGTTTTAACGAAAGTGTAATATATTAAATGCAATGAACAAATAATCTAATACCAAATATTATAGGATTAGTTCACTTTCAAATTAAATTTCCTGATAATTTACTCACCCCCATGTCATCCAAGATGTCCATGTCTTTCTTTCATCAGTCGAAAAGAATTTAAGGTTTTTGATGAAAACATTCCAGGATTTTTCTCCTTATAGTGGATTTCAATGGCCTCCAGACGGCTGAAGCGAAACGATCGGTCATTTTCTAGAAAAAATCCAAAAAGTTTATGCTGTATGTCCTACACCTTCCCTATTCTACTTACGGAACGAACGCAGCGCCAGTTCCATTTTTCCGTAAGTAGAATAGGGAAGGTGTAGGACATACAGCGTAAACTTTTTGAAGAATACAAAAGTGCGGTTTTGGAAGCACTTAGAAGGTGAACATTTGTTATAAAGTGTATACATTTACATTTTTTTTCCGAAAATGACCAATCGTTTCGCTTCAACCGTTTGGGCTCCATTGAAGTCCACTATAAGGAGAATAATCCTGGAATGTTTTCATCAAAAACCTTAATTTCTTTTCAACTGAAGAAAGAAAGACATCTTGGATGACATGGGGTGAGTAAATTATCAGGAAAAGTTTATTTGAAAGTGGACTAATCCTTTAAGTGTCTGCATACAATGTTTTATTTTATTAAATTGTAGGGCTTGATTTGTTTTATGGGGGCTGCTTTGGTAACCAGGAAGTAACGAAGCATCGTTTACCGAAATCACGTGACTTTGGCAGTTCGATACCGGCTCCGAATCAATTGGTTCGAACCAAATGATTCACAAAGGTTTCGAAGCATCAAGAAGCAGTGTTTCGAACGCGCCCATCACTAGGTGGCTGTAGTGAGCCATCCTACGTTTATAGACAGCGGTGGAGCTCGCGCAGAAGAAATTGGATGGTTGTTTGGAAACCGCAGTAAACGTTGGTCTTCTTCAATAGCTGTTACACCATTTACAGGTTTTCAGTTGTAAAGACGGAGATAAAACCACGAGACTCTGAAGCAGTAGTCCTGTAAACGGCTCAGTTTTGTTGTTGGTCGTCATTAGGTAGTTGATCATGAACGTGGCTAAAAGTGGTTATCGTGTTTTCTCGGCTAACTCAACGCCCGCCTGCACGGAACTCTCTAAGAAGATTACTGAGTAAGTATCCTGTGACCAACTGCTCAATGTTTAACACGGCTCGTGATTACAGAGGCTGATCTTGATGTTGTATGAATGTGATGTTATTGGGATTTTGGCCTGTAGATCAGCTGAACTCATGACAGCTGAACCTGGCCTGAACCCATTATCTCTTTGATGTCATGTAGGCTAGTTGTTAAAGATGGATTGATAACTGATCTATAAAGCATCACCATTGTGTTCTTGAACATCAGGTTACTGGACATGTAATGGGTGTACTTACTATAAGACACTGTGGAAAGTAAATGTAAAATTTCCTACATGTAATATCTTGTGCACGTGCAGAGAGCAGGAACAGTGGGCTATTCATCACATAAGCTGTGCATGTGACTGACTGCTCTTGAAAACAGTCTGCAATCATTGCAAACTGTGACTGAAGGAATACAATCTGTTTAATCACATTGTCATGCAACTCTGCTTCAAAGTAGCTTTCATGATAAGAAACTCTTTGCAAACCTGTCTTGATTTTTTCGCTTGTTTTTGCGCAGGCGTCTTGGAGTCGAGCTGGGGAAATCAGTTGTTTACCAGGAGTCAAACAGAGGTGATCAATAGTGCTTTGTTTATTCAATACTCTGTTGCGGACAGGGCGACCCTTGACATCCTGTCAGTTTCAAAATGGACTAAACTCATTTTCACTACTGTAATTTGATTAAAAAAATCTCTCATTGTGCTAACTGTAAAGCATTTATGTTAATCTATTAAAGTGATACTGCACCCAAAAATGAAAATTCTGTGATCATTTACTCACCCTCTAGTTAACTATTGACTTCCATAGTATTTTTCCCCCTCACACTATGGAAGTCAATGGTGCCCCACAACTGTTTGGTTACAAACATTTGTCAAAATATCTTCCTTTGTGTTCAACAGAACAAATACATTTATACAGGTTTGGAACAACATAAGGGTGAGCAAATGATGAGAGAATTTTTATTTTTTAACTATCCCTTTAAGAATGGGTTTACAGTGTCCTTGTTACACTTTACATGTACTTACTTTAGTAATATCAGTAAATTATGCATAATTACAAGCATATAGCTCTAATTACACTACCAGTCAAAACTTTGGAAACATTACTTTTTTAATGTTTTTGAACGAAGTCTCTTATGCTCATTAAGGCTGCATTTATTATTACAATTTATTATTATAATTTATTACATTATTACAATGGTTTTCTATTTTATTATACTTTAGAATGTAATTTATTTCTGTGATCAAAGTTGAATTTTCAGCATCATTACTCTAGTCTTCAGTGTCACATGATCCTTCAGAAATCATTCTGATATGATGATTTATTATTAATGTTGGAAACAGTTGTGCTGCTTAATATTTTTTCAGGATTCTTTAAAAAGTTAAATATTTATTTAAAATAGAAATCTTTTGTCACAATATACACTACCATTCAAAAACGGTTTGGGGTCAGTAATTTTTGAAAGAAATTAATAATTTTATTCAGCATGGATGTGTTAAATTGATAGTAAAGATTTATATTGTTAGAAAAGATTTATATTTTGATTAAATGTTGTTCTTTTTAACCTTTTATTCATCAATGAATCCTGAAAAAGTATCACAGGTTCCAAAAAAAAAAATATTAAGCAACACAACTTTTTTCAGCATTGATAATAACTGAGTATCAAATCAGCATATTACAATGATTGCTGAAGGATCATGTGACACTGAAGACTGGAGTAATGATGCTGAAAACTCAGCTTTGCTTCACAGAAATAAATTATATTTTAAAGTATATTGAAACAGAAAACCATCATTTTAAATTGAAATAATATTTCACAATATTATTGTTTTTTCTGTATTTATTATGAAATAAATGCAGCCTTAATGAGCATAAGAGACTCAAAAACATTCAAAAACATTAAAAATAGTAATGTTTCCAAACTTTTGACTGGTAGTGTATATAGTAAGTACAAGTTGTTAATTAACATTACTTGGTACTTAAGTAGACAATAACACTGTAACCTAAAAATGATTCTCCTTACTGCATTACATCACTGATTTGTTTATTTTCAGCTCACTTTTTGAGGTTTAGAAGGCCATTGATCACTGAATTTTTGCGATTTCAAGCTTCATCTGTATCTTTCTCATTCTGCATCATTTTACAATAATATTCCATGCATCACACACAACTCAAAGGATTATTGCATATCTGTACGCACAGGAGAACTTCTCACAAAACCATTCTACCTAATTCACAACGTGCGCACGCACATGAGATTCTTTTTAATCTCGTCTAATGTTAATGAATTTGGAGTATTCTAAATGAGCGACCGTGTGCCTGAGGTTATAGTCATTTGAATAAAACACGCCCAAACTATCTCCAAATAAGGGCTTTCTGTGCATCCATTCCTCTCGTCACGCTCAGCAGACATGCGGCGTTCTCTAAAGACGTATCTGAGAGCACATGTAAAGATGTGTGCCATCTTCAAAAAAAAACAAGCAAAAAAACATTTCAAGCACAATAAACACCTTTTACCCAGATTACTGATCTCTCATTAGCTGGCTGTGCACATGCATATCTGCATTGTTATTCAGAGAAACCTTGCAAATGGAGCCATAATACGGCTTACTTTGTACAATTTGACTGATTAAATATAATTAAAGTCGGCATGAAATGGAAGTTGCAATAGTCTTTTCTTCTCTATAATGGCTTCTGAAACAAGAACAAATGTAGGTGGGACTAATTTTGTTCATGGGGAATTGATTGGATAGTTGAGGTTTGCTGTTGATGAATCTCATGTGAGTGAGGTTGCCTGACCTCATGCCAGTAAACGCATCATCAGAGAAGAGAAGTCACTGGAAGAGGGAGGGGGAGTTATTTTGATCAAAGATTACGAGGGCACATGGATTAAAAAAAGTGATGAACGCAAATTAATTGTAATAAACACTGCAACATTCCATAAAAATAAGAATTGCCATTTTAAATAATTTCTTCTTAATTTGGTTATAAGGCCACCCAAAGTGTTTTTTGTTTTTTTTTGCGTACTCATGTGTAAAATACATTTTAGTACGAAAATTGTGATTTGTTCTTGATTATATTTTAGTGTAGGCAGTTTCATTCATACTACATATGTTCATACTTCATAGAACATACTATTTTAATGGTCGCGAAGATCGTTTTTTCAAATAGTACCTACTTGAATAGTACGTGGTTTCAGACACAGCTCTAATGTTTAATTTAAGAAATATGGAGGCATTTTTTTAATATAAAAATTACGTAATTACGTAATTAAAATTACGTAATTAAAAATGTAGAGTGTATGTATTGTATATGTGGTTTTTTTTTTTTTTTTTTTTGAGGTAAAATATTACATTTTCTTCATGAGGTTCACCCAAATCTGTTAGTGGCAACTGTGTTTGCTTTTATCTTACAGAAACGAGAGTTGAGATCAAAGAGTCTGTGAGAGGCCAAACAATCTTCATCATCCAAACCATTCCCAGGTAAGAGTGTATTGGATCGAATTCAAAATAGGAAATCAGCACGCTTATTAATCACATTTAGGATGTTTAAACTTATTTGTGTCTATGCATTTTGTATGCACAAAAATAATGCATCATTGTACATAAGGTGATCGTTTTAATGTGCTTACAGTTGTAATAATTGCCAATTAAAGGGTTATTCACATAGAAATCATTTACTCACCCTCTTTGTCCACGGAACACACTTTTTAGTATTTATTTACATGGTATCTTACCTTTTTTGCTGAACCTCATACAGTCTTCTTTTAGGCCCAGAAGCTTGTTAGAACTAAAATCCATTTTTTTTGTCTCTGTCAGAGATGTCAACACGGCTATTATGGAGCTGCTGATTATGGCCTATGCACTGAAGACCTCCTGTGCCAAGAACATCATCGGCGTGATCCCTTACTTCCCCTACAGTAAACAGTGTAAGATGAGGAAGAGGGGATCTATAGTGTGCAAACTGCTAGCTTCAATGTTAGCTAAAGCAGGTAATTCCTTATAATTTCTATGATGTTCTTTCTTCTGTCTTCACACTGCCAGTCAAAAAATTTGGACACAATACTAAAAAAACTTGAATATTACATATGCATGCTGGACACTAGATGACTGCGTTTCCTTCAGTGACTGCTCCAAATGAAAACTATTCGTTTTAAAATAATTTTACCATCTGCCGTGTTAACTAGGTCTGACTCATATAATCACCATGGATCTGCACCAGAAAGAGATCCAGGGCTTCTTTACTTTCCCTGTGGATAACCTGCGGGCTTCTCCATTCCTGCTGCAATACATTCAGGAGGAGGTTGGCAGCATTTACTGTCAAAAACTTCACCTTTTTAATTTCAAAGAAAAACAAATATACTGAAATAACTAACACTGATCATATTGTTTATCTTATTTCTCTTTTGCATAGGTTCCTGATTATAGAAATGCTATCATTGTAGCCAAGTCCCCATCTGCTGCAAAAAGGTAACAGCTCCTGGATTTGTATTGTATTTGTTTTGTGGGTGAAAGCAGGCCTAGATGAAATTTGCTTACTTTTTTCCATTTTCTGAATTTGAGGGAGTGGATTTCAAACATAAAATATTTTAAACAGAGCTTTTCACTGAAAGCGTTATCAGATTAATTAACATGCAAAGGGCAGATAAAGCTGGATTACTGTACATTTGCAAAGATTTGTGAGTGCAGATTGCATGTCGGTCTGCTTAGTTTACGGTATTTCGGAAACCAAACTTTCAGGTTGCTTATAGTACCCCACTATGCTTTTTTTTGGATATTACCTTTTATGTAGTGTGTAATCTAGCTGTTTTCGAATGTTAAAGGTCTTAAAGTTTTGAAGCCTGAAACGAGTCGTCAATAATTCCAGCCATACTTCATGTTACAAATTGATTTTGTAAAACTGATGCCATCATTACTGTCTGTATCATTGTGTATTGAGCGTTAAGGAAGATCTGGAGCTGAAATGGAATGGGCGTTTGGTTTCTGACACATGCTGTAATCACAACAGACTGGGTCATCTGACCAATCAGAGCAGGCTCTCAGAAAGAAGAGGTTTAGTGAGAATGAATCCTTTATCAAACAATTTCAGGCACTCTGAGAAAAGATGTGATTCTTTAATGTGTATTATGAGAAAATGAATGTGTTTTTTGACCTTAGATGCTTGTAAACCTATTGTAGAAGATTCCAAAACAAAATTAGGAGGATTTAAAATAGCATAATGGTGCACTTTAATGGTAAAGAATGGATGTCATACAGATTTACACTGTTCTGGTTCTGATTCCACTTAACAATTTTGGTTTAACAATTCCATAAACTGTATACATTCTAACAAAAAAAGCATCAGTCTAGTCCCCACACAAAATAATGTAAGAATTTGAATATAGCATGCAAGTTGAATGGATTTTATGTGCTTTTTCAGTTTAAGAGCTTGACAGACATGGCCACTATGAACTGTCAATTGCTATGGAAAAGTCTTCAGGAATGCTAAAACTCCTAGAATTACTTAATCATAACCTGACACTCATGAACATCTAGGCAAGAGACTCATAAGGAACATCTCTGTATCTCTCCCCTCTCTTGTCATTGTCTCTTCAGGGCTCAGTCATATGCGGAGCGTTTGCGTCTCGGCCTGGCCGTCATGCATGGAGAAGCTCAGTGTTCGGAGTCAGACATGGCAGATGGGCGTCATTCACCTCCATGTGTCCGCAACACCTTTGGACACTCTGGCTTGGAGTTGCCATGTAAGAGCCACCACACTGTAGATCTGCATGACCCAGCAGCTTGAACCCTATGACTAAACATTATTAAGAGTTTTAATCAGGTTAGAAACACAAACTTGAGCAGCAAGGCAGCTAATTGGGCTTCTAAAAACTCTCACAAAACCTGTCAAAAACATGTCCTACTTATATTTAACCCTAAAAATCAATTATTTTTTAACAAAATGAATGTTACTATTTTTACATTAAGACATTATTTCCTGGCAAAAAAAATCTAATTCTCATCAACATATAACAAAGATGTGTTTAAATTGCAAAGAAAATGTCAAAAGTAATATAAAGAAGCAATGTGGTTTTCAGAATTAGAAATTCGATCAAGCCGAATTCTTCTTGAAAAACTGAAAAAAATAATTTAATTTTTCTGCTTTCAGTATTAAACACAAAAAAAAAACAAAAAAAAAATGAATGTACAGTTCACAATCTGAAAATTTGCTTAATTGTCAGTATTAAAAAAAAGGTGAGTAAATTAATTGTTTCATTTTACTTATGTAATTTAAATTTACAAAAAAAAAAAAAAAAAACAAAAAAAAACTTTTGATTTTGGGGTGAAATGTGACCTAAACATGTTTTTGTGAGATTTATACCATGATCCTGTTAATGAAGGGGTCGATTGTAGCATTCAGCCTGCAGAATAGCTGATTCTGGAGATCTGTTGATTAGTTCAAGATAGGTCAAGAGATTAACCTTCCCCCTTTCATTTAGCACTGTCTTTAGATGTTTACAAAGGCTTTGTCTCAAAACCTAGTCAGTAAGTGAGCTACCTAGACAGCATTGAGTCTGCTCTGTTCTGTTCCAAAACCTTGCGAGCCACCAAAGTAGAAAAACATTTTATGCAATATTCGTAGCTCTTGACTGGTGATGTCCTCAAGTCTTGAGTATAAGTTGATTAAAGTTGGCATGAAATGGAAGTTGCGATAGTCTTTTCTACCCTATTGTGATGTATGGCTTCTGGAATAAGAACAAATGTTTGAGCGGTTCCAAAATGGGGAATTTAGTTTACAGTTTTGGGTGGGACAATCCAATTGGTTAGAGGGGGTCGGCAACTTGCTGTACTCTGTGACTTTATTTCCAATAATCAACAGTGCCCAATACTGTATGGTCCTGAGAATTTAAAACAAACCTTGGAAAATAGATCTCCATAGACCAACATTTAAAGAACTGCTCAAACTCATAGAATATGTTTGTCTCATGTTAGTTACTGTTATGAGATTTTTTTTCCATGACAAAATGTTTATGCATGCTGTTTAGGTAGACACTTACAAATACAGGAATTAGAAAAGTCAGTCATGTAGGTTTTTAAGGGAAAGACATTATTTTCGCTATTCCATGTGCTGTTTGTTCTAGATTTTAAGATACTTACATCTTACCTTGAGCATACAATTTCTTAATTAAGAAATTCATAAACACACTGTGATATTTAGCATATTAATATATGAGCAGGTCTTGTGTGGTATGTGTCTTGGCCTTTATATATTCACATTGCCTGAGAGGAGTTCACTCCAAGTAGCTTTATGTACATTTATGGTTTTTATATGGACTTTAACAATCCTCAAAAGACCCTCTCTTGTCTTTGTTCTCAATTTCAAAGCACTTAATTCAACTTTAAAACTAAAAAAAAAAAAAAGCTTTGAAAAAATATTTTGTTAAGGTTTAATAAGGATTTTTGAAGTCCTGGTTTCTTGTCTGTATGTTCTATCATTTGTGTGTGGATTTTTGTTTAACGTGATGTTTATTTATTGGTAATAGGCAAACAACAAGCTCCGTTCCCAGGCATAGAGCTCCCAAGTATGATGGTTAACTCTATTTGCTTCCGATCACAGCAGTGAACACGCTGAAATGGTTCCTATTGCATGCGTGCAGTGGCTGAGGTCTCTCAGTGTCTGTGATCCCAGCACTCTGAAGTACTTTGTTCACCCTCAGGTCTTTTTTTAATTCACCCAAAAATGAAAAAAGTCATAATTTACTTGTGTTGTTCCAAACCTGTAAAGACTTTTGTTCATCATAGATAGAAAAAAATTATATTTTAAATGAAATCGAGTGATTTCTGTCTCTCCATTGATAGTCCACGCAACTACCACTTTGACACTTTAAAAGGTTCATAAAGAGATTGTAAACTAGTCCAAATTTTCTGAAGTGACACAATCTCTTTATATTACAGATTTAATTTAGGCTTTTGTTCACATAAAAGCATTGATCAACGAACATAGAAGCTCAATCATATTTGCTTGATGGGCAAGAACAAACCTCACTGCACTGGTTCTTGATGAAGCTCAAACATGCTGCATAACACACAAGAATGAACCTCATTGGTTCTTGAAACCTCATTGGTTCTTGTGGAAGCTCTAAAATGCTGCGTAACACAAAAATTAACCTCATTGGTTCTTGCTGAAGCTAAAATGCGCTGTGTAAAACATGAGAATGAACCTCAATGGTTCTTGTGAAAGCTCAAACGTGCTGCATAACACATGAGAATGAACCTCACTGATTCTTACGGAAGCTGAAATGTGCTGCGTAACACATGAGAATGAACTTCATTGGTTCTTGAAACCTCATTGATTCTTGTGGAAGCTCAAATGTGCTGCGGAACACATGAGAATGAACCTCATTGGTTCTTGTGAAAGCTCAAATGTGCTGCGTAACATGAGAATGAACCTCATTGGTTCTTGTGAAAGCTCAAATGTGCTGCATAACACATGAGAATGAACCTCATTGGTTCTTGTGAAAGCTCAAATGTGCTGCATAACACATGAGAATGAACCTCATTGGTTCTTGTGAAAGCTCGAATGTGCTGCGGAACACATGAGAATGAACCTCATTGGTTCTTGTGAAAGCTCGAATGTGCTGCGTAACACATGAGAATGAACCTCATTGGTTTCTGTGAAAGCTCAAATGTGCTGCGTAACATGAGAATGAACCTCATTGGTTTCTGTGAAAGCTCAAATGTGCTGCGTAACATGAGAATGAACCTCATTGGTTCTTGTGAAAGCTCAAATGTGCTGCGTAACACATGAGAATGAACCTCATTGGTTTCTGTGAAAGCTCAAATGTGCTGCGTAACATGAGAATGAACCTCAATGGTTTCTGTGAAAGCTCAAATGTGCTGCGTAACACATGAGAATGAACCTCATTGGTTCTTGTGAAAGCTCAAATGTGCTGCGTAACATGAGAATGAACCTCATTGGTTCTGTGAAGCTCAAATGTGCTGCGTAACACATGAGAATGAACCTCATTGGTTCTGTGAAAGCTCAAATGTGCTGCGTAACACATGAGAATGAACCTCATTGGTTTCTGTGAAAGCTCAAATGTGCTGCGTAACATGAGAATGAACCTCATTGGTTCTGTGAAAGCTCAAATGTGCTGCTTAACACATGAGAATGAACCTCATTTTCTTGTGAAAGCTCAAATGTGCTGCGTAACACATGAATGAACCTCATTGGTTCTGTGAAAGCTCAAATGTGCTGCGTAACACATGAGAATGAACCTCATTGGTTTCTGTGAAGCTCAAATGTGCTGCGTAACATGAGAATGAACCTCATTGGTTTTGTGAAAGCTCAAATGTGCTGCGTAACATGAGAATGAACCTCATTGGTTCTTGTGAAGCTCAAATGTGCTGCGTAACACATGAGAATGAACCTCATTGGTTCTGTGAAAGCTCAAATGTGCTGCGTAACATGAGAATGAACCTCATTGGTTTTGTGAAAGCTCAAATGTGCTGCGTAACACATGAGAATGAACCTCATTGGTTTCTGTGAAGCTCAAATGTGCTGCGAACACATGAGAATGAACCTCATGGTTCTGTGAAAGCTCAAATGTGCTGCGTACACATGAGAATGAACCTCATTGGTCTTGTGAAAGCTCAAATGTGCTGCGTAACACATGAGAATGAACCTCATTGGTTCTTGTGAAAGCTCAAATGTGCTGCGTAACACATGAGAATGAACCTCATTGGTTCTGTGAAAGCTCAAATGTGCTGCGTAACACATGAGAATGAACCTCATTGGTTCTTGTGAAAGCTCAAATGTGCTGCGTAACACATGAGAATGAACCTCATTGGTTCTGTAAAGCTCAAATGTGCTGTGTAACATGAGAATGAACCTCATTGGTTCTGTGAAAGCTCAATGTGCTGCGTAACATGAGAATGAACCTCATTGGTTTCTGTGAAAGCTCAAATGTGCTGCGAACACATGAGAATGAACCTCATTTTCTGTGAAGCTCAAATGCGCTGCGTAACACATGAGAATGAACCTCATTGGTTCTTGTGAAAGCTCAAATGTGCTGCGTAACATGAGAATGAACCTCATTGGTTCTTGTGAAAGCTCAAATGTGCTGCATAACACATGAGAATGAACCTCATTGGTTCTTGTGAAAGCTCAAATGTGCTGCATAACACATGAGAATGAACCTCATTGGTTCTTGTGAAAGCTCAAATGTGCTGCGAACACATGAGAATGAACCTCATTGGTTCTGTGAAAGCTCAAATGTGCTGCGAACACATGAGAATGAACCTCATTGGTTCTTGTGAAAGCTCAAATGTGCTGTGTAACACATGAGAATGAACCTCAATGGTTCTGTGAAAGCTCAAATGTGCTGCGTAACATGAGAATGAACCTCATTGGTTCTTGTGAAGCTCAAATGTGCTGCTTAACACATGAGAATGAACCTCATGGTTCTTGTGAAAGCTAAATGTGCTGCATAACACATGAGAATGAACCTCATGGTTTTGTGAAAGCTCAAATGTGCTGCGTAACATGAGAATGAACCTCATTGGTTCTGTGAAAGTAAATGTGCTGCGAACACATGAGAATGAACCTCATTGGTTCTGTGAAAGCTCAAATGTGCTGCGTAACATGAGAATGAACCTCATTGGTTCTTGTGAAAGCTAAATGTGCTGCGTAACACATGAGAATGAACCTCATGGTTTCTGTGAAAGCTCAAATGTGCTGCGTAACATGAGAATGAACCTCATGGTTCTTGTGAAAGCTAAATGTGCTGCTAACACATGAGAATGAACCTCATTGGTTCTTGTGAAGACTCAAATGTGCTGCTTAACACATGAGAATGAACCTCATGGTTTCTGTGAAGCTCAAATGTGCTGGAACATGAGAATGAACCTCATTGGTTCTTGTGAAAGCTCAAATGTGCTGCTTAACACATGAGAATGAACCTCATGGTTTCTGTGAAGCTCAAATGTGCTGCGTAACATGAGAATGAACTCATGGTTTCTGTGAAAGCTCAAATGTGCTGCGAACATGAGAATGAACCTCATGGTTTCTGTAAGCTCAAATGTGCTGCGTAACACATGAGAATGAACCTCATTGGTTTCTGGAAGCTCAAATGTGCTGCGTAACATGAGAATGAACCTCATGGTTCTGTGAAAGCTCAAATGTGCTGCGTAACACATGAGAATGAACCTCATTGGTTCTGTGAAAGCTCAAATGTGCTGCGTAACATGAGAATGAACTCATGGTTCTGTGAAAGCTCAAATGTGCTGCGTAACACATGAGAATGAACCTCATTGGTTCTTGTGAAAGCTCAAATGTGCTGCGTAACATGAGAATGAACCTCAATGGTTTCTGTGAAAGCTCAAATGTGCTGCGTAACATGAGAATGAACCTCAATGGTTTCTGTGAAAGCTCAAATGTGCTGCGTAACACATGAGAATGAACCTCATTGGTTCTTGTGAAAGCTCAAATGTGCTGCGTAACATGAGAATGAACCTCATTGGTTCTTGTGGAAGCTCAAATGTGCTGCTTAACACATGAGAATGAACCTCATTGGTTCTTGTGAAAGATTAAATGTGCTGCTTAACACATGAGAATGAACCTCAAGAAAACATGCTTGAGCTTCCATTTATCACAACTGACGTATGTGTTGATGAATGTTTATATGTGAATAAAAACCTAAATTAAATCTGTTCATAATATAAAGTGATCGTGTCTCTTCAGAAAATTCTGACTAAATTGTTCAGATAATTCTGATTAGTTTTATAATCTCTATGAACGTTTTGAAGTAGCAAAGTTGTGTTTAGAAGATGAACGAAAGTCTTATTGGTTCGGAACGACATGAGGGTAAGTAATTGATGACAGAATTTTATTTTTTACTCATTATTATGAGCATAAGAGCAGTTAAAATTGATTATATTATTGTAAAAATAGTAATGTAAGCTATTATGAAGAGTAGGGGTGGGTGGTATGTCTAAAATATCACAATACAAGTATGCAAACAATATGTATCATGATTATTTTCAATGTAAATTCAATTATAAAAGTTTATATTTTAATAAGCATGTCGTACTTACCATTTTTGCATAATCCAGTTAACTATTTTACAAATAATGTACTTCATCTTAAGGTATATATTTTTTTGAAATATTTAATCATTAGAAGCCATTGTACACAGCTGCACAAAATATCCACCATATATACCGCCATACCACCCAGCCTTATTATAATTTTTGTTTTATAAATAATGCTAAAAATGAATGTTTAAGCTTCAGAGTGCTTCACTCAAACAGAACTAAGAAGCCTCAAATTAAGTGCTTATTCTCAAATTCCATGTAATTACCATCGTTTGTTCCATTGAAATGGAACCATTGAATGTCTGTCCGAGAGATATGCCTTTATTTGTGATCCAGGCTCATCTTGCCAATCAACACACCATGCCTGCTTATGAAAACCCATAGACTGGAGTTTTTAAATGGTAGTTTTTTAGCTGCTTGTAACCAAGGCCCTTGCATCGTCTTGGAAACACATGACCTTGATAAATGGAGGAAGGTGTTCGTTGAAAGTTCTTATGAAGAGACAGAATTTTTGATACTGGGCCAAATTAAAAACAAGCTAGCATATGTGAAGTCAGCATATGCTTTGTGTTCACATAAGCTTGTAGACGTACACAGTGAGAAACAGTTTAACAGCACCATTGATTCATATTACTTATGAAATAGTAAACTTAAATATCTAATACCAGACTTCAAAATTGCTGTTGTCTCTCAGCACTATTGGGGTCGTTCACACAGGACGTCATCTTGCATTCCATCTGCATTATTTTTTATTATTATAGTTGGTCGGCTATTTGTATATTTAATGAGCACCATATTTTAGTGGTGATGCACTTTAACAAAAACTAATATTCGCCAATTAGCTTTTTTTGTGACTAAGACAAGACTATGAGGAGATGACACCAAGGTCACAATAAACTATGGCTATGACTATATTATTATGCAGTATTGTTGACGAAAAAGAAGTGCCGTGGATGATCTGAAAATACAGACAAACAAGTAAACTGGAGTTTATTGATCTCCATTGAGGGATCTTGCTTAAAGAAAAGTTTCATTCAGCCAGTCTGTGTTCCTTCACAAGCCGCTTGAGCTGTTTATTGCGACTAAATATGCCCTTCTCAGTGATGAACTGTAATAAATCCAAACGCGGATCTTGACTATATTGTTTGCGAATGTGGTTGCTGAGTAAATGCACTTACATTGCAATAAAATGTCCTTTATGCTGTTGTTTTAATAGAAAGTTCTTAAAAGGGTAGTTCACCCAAAAATGTAAATTCTGTAAATTCTTGTAAATCATTTTCTCACCCTCAAGTTGTTTCAAACCTGTATGAATTTCTTTACTCTACTGAACACAAAAGACATTTTGAAGAATGTCAGAAACCAAACAGTTGATGGACCCCAAGGCAGTGATTATCAGTTTAACCATTATGCAGCATGAAAAAAGTTTTCATATTTAGTCTACTAAACCTTGACTAAACAAAAACATTTCAAATATGGTAAAAACTCAAAAGCATATTTGACAGAGGACTAAGACTATATTTAAAAAATAGCAGACAAAATTAACACTACACCGCAACAGCTTTTTCTAAAATACTGAAATTTAGAAATTTTTATTAAGTAGAAAAAACAAAAATAAAGTAAATTAACCCAGTAGACACGAAGTTCTTTTGGAACAAGTTGCTTCTTGATATTTCAACCAAACAGATTTTACATCTTGCTACTGTATAGCATCATTTTCCATTTGTGTGCAGAAAATAGACACATTGCAAAAATTGAATGTGTCATTTGAGAAACGCCAATTTAATGTCACTGTTTTAGTCATTTCAGTCTTTCACAACTATTTCAGCTGAAATAGAAAAATTCCTTTTTTTTCCTTTCAAAAAATAAATAAATAAATAAATAAATTTAAACAAATAAAAGAGACTCCAAGGCACACTTCAGATTCAAATGATTAAAAAAGCCTTTATTCACTGCCTAATTTATATGGAAAACTTTTAAAAAATACATGGCTGCAAATCCACGTTCAGCAACAAAATTCCTTTTTCAGGAAGTAACCTACAAATGCCTCGATGCCTTAGAAAAGGGCTGAACAGCCAAATTGGACGCCTGTCAAATGAAGATGATTAACATCAGAAAAACCACTAGGTGAAGTAAAGCTAGCCTCCAAGGACACCACTAGATGGTGTCACAATAAGAAAAATTCTTGCTGTTTTGGCCAAATATTTTCAGTTGCCAGACATTCAGTGCATCACTGTTTTCAAGACTTTGTGTCATGTAAAGCCCTGTTCACACTGAAAGCCATTAAAACTGGAATTCTACTGGAGTCTGTGCTGATGGTTAGTAGTAGAGTACTCGACTTCAGTTTCCAAACATGTCAGGCGGAAAAACACTGACTGCATTGGTAGTCTGCATCATGTCTCTGATCATTTGCATAAAGATAATCTCTGCCATGTGACTAATCACTGTGGAAAATTGCATCATTACAACACTGATTGGCTGATGACACTGCAAGAATTCTTTTTACATTTCCGGTGTTATCAGTAGTGGAAGTCTGTAAAATTCTATAGTGGTGAACGGAAACTATTACAGATATAACTTTTGCTTTCCCATTTGCTCCAATAACAAAAGAAAACAAAATCCATGGCACAAGTTATGTTGGTCTGAAGACAGAAAGATGTAAAATTTCCTGTCACTCTCTCAACTGTGGAAATGCATTATCGCAGTCTGTAAAAAAAAAAAAAAGAAAAAAAAAAGTCCATGTGCATGTTGGTTTTAATCATCATTGAAGAAAGGTGTTTGTTGCATCTCTGTGCAGGTGCCTCCATTGCACTCCATCAACTGTAGCTCTTTTTAAGTCAAGATCTCGTCCTCTGTGAACAGCACCTTTCAAACGTGCCATTTTAGATTTTTATAGCACAGCGGCTCCTTGCAGTAGTGGTCTATAAGCCTGTAAGGTCTTTAAACCTTGTTAATCTTACAGTATAAATATCAAAAAGCTCTGTAGGTCGTGCTGTTGATGAAAGGCATGTGTTGAAGGCATGCATAACTCCTTTAACCCCCATGTATTCTTAAATCGACCCACCAGTCTTCCTCTCTCATGTTTACTTGGGTCGGAGTGTGTGTTTTGGCTGTGTTCCAGTGTCTTTCCTCTGGATGAATGACATTAGCCCTTCTTGACCTCTCCTAAATTACAGCATTGTCCTGGAGTCTGTCATGCTGACTCAAGGACAGATTGATTGATTGTTTGATGTGTAGTTTCCTGCACTGAATCTTAGTGTAAACCTCTAGACATTTGCCTATGATTGGGTATATTGGGGACCAAGAGATGATCATTTTGATTTCTGCATGGCATGAGTTTTTTCATTGCTATTTGGATTGAATTGTAGGTGGGGTAAAATGGGAAACGTTCTCCAACAAATAGGCTAGTGTTGTGCTATGCTATGCTGTGGGGTCCTTGCAGGACTCTTTAAATTCTAGTTTTACCATTTGGATATATGGGTTGGTTGGGCCATTACATAAAGTTCTAGGCCAATTCATACACTTCTTACCCCATCTTACCCAATCTACTTTAATGATGGAATGTGATTGATTGGACACTGTGTAAAAACGATTTCCTGAAATGATGTGAAACACCAGTTGATATTTGTCTTTATAGTAATGATGGCCAAGGAGAAACCACCCATCACTGTTGTCGGAGATGTCGGAGGCCGTATCGCCATCATTGTCGTAAGAAATGCAGATTTTTCGACTAGTTAGCAGTATGACAGTACTTTTTCTTGATTGACATAATGAGCAATGCGTGTGGTTTCCATCCTGTAGGATGATATCATAGATGATGTGGAGGACTTTGTGGCAGCAGCTGAGATTCTGAAAGAGAGAGGAGCTTATAAGATCTACATCATGGCTACTCACGGGCTCTTGTCTGCGGACGCTCCACGCCTCATCGAAGAGTCCGCTATAGATGAAGTGAGTATTTCAGCTCATTTACTTGAACATCCATTGGGAAGTGGATGGCTCATTCTGGTTCTCCAAAAAAAAAACATTAAAATAAGCAATGCTTTTCACACTTGAAGCATTAAAATTCCAGATTTACTGTGACTAACCAACCTAAACCATGTATTTAGGATTGGGGGAACCTTAAAGGGTTAGTTCACCCAAAAATGAAAATTACCCCATAATTTGCACACCCTCAAGCCATCTTAGGTGTATATGACTTTTTCGTCTTTCAGCCAAACACAGTCAGAGTTATATTTAAAATATATCCCGGCTCTTCCAAGCTTTATAATGGGAGTGAAAGGTACCATAGGTTTTGAAGCCCAAAAAAGCACTTCCATCCATCATAAATGTAATCTATATGATCTATAAATCTATAATCTATATGTAATCTATATAATCTATAATCTTCTGAAACAAAGCGGTGTGTTTTTGTCAGAAAAATATCCATATTTATAACTTTATAAATGGCTGTCCGCGCATTCACAAGATGGTCAAGTTCCGGCGGAAGCATGACATCTGACCCCATGTATGATGGAGGTGTAGCATAAGCTCGGGTGAGAATTGACGAAAGCAGAAGCACAGAGGATAGAGCAAAACAAAATACTGGTCACAAATTAGAAGTCTAAAATGAGAAGTTTTAAAGAAAAAATGTTGGAGGATTTCATTATAAGAGAAGAAGAACTACGTCATACGACGGGTCAGAGGTCACCCCTCCGCCGTAACTCGACCCTCGTGAACGTGTGGACGGCCGTTACCGGAAGCTAGTGATTAAAGCTTATAAAGTTATAAATATGGATATTTTTCACATCACTTCGAAAGGCCTTTATTAACGCCTGGAGTTGTATGGATTACTTTTATGATGGATGGATGTGCTTTTTTGGGGCTTCAAAATTTAGGGTACCATTCACTCCCATTATAAAGCTTGAAAGAGCCAGGATTTTTTTTTAATATAACTCTGTTTGTGTTTGGCTGAAAGAATAAAATCATATACACTTAGAATGGCTTGAGGGTGAGTAAATTATGGGAACATTTTCATTTTTGAGTCAACTAACCCTTTAAGAAACTGCCATTTAATGTCTATGGCAATTATGGCCCTGATACTTTGGGGCGTGAATTGGGAAAAGTAGGTGATTCTTCAAAAAAGTTCAGCAGAACACTTTCAAATGGAATAAAAAGAAATTCATGAAGTTCACAAGTGGCACGATTTCTTGAGAAGGGGCTAGATGTCTATCATGGATGCTATGTTTATCATCAAATATTGATTTTAACAGATATTAAAATGATGTTGCATGACCAAATGTTTGGGATATCTTTCAGGTGGTGGTGACCAACACTGTCCCTCATGAAGTGCAAAAGCTGCAGTGTCCTAAGATCAAGACGGTGGATGTCAGTATGATCCTGGCCGAGGCAATCCGACGCATTCACAACGGGGAGTCCATGGCCTACCTGTTCCGCAATATCACAGTAGACGACTAGCCAACAGACACATTTGGGTTAGAGGAAAAGGTGAGGTGTAGAGTTTAGGGAAGTATTTTCCCTCTTGCTCAGTTGAGAGGTGTGCCAATGCAGTTCCCCATTCCCAGCAGAACCAAACACTACAATCACCTTCATTTCTCAAATTAACCCCTTATATTCTGCAAAACCGTCTAAACAAACTCATTGCCAAATATAATAAATTAACAAATACTCAAACCTGTAAATTTACGCACACATCCTATTTTTTCTAAACACAGATATGAAGTTATATTCTAATGTGAAGAACATGAATTATGCAAGTGTTCGCTTACCTGTACATCTGTTTTTACCTTTAAGTGATATACTGCAGTAAAATCTCCAGTTTTAGATCTACTTTCCTGATAGAAAACTGGTGATTTTTGTGGTGATTTTAATTCTGCCAAATTAAGTTGCTTCAAAATGAAAGGGAAAGTTCAACCAGAAATGAAAATACTTTCACACTCATTTAATTTTGTTCTAAACCCATATGATTTTCTTTCTTCTGTGGAACACATAAGGAAATAAAACTCTCTATTATATTATTTAGACATGAGCATCCAGTATATTCTTACAATTTTTGGTGTTCCAAGGAAGAGAGTAATTTATACAGTTTTGTAAGATGTGATGGTGAGTAAATGTTGAATTTCTTTTTTGGGTGAACTATTCCTTTAACTCTTGATGTGTATGGTGCACATTAAAGGCCCAGGTATACTTCATTTTCTGCGTTCTGCTCCGTCTTGCGCACAGTCTTTAAAGTATTCTTAACCGCAGATGGACGAGTTTGACACATGCGCTGTACATTTGCTTTTCTATACTCTACCAGATGTCAGAGGGCAGCATTGAGTTGTGTCATTTACAGGATATTCACTCGAAGTAATAGAAGAAGAAATGTAGCGGATCTGCTATTGCATACAAAGTTTAGAACAAGAACCAGAACAATAACAATGGAGAAAGATATGCTGCTTAGTTTACTGTCCTTGGAACAGCATGTTTTGTATCACTTCTTCGACTGCTGTACAGTACATCACAGCTACGTATTGCCACCTAGTGGTCTCTTCTGTCTCAACATTCACCTTTCACATGCACAGGTGTATGCGGACAGAAAAATTAGGCTGCATGCTCCGTCGACCCTCTGGATGACGAAAATTATGTCACTCAGACAGTATGTGGACCGTCACAGAATGCAGACAGTGAAAGTATACTTTGGGCTTAAAGAAACACAATATTTGTTTGGGAAAATACTGGTTTCTGACTGGTTTTGGTTGGTTGATCTGTGTCATGAATGTATACTCAATGGGACAAAACGGTAACACTTTACAATAAGGTCTCAATTGTTAACATTAGTTAATGCATTAGTTAACATGAACTAACTGTGAGAAATATATTTTTTACAGCATGTATTAACCTTTGTTAATGTTAGTTTAAAAATACAGCTGTACATTGTGTGTTCATGTTTCTTTACAGTGCATTCATTAATGTTTAATAATGTAATTAGTAACTAATGTGGTTAACTATTGTTAAAGGGTTAGTTCACCCCAAAATTAAAATTTTGTCATTAATTACTCACCAGTCGTTCCACACCTGTAAGACCTTCGTTCAACTTCGGAACACAAATTAAGATATTTTTGCGCCAAAAAAAAAAACAAAATAATGCATTTATTCAACAATATCTAGTGATTGGTGATTTCAAAACACTGCTTCATGAAGCTTTGAAGCTTTACAAATCTTTTGTTTCGAATCAGTGGTTCGGAGCATGTATCAAACTGACAAAGTCATGTGATTTCAGTAAACGAGGCTTTGTTACTCATAAGTGTTTCAAAATTTCAATAGTTCACATGACTTTGGCAGTTTGATACACGTTCCGAACCACTGATTCAAAACAAAAGATTCATAAAGCTTCGAAGCTTCATGAAGCAGTGTTTTGAAATCGCCCATCACTAGATATTGTTGAATAAAGTCTTTTTATTTTTTTATTTATTTATTTTTTTTGCCGCACAAAATGTATTCTCGGCGCTTCGTAACATTAAGGTTGAACAACTGTAGTCACATGTTTTAAATATGTCTTTAGTAGTTTTCTGGGCATCTGCAATTATCTTGCACACTTTTTTTTTTATCACTTTTTTTTTTTTTTTTTTAAGACCAAGCTTCTGCGCACATACACACTCAAACACGCAAACCTATAGACTAAACATGTAAATGAACGGCAAGAATGCATTGGAGGTATTTGGTTTTTCAGTGGGAAGGGTGTCATTTAATTAGCCCCTAAAGTAATAATTAACAATTTTTACAACGGAAGTAATTCAATCAAAAACCAACTTTAGCTCGATAATAATTTTCCTATTGTCACTGTGAAGCTGCTTTGAAACAATATGTATTGTGAAAAGCGCTATATAAATGAAGATGACTTGCTGTCAATGGAGGCCTCACCGAGCCATCAAATTTTATCAAAAATTTCTTAATTTGTGCTACGAAGATGAACTAGTAGTAGTAGGAAGAGTAATTGATGACAGAATTTTCATTTTTGGCTGAACTAACCCTTTTACAAATGAAACTCTATTGTAAAATGTTACCGGCAAAACAAATGAGCTCTAAATGAAGCAAGTACTGTGAATACTTCTCTATATACTCCTACACAACAAAACTAAGGGAGCAAAAATAGCATGTAAAACTCATCTCTGTCTAATCTGTTCCTCAGTTTCAGTGTATTACATTTGTGTGCTAATGTCAAGATCTGGTGTAGAAAATACGACTTTGGGTTTTATCTTGAAGGCATTTGAAACCATATTAGCAATACTAGAGCAATGCAGTATACTGTGAACACTTGGCTAGTTAGCATTTAAAACCACACAAACAGATAATACCATTTAGCTTTTGCTTCCTGATTAAACCTTAGATGAGCGGGATTTCTGACGGATGGAGAACACATGCACCAGCACTGCCCCGCACGTCCCCATACTTCCTCTGTGTGTGTTTGTCTCTGCCGTTGAGCTGTCGGTCGGTGTTCGTTTGAAGCACAGCAACACTTCTTTCTTTTAACCTTGTCTTCCACTTCTCGGTGTTCCTCATTATATGTCAACTAGCTGTTTCCCAGTGCCTCACTCTGTGAGAGTGACAGTGGTTGCTATGGCAACCTTATTCAAAGCTGTTCTAGCTATATTTTTGCTGTTGTGCAAATATGTTCCAGAGAACCATACAGAGAAGAAACATTTTTTGCTACAATGTACTGTTTCTGCTGTTGCTTTGCAATCTTATTTTTGTAAATAAACACAGATTTGCTTCATGCTGCTCTGTTGAATCTTTATTGAATTGAAACATAAAAAAGCACATGCACTTTACGAGGGGCCGTGATGTACTTAAACATGTCCATCAAGCTCCTGTCGGGATGTGATGTCATCAATGGTCTTCGGTATTAGAGGACGAGTTCGTGAAGGACCCTTTACTTGCTCTAAACTCCTCAGGTTTTCACACGACACTGAGGAGCTTAGACCAAGTCAAGGGACCCAAACAACAGACATTTCTGGGTCACATTTCGTCTAAAAAGCAACATAACAAAATGCATAAAGAAAATGATGGCTATTTTAAGGACAGATACGATTTTGTTTTTGTAATGTGACATTGCATTATTCATTCACACCTTTTTACTGTTGATTTTTGTCTGTCAATGATGATTTGCAGTTTTTATCAAATATTATAAAGATTTTTTTTTTATCTGCATAAATTAAAAACAGTATAGTAAGTAAACATTAAATTACTATGGTGAATAAATAAAAATAATTTATTTATTTTATTTAATTTTGCCCTGTGCTTAATGCAAAACATCTTTCCACACTCAAAAACAAGATTTACGCAGTTTAATTGATTAATTGAACAATCATTTACCATTTATTCAGTTAAATTATGCAAGGATTATTCAATTAAATTTGATGATTTTTTTAAATTAATTAAATTGCGTAAATCTTAAACATTTTTTGAGTGTAAAATCTACATTTTCTTGAAGGAAAGTGTTATTTCTTATATCCTTTTCAAATATTTGAGTGAAACGGGACCCAGACATGGACACCCAAAAATGACAATTCTTTCATCTATTCACCCTGATGTCGTTCCAAACCTTCCTTCCTTCCTTCTGTGGAACATAAAATATGTATATATATTTTAAATGTTAATAATTTTGGTAAAATTTTTACCAATTTAAAAACATTTTACCAAAAAAATCTTCTTTTAAGTTCTGCAGGAGAAAGTCATGACATGTGGGTAAGTACATAATGACAGAATTTATATTTTTGGGTGAACTAAACCTTTAAATGCTTTCAAGAGATTTACCCAAAAATGCATAACTTAAGAACAGTTTAAAATGGTCAAATATTGACACAACTTAAGGATCTTTACATCTCAAAAGAATAATGATAGTTGTATTAACATATAGCAAACATACCTCCAATTGTTCTCCAGTTGTAGCAGGTTTAACCTCTGTTATCTACGAAACACAGATTGGTGAGAGAGCGGCACTTATCTGTCTGTGGATGGCTGATGAACAGACATCTGTGTGTTTAAACCTGACTTTAAGAGGAACTAGACATGCAGCATTTAGAGGTCACTTCCCACTTTCGGCCTCAGGAAACAATACACCTTGTATCTACTGTTTGTATGAAAGGGGAAATACTCACAGTTTGTGTGTATAAGTAGGCAACTAACTGTTTTAGTGCATAGACATTTTGGGAAACCTTACGTTGAATAGTCGTTCCAAACATAAATTTCTTCTGTTGAATGCAAAAAGAGATGATCTACTTGTTTTAATACATCCAAAATGCATGATTTTCAAAACGAAGAGAAAGTAGCTCATATGACTTGTGCATTTTATTACAAGTCTGTGTATGAGGAACATACTAAAATTAAACCGTTTCAACATTTTCACTTACTTCATTAGCATATTTCGTGTGTGTGTGAGTTTTCAAGATAAAATCAATGAAAGCAAGACTTAATGTTTAATGCAATGTTGCTTCTCAAGTAATATCTTTTTTGGATTGTTATATAAATTTTAGATGAAACTTTAGGGTTAATTCTCACTATTAACTAGTTGCTTATTAGCATGTATATTTCTAGGATATTATCTGTTTATTAGTACTTATAAAGCACATTAATGCCTTATTCTGCATGACCTTATTCTACATTTTTAATCTTACCCAATATAACATAACAGCTACCTTACTGACTATTAATAAGCAGTAAGTAGGGGTTTATTGAGGGAAAAGTCAAAGGTAATAGTTTGTGAGAATTGTACTCAAAAATAAAGTGTGACCAAGTTTTGTACTAGAAAGCAAGTTTTTAAAAGAAATAAACATAATATTTAAACAACATAATTAGAAGTAATTTCTTTTGCAGTGTAATTTGGATTTCATACTTACAATCCTCTGGGGATAACCATTTTTATTCTAAATATTAAAGAGATTGCTGAATGTTGTACACATTTTATTTTTGTGTATAGCACAGCAGTGTTATACAGAAGTCTGTCAGTGTGAAATGTTCTGATGCAGTTAGTGCATCAGATTAGATCAGGCATTAGATTTTATTTCAATAGGTCATTCACTAAATGTTTTAGGAACTACCTTACATCCTGTTAGTGTGTGAGCGATAATAAGCCTTTGTTATATGCAGCACACATTTCCTCCTTGCTTTTATTGTTCACTGTATTCATTGCATATTATACCCATAGCCAGTGATGTGAGAAGCTCAAAGTCAGTCTATGCACCACAAGGTGGCAACATTTGGCAATTCCTGTAGGATGCGCTAGGCATACTTTTTCAATGGTTAGTTTTATAGGTTTTATGGTTGCCTTCTGGATTTTAGGACTGATTAAAATATAGTTTGCATGAAAAATTTGATAATATTACTAGCAGTCTGGACCCAGTTTGGGTACACTTAGCTAAATTTATTTCTTATGATCTTAAAACTCTCTTCTTACATACTTGAAATTAGTTTGAAGGCAATATATTGATGCTTTTACAAAAATATTTTGTTAATATATATTTATATATATATATATATATATATATATATATATATATATATATATATATATATATATATAAACCAGCACATGTAAACTCTGATAATTTTTATTTTAAGTCTTTTATTATTACATTATTCTTAAAAACACTGTACATGATTCTCACTTGCTTTTATTTATTTATTTATTTATTTTAAGATTTTAAGTCTTGTTTTCTCAGGGGAGGAAAAAGACTTTTTGCTCAAAACAAGAAAAATATCTGCCAGTAGGGTCAGAAAAATAAACTTAAATTAAAAGTAAAGCAAGATTATTTTTTCCTGACCCCATTGGCAGATATTTGTTCTTATTTTAAGTAAAAACTAACTTAATTTTGATACTTTTTCACAAAACAAGACTTTACATCCGATCTCATTTTGCATCTCAGTTAAAAGTATCTTGGTTTAAGAATGTTTAAATATTTATATTGGAAAACATTAAAAATACTGCGTAAGAAAATCATTTTTGTGAAGTGTAGTGCTAAAGAATGAATAGATATTTTCAACAGGTGTAACATAATTCTTGTATATAGATAGAAAAAAGATTTTTTTTTGCATTGTGCTTCGACACATTTTTAAATTCTCTCAACATAATTGCTGCCAGAACCCTTTGAGGTGTAATTAGTAATTTATTTTTCTTTTACAAGTTACATAAAAAAGAAAGACGGAGAGAAAAATCAAGTTACACAAAAAAAGACAAAAAATGGAGAAAGAAATCAGTGCATTGTATGAGTTTCCGAAAGAGTAAAAGTGCATGTGCAAAGTGTCAAGCACAGATTCTGACGGTATGCAACTGAACAATAGACAATAACTTTAATACTTGGTGCCATGATTTGTAAACCAATGAATGTCATACAGTCAAATTATGTCAGTAAACATTTATGACATTGCAATATTGCAATGCTGAAGCATTAAAGTCAGAATATTGTAACATATACATGATTAAATGTTGACGTACACAGAATACACAACTCAACTTCAGGAACTCAATATCACTGTCAAAACATTCAACAGATTCTTTGCACAAATGCAACAGTTCATTGTCTTTTGATCATTCTCCCCTTTGTCTGAAATCGTTGTCTCTTTTCCTTTCATCACTGCGGAGGATGCTGATTTTGGAGCAGGATTATGGGAAGTTTCACTATGTAACAGAAGCATCTTTGTGTGCTTTAAAAGAGCCTTCCACATCATTGCTTTGCAATGAGAAGTAACTCAACCCTTTCCGTTCTCAATTGTCTCTTTCTTGCCGGCTTTAGGAGACTGAACAGCTGTTGGTCTTGTTCATAGGCGGCCGTAGACCTGTGTCCTTTGGAAAGGTCTCTCTGCGGCGACGCAAAGCCGGGCTGAGGCGGCTGGGGAGGTTGGCTTGCTGGAGCAGCTCCTTAAACACCTCCATCACGTTTTCGTTTTCTTTTGCCGAGGCCTCCAGGAAGCAGTTGTTCCAGTCCAGCTCCACCTTCG